>JAOXOE010000771.1:8500712-8553529 GCA_028565055.1 Phoeniculus purpureus | reverse complement strand
ATTTCTCCAAGCTAAAGAGACCCAGCTCTCTCAGCCTTTCCTCATAAGGGAGGTGTTCTACTTCCTTCATCATCTTCATGGCTGTGCGCTGGACTCTCTCCAGCAGTTCTGTGTCCTTCTTGAACTGAGGAGCCCAGAACTGGACACAATATTCCAGATGCGGTCTTGTTATTCTACTATAAGTGCATGTCTTATAACTTACCTCGTTGAGGAAGGATTTAAACTAAACTAATCTGTTCAACCTAGAGTTAACACACTGACTTGGGCAGAAATAACAGTGAAACTAAGCGTGAGCAATTGTATTCAGTATAACTATTAAAATTCTGAGTTCAGGACAAATTTGTAGGTGTGCTGTTCTAAAGGGAACTTCCTGAACATCACTGGAGATTCACCCACACAACCACCATTTTGCGAACAACAAGCTCTTTGCAGCTTCACTGTGGTTAGTTGGTATGACCGTAAAGCTTACTTTGAACTTGGTGCTCATCACAGAAGAAGAAACTATCTGCTAGCACTTTAGCATATTTTGAAATATTGTTGCTTTGGCAAATCAGATTAAAGTTAACACTACCGATTCATTTCCACACTGTCTTTAAATTATTCCTACAAGTTTTTATTCTGCTTAAAAAAATTAATAAATCACAATTACGATGTCAGACTATTTTCTTATTTGCTTCTGGTGTTCTCGCTAAGTGTTTGGAAGACAGTGAATGACAACTTGAGTTCAGGTTGTGGTGGCGGGGAGATTGGACTAGATGATCCTTCGAGGTCCCTTCCAATCCCTAATGTTTGGTGATTCTGTGAAAAGATTCGTGTGCAGGTGACTGCAAGCAAATCTACCTAATACTTTGTACAAGCCAATGTGATCATGTTCTTCGCTAACAAGGTCACACCTAGATGGATTCTTCTGGCCTATGACCTTATCCTACAATGTAAAATGGGTTTTGACGATACTCTGTCTCTTCATAACTATTCCAGTGGAAATTGAACATCTGTAGTGCTTCATAAGGTGGGTGGCTCATCACCTCATGAAGTTGCTGCATTAGGGTTTTCTAGCTGAGATTATAAATTGTACCCATCAGAAAAAGGCCAACTCCTTTTCAGCCTCTGCAGCTGATGGATTGAATATAGCCACAGATGGCACAACCTCTATGCATTTCTTTACATCAGAATGGATGGTGTTAGAGAGTCTTATGGCTGTAAGGTGCTCATCTATCATGTAAAGCAACCCTTAGATATCGCTAACATTCCCAAAGCGTTCAGTTCATTCCTTGCTCTAAAGTAAATGTGTGTTTAGAATAATAATGGCAAAGGAGTAGCTTGTACCTTTTGCCTGTACTAAGACGAACATCTTTGCAAACTTGTATAGACTTTTGGTAACACTAATTAATTTTACAATAAAAAGAAGTTCCATGGGGGCAGCAGAGCACTGAAAGGAGGCTTATTTCTCACATTTTATTTCAGAATCTCCATGCAACTAAACACCTTGTTTTGGTCAAGACACTCTGCGTTGCTATCACAAAAACAAGGATTTTATTATGGCATTTCTACTGTGGGGAAAAAAATCTGGAATTCCCTCAGTTCTTGGCTGGTTCTTGTATTTACTACAGGGACACACATTTTATTTCAAAACACTTGTAATGTTTTTGCTCTGCTTGGTGAGATGCCCAAAGTCCTTTTAGTGGAATCTGTCAGTTTAGAGTGCAAACACCTGAGGACCTGAATTAATGTATTTCTTTTTCCTCACAACATATTGTGATGGCAACTGGTTTTGTTATTTCTAGTTACTTACTGGTAACTGAGACTATTCTATAGCGTGTTAGAGCTCACATACAGTGAAGGTACGGCAGAGACCAGGCCGATCCCTGTTTCTCCTAATACCAGCTCCTGAGGGAAACTTGCATTATCTTTCCCTGTATTGTCATGCTCTAATATTTTGTCCTGTCTTTACCTCTGCTCCCCCTCACTTTATTTTAATTGACCATCATTTATATGTTGTGAAACCTTCCTTAAGTCATGTGCCCTCACTTTTTTTTGTTCTTCTCTCTTTCTGGCCCTTTTTCCTCACTATTATCCCTTCTGCCTTCTGTGTCAGCAGCTAAAGCAAATACATTTGATTTTTATGTTCTGAAGCACAGTGACTACATTATCCTTCACTTCCAACAGATGGAGCTGAGCAAATAAGCAGAGTGTTCAGAAGGTGGTTTAAAAATAGCAAGTTGTGAAAAGACCACTTTCAGCACCGAGAAGACCCAGTCTCTAAGATTTCATTGTTTTCTGTCCCCTGTCCTCTCTTTGATGGTTAACTCTTGCAAAAGGAGATCTGGGCTTCAAGGAAACTTTTGTTTATTTGAGTCTAGAAAGAAGAGCTCCTAAACCGGGGAGTTTCACACTGGCAGCCGGAACTCTCTGTCTATAAAAGGTCTGTCAGGGCAGTCTTTCTGTGTTCTGTCACCAGCCTTTAGAAGGAAAATTCTCTCCCATGCAGTCATCAAGTAATAGTAAATTCCTTGTGAAAACCTTGGTGGGCATGTCCTGCATCAGCCTGTGAAAACACTGCCCATAATTTAGGAGTGGCTTCATCCCTTCTGCTGCTGCTACGTCTGCCAAGTTAAAAGATGGGGGCAGCTTGCAGTATAGAGAAGACTGAAATGTAAACCACCATATTAATCTTTCTTGAATTTCTGAAAAATTCCTACACTAGGGCAAGTATCTGAGGTTGTGAGGATTTAAGAAATCCTTACTTTCTGAGAAGTATCTGTTTCTGAGAAATCGAAAGCTTTTTTTCAATTTGAAAGTGAATCAGCAGTAGCTGAACATAATCTCTAAGGAACATCGCTGATGTGTTTCCTGTCCTCCACAACCACTGCAGTGTGGTTAGGAATATCCAACAATGTCTGTCCTTTAAAAAAGACTGCTCTTAGGATATGGTTGGAGTCCAGTGTCCAGACCAGTGAACAGCAGTATTTCATCATCTAGCTCGTATCAGTTCAATGGGGGTTAAGCACTTACTGGAAAACAGTCTTCACATTTACTCTAATGCTCAGCTTTATTATAAATTTCAGCTTTATTATACATTTTAGCTGAGGATGTTTCCCGGATAAAGCATTTTACTTTGTGTAGTTCAAATGCTGTTAAAGAAGGGAAAACTAAAAACTTTAAATTACAACCTTAGCTTCACAATTTGAGCCTCTTGTGATGAATAAAACATCGCATATTCGAAGTAAAATAAAGCACTTACCTTTTCAGGGAAATGCTCCACAGATACAACAGGCTGAGGCTTTCACAGTGAATAGTCAGATGAAATATAATTATTGTTTGGAGCACATAGCCCTTTTTATTTATGGAGAAAGCAGAGTGTACATATTAGAATAACTTCTTTAGCTGCTGTACATCACGACGAAAACTCCAGACGCTCGCTGACTACAAAAACATACAGTTCTGTAAAGGAAACAGGAACTTGGTTTAAGTCATTCAAACCGTACACGTTGCATGTTTAGCAAATCTATGGTTTTATCATGTGACACTCAAGTTCAAATTATCCCCTACAGTGGGGTATTTTAGAACAGAAAAGTAGTGTTTGTCCCTGCCATTTCTAAGTCTGTGAGGCCATCCAGTGGCTCTTTTTCCCCCCCCCAGTTCATGAAGTAATCCTACGCGTATTGGCCAGGCTTTGCAAATACATTTTTTTCCAGTGCGGTGTTTTAAGTGCTAGAGGTCTAGAAAAGGAAAAGCCTCTTGAATAAATACCAAGCAAAGCTCCTTGCCTAACAAGACAAAATCTCAAAGCAGAAGTAGTGCATGTCAAATACATTAAAGTCCCTTCTTAAAAATAGGGTCTATTTCTATTTTAACATGTGTCCTGACTCTTGGAACACTCCCAGTATTGTACACATGGACTAAATTACTCTTCCAGATGCTCTGCAATGACCGTGAGGTGTTAAAAGACAGGATTTTGAATCTGTAGTATGTTTTGGGTCTGGCTCAGCATCAGTTGTCTTAGTGACTATCTTGAATACTGTTCTTAAAACCCCAGATAGAACTGAGCAAGGAAGGATTGGCTCATGACTTTTTTTAGTGCATGCAGTCTTTCTGTCTGGAATGCATCAGTAGCATCATGTTTTCTCATACCAGCACATGGAAGAGCATTTTTATTTTAATCTTTTAATAACTTGCAGTGGCTTTGGTAGGTTGAGAAGATAATATCTGGCCAGAGTTTGAGCCCTGCTCTCTGTTTTCATGGCATCTTAGTTGTTACACTTTAACAAGCTTTACTGAAAAACACAGTGAAAGAGCTTGAAAGGAATTAAATTAGACAAGCATTTGGGTCTGGATTTCAAAATTGGAGTTGTGGTTTACCTGGCAAAAATATTTTTCCACTAGGTCTACATTTCCATCTCAAGATTAGTACTGCCTCAGAAACTATTTTGGAACTTGAGATGAGCACAGCGGGTGTTGATTTGCAACAGTGGCCCAGGTTGCAGGTTGAAGGTTCATGCGAAGTAGCTGTGTTCCAAAACAGCTCTTCAGTAGTTCAGTGGGTCGGAGAAATGTGGTTTCCATGACCTTACACTTGTTACTCAGAATACACTAATTCCCGTACTGACTGGTTTTGATCATCTTGGCTTGGCAGTGTGTTGGTCAGGGTAAATTGTTTGCCTTTTATTTACAGCAGTTCCTCCTGCCTATGTTTTGTACGCAGCATTTGCTTTTGAGGTGTGCCCACATCCAGGCTTATTTTGTTGGTATTAATAGATACATTCTGTTCCTCTGTTTCATGGAAGATGCAAATTTGAAGTGCCACCATATTCTTTCTAGGACTTAGGGCTGTGCTGAGAACACACTGAACTGCCTGAGCACAGTCAGGTGATTGATTTTGAAACTACACTGAAATCTCCAAACGTGTTTGGTCATCAAGTGGTAGACATACACTTGACCTTTTAGCTTCCAGAATGGATCACGGGTGCACATGAGGCAATGCTGAACAACAGTGCATCAGTTTGGGCTGTACCTTCCATTGCAGCAGTTTGAGTAGGCACGTGAGTTTTAACCGTGGCCCTGCTGGGCGCAGGGAGGAAGTAAAACTATTTCTTTCTTGGTTAGAGGCCACCAGCAAGCAGCTGGGTTTTGTACTTCTGTTGAAGTTACATTGAGTGAGTGCACACAAGGATATCTGGCTGTGCCCTTTGTGGTTGTTAGTAAAATAAAGACAAATCAATGACCGTGCTGAAAGCTTAAGGAATATTCAAACCACTCTTCACAAAGCTTTAAATTATTTTGCGTGAATTAGCAATTGGGGAGTGAGCCTGTAACTCTTGAGTGAAGATAAGACCTACTTATTACACACAAGTGTTAAGACTCCATTTCCTGTTATTCAGCAACTGCTTTTGTGACAAAGCAAGGTGTGGTAAAGCAGAGCTCCGAGGGAATTTATCCTCTAATGAGAAAAATTATATAAATAGAACCCGAAAAGCAAAAAGATAAAAGCTATTTCCTCTGCCTCCTATCCTTAGAAAGAAAACGTGTTCAAAGAGAAAGCTCACATCTTCAAACTATATTCACATTTACAAACATTACTTCATATTTTGGCTGAAACCTGTGTTAAGCCTCGTGTTCAGAGGGCAAAACCACTTGTCATAGCTTGAGTCAGCAGCAAGTGCCACCTTGCACTTTCAGAATGTGTACGTAGAGGATCACATCAGAAAGTACCCCCATGATTTTACAGGTGGAGAAACTTGGCTGCTGAGAAATGTACTCTTCCAAGTTGAAGGAATAAATTGAAAGTCAGGGGAGAAATAAAGGTTGAGAAATCAGTTTCCAACTCGAGATTCTTCATTCTGTTTAGACCATGCTGATTCCCATCCTGATAGCTGCAATTCTGCCTCGTCTACGGAAGCAAACAAAACTTGGTCTGAGGTACCTCAGCAGCTCTATGCTGTGGTTTTGCGAGCAGCACACTGTGCTGTTCTTGTCACTGTTAATGCATTACTAAACGAAAAGCAAGATATTGCTGTTGTGTGACCAGCTGTGCCTTTCCTTAAACAATAAAACGGTTTAATTTGCTTAAACGATCACAGGATACAAGTCATATGAGAACAGTAGCAAACAGCCTACTGCTTACTTGTATCAACGCTTCATAGAAACTGCAAAAAATGGTGGTTAAGTGGCTGTGTTTGGGATAACGCAGACATTTGCTATTATTTTTATTAGTGATTTATGATTTCTTGGTGATTGCTATGTATTTGTATACATACCTTCAATGGAAAGGGTTGATGTAAGATAATGATGTCCTGGCTAGGGCTGAGGCAGGTAGAAATTGAAGAAGTTAAATTATTGTGAGATGCTTTCACAATTTTTAAGCACTGACACTGCTGAAGTTGGACTACAATGTGCTGGGGCTGGGCAGAACTTGTGCTTCTTTTAATACGTCTTACTGTTCCCGGGGCAAAATAAATATATCCAGTACTGAGTGACAGATGTTGTTGTAAAGAAAGTAGATGGGAGCCACTTTTCTTTTTCTCTTAATTGACTTATATTACAGATGTGTTTAGCAGAGGGCAGATATCTGAGAGCAGATTTGATTTGAAGTCTTTTTTTTTCACATATGCATGTACATCAGGTGAGGGAAACCTCTCCATCTTCTCAAATGAACAGTTCAGTGGTTCTGGCTTGTGAGATGCTGAAATCAGGGAGACTTCAGTCTTTTTATTCACTGGCTTAAAGGAGATCTATCCAGTATTTTATGGAGATGGTGATTCTGTTGTGCTCACCTTCCTCCAGAATTACTCTGATCTGGTTGTTCAGTGGCAACACTCGGTTGAGCAGTAGACCTCTTGTTTGCTTGATGCAGCATCAGCCAGAGTCATTGAGGACAGAGGCCAAAGGCTGCAATAAGTGAGGGTTGGACTGTATTGCTCCAGGGTAATGATTATAGTTAGGGAGCTAATCCTGCATGAGAAACCTGAAGTCTGTTTTCAGACTAGGCTGTGGTCTTCTGCTCTTGATTAACATATCGTTTCTTGCCTTTTTGATGTGATGTTATTAAGAAAACTGTCCCTGTGTAGAATGACAGGATTGCTGTGGAATATTAAATGGCTGTTACTGCCTGTTCCCCAGTGCATTATGATGAAAAGCAATTGCTGTGTTATGTTACTGGAATTCTGAGTTGTGAAATAGTCTGTGATTTTTTTCAAGGATGTTTTGCATAAACTACCATGCATTTCCATCTTAATTTTTCCTCTGGCACTGTTATGTAACAAAAACCCCATAACTTGAGTGTGGGAGATTAGCCACAGAGTTAGTCAAAGATGACTTTGACTCTGTTCAAGGGATGAACTTACATATTGAAGCTTTTTTTAGTGGCATTTTAGCACCTAGAGGCTACTTGTATTAATGCAATAACTCAAGAATCCTGAAGAAATAAATCTTTTGAGAAGAGCATCTGTTCTGAGGTTTCTGTTCTGTTGCCAGTCACTTAGTTAAAATTGTTCTTTTGAAATGCCCTGCTTTTAATTTTATTTTTTTTTAGTCTTTTTTGACAGCAAGTAAATTTGACTCCTTGATTAAAAGACCATGGAACACTGAGCCTTGAACATAAAAGAGGAAAAACAAACAAACAAACAAATCAGGGCTGTGGTGCACAAACCCAAGAACTGCTAGCTTGAAGAAAGAGATTTTGTTTACGGATGAATGTTAGAATAAAAACCCTTGCATGTCTTTATTGTATTATATTCCCTGCATGTTTGATTTTGGAAAGGTTTTCTTGAGTGTGGGTTTGGTTGTTGTGGTTTTTTTGACTGGAATTCAGATACTTACGTTGATTTATAAGGTCCATGGAGCTATGTGAATTTGTAAAATTTGGTAGTCTGGCTGCCTCTCCTTGCAAGTCTCCACTTGGATAGGGTTAAAAAAGCCCAAGCTGTATACGTGTATACGTAAGCACTGGTATTAATAATTACCTATGCCTCAGAGGCTGGTCATAAACCAGCTTTTCTTCCTTTTATTCTAGAACAGCCGTGCTCTGTGCTGTGTGATTGCTGCCTTTACATCTCAGGGTTGCTTGCCCATGATTCACGATTAGTGACTTTCCATTGGCTTATTTGGGCATTGTTTGTAATGTCAGTTGTTTTATAAACAGTATTTTATTATTATTGCTATAAAGTAGTATTTCTATCAATCACAAAATAAATTCCTTAGTATGGGTCGATCATCTACATAACTCAGCTACCAAAGCTCAAGAATTGCCTGTATTTCCAAATAATGCTTTTTACTCCTATTAAAGAGCAGAGAAAAGCTTTTTCTAATGGCAGGTTTTCTAAGACAGCTGGTCTCTGCACAGCACTGCAGGTGCTTGAATGATTATTTCATTGCACATAGACTGATCTGAAATTTTTCAGAAACTTCTGTATTAATTAAGTATGCAATCGATTTATTTGTGAACTAGTGAAACCATAACGTAATTAGAAAGAATTACAGTGCTCTGGAACTGAATGGGAACGGCGCTTCCTTTGATCTCGGAGCATCCTGTCAACCACAATGACTGGTACCAGATGTTCCATAAAACAATACAAGAAACATGTGGGTTTTTAATAAATATTTCTTTCTTGTGAATAATCAGTCCTAATAGCCAGCTTAAATATCCTTCTGTTAGGTTCAAAACCAAAATTAACCATTGCTGACATTTGTTTCTCACAACAGAATTTTCTCTTACCTGCCTGATCCCCACAGCAGCAGTTTGTTGTAGGAGTTAGGGTTAATTGTGTTTCTTCTACAAACACTCTCAGCAACACCCTTAGTGCCTGCCTACCCTCAGCACCAGCTAAGTCAGATCTGTGTTTAACGAGAGAATGCGACTAATTTTCATTTTTACTTCCTAATGATTAACTTCAGTCCTCTAACTAGTTCTACTGATCTTAGTGCTTTTGGGAACTGTAGGCGTGTTCTGTCAGTGACCACCAGATGGAGTTTCTGAAACAGCTTTGATAGCCTAATCGGAGACCTAATGTCAAGATGATCACTTCAAGGTTTTTGAGACGCGTTAAGAGCCATTTGTGGAAATTCTTCCAGCTTCAAGACAAATTCAAGCTTAAATTTGCAAATATTGTTGCTAAAATTAGTGTTTTCAATTAATTTTATAATTTTCAATTAATTTTATAATTGTTCAGGATTTGCATGTGAAGGTTTTTGTTGTCGTGGGGTCTACAGAGGTACCCTCTGAGAGAAGCTGGTAGAAGCTTCCTCCATGTCCAGTGGAGCCAACACCAGCTGGCTTCAAGATGGAGCTGCTTCTGGCCAAGGGGATGAGTGACCTCTGCCTGTCCTTGACCCATGAGCCTTTCATTACATTTTTCTTTCTGTAATCCAGCTGAGGAGGGGAGTGAAAGAGCAGCTGTGGTGGGCAGCTGGCATCTGCTTGGGTAACACGGCAATATCGGTTAGACTTGTAATTAAACCATTTTAATTTTAGGAGTTTAATTGTGTGGTTTTGAAGGTAAACATTATCCAGAGTTGAGCACTTTCTCTGCAGAATCGTTCCTACTGTTGAGCAGTGTACTTGCAGGTATAGTTCCTGCAGTATGTCTCTAAAGATGTCTGTAAATTTATTTCTCCTTTTTTATTAGTCCTGTTTCTAGGTTTCTGAGTTGGGAGCATCTACGCTGCTGTTTATTTATCTTTGTATGTAATGCGTCATCAACTACTTTATAACCGGATAAAATGGATCCTCTTTCTGCTTATAAATTTTATTTTAAAGAACTTTTGGTATGGAGATTTTTTTAGAGTATATTTTTATAGTTAATACATAAATACTCCAATAGGAATCTGGTGTTTTAAAAATCTTTGACTGTCATGATTTGTACTAATATGAGAATTCTGCCTGCTGTAGACTGTGAATAATTGTCACCATTCTTGTGATCATAATGAAAAGTGCCAGTTCTTTTGAAGGAAGGAATATAAGGAAATCACATAGACTTCCAAGGTGAGTAAGGGACTATGTGAAGAAAGTGAAATGACAAGGGAGATAATAAATCCTCTTCTCTTCTGATGGAAAAAGAAAATATTCAGTATAGGCGAAAGGGTTTTGATGCATAATGGAAGGCTAATGGGAATGCAGGAGGGAACATTTCACACTTGGGATTTGTTTCCCCAGCGGTCTGTGCAGCTGGCTCTGTGCATTGACATTGCTTTCACTTGGAGAAAGCATTGCATGAGATAGTTAAGAAATACACAAGTTTTTACTTACTAAGAAACTGCAGAAATTAATCTTCAAGCATATGGTTCAGATTCATCAGAACATCAAGCACTTTACAGCTGCAGAAGTTTAGGCACAAATCAGTCCTTCTCTTAAGTCTTCAGTGAAGAGCAGAGCTGAGAGCAGCTCTTGGCCAGGCTCTGCTTTTGTTTTGTCTAACCAGTGCTGTGCCTCTGCAGTGAAGCTGATGAGAAGGTCTCTGGCTTGAGCACTGTACTGCTTTCTTTTCTAATGAGCAGTGATAAATGAGGGTTTAGCTTTGTACTTACCCATAGCACAAAGCCAATTTAATTGAATCCTAGTTTAACAAAAAAAGTATGCTGCTTCTCTTTGAGATTTCTGGTAGCAGTGTCATATTTTCATGGCAACCTTGGGGCTTGTTTTCCTCTAACACAATACTTAAATGCATATTGTTTTGCAGCTGCTCCAAAATGTGGTTGTTTTCAGTGGAATCTGTTTGTATTGACAGAAGAGGGGGCAGATTCCAGTGCCACACTGGACTTGTTTGTACCTATGAAACCTATTGACTTGGTTGAACCTGATCAACTCTTTTTACTTGCATTTATGTAAAGTTCACCCTTTGCAAACCTGTAGGTTTGTAAAACTTGCAGCTTATTGTCTGTTTTTAAGATTCTTCAAGATCATGTATTTAGAAGGAGTTTTCACAGAATGTTGAGGATTGGAAGGGACCTCAAAGATCATGCAGTCCAATCCCCCTGCCACAGCAGGATCACCTAGATCAAGTAGCACAGGAACATATCCAGGCGGGTTTTAAACATCTCCAGAGAAGGAGACTCCACAACTCGCCGTGGGCAGCCCCTTCCAGTGCTCTGTCACCCTCACTGGGAAGAAGTTCCTTCTCATATTTATGACAATATGAATATTCTCATAACCTCCTATGTTCCAGCTCACACCCGTTGCCCTTTGTCCTATCATTATTTAACACTGAGAAAAGCCGGGCTCCATCCTCCTGACACCCACCTTTCACATATTTATCAACATTAATGAGGTCACCCCTCAGTCTCCTTTCTTGAAGCTCAAGAGACCCAGCTCCCTCAGCCTTTCCTCATAGAGGAGATGTTTTACTAATAAGAAATGCGGTCTGTATGATGGTTGTATCTTAAAGCTCTGAGGAATGAAGCAATCAGAATCACTGCTGTTTGGTTAGAGATGCTGTCTCTCCAGTTAGAGTAACAGAAAATACCATTAAAACAATTATATGGAACCAAAGGCATCTTGTCAGATACTAGGCTTTGACTAAATGATATAATATTGCAAATTCCATTTTCACAGTTGACTTTGTAATTTATTTCTCACTGAGACTTCATAGTGAGAAGTGTCTTGGACTAACATGGGGTTTTTTTCACCAAGTAATCCACCAATAACCATTTTAAATAGTTTGCTTTTACTTGGTCCTCCTACACTTTACAGAAAATGCAAATTAATAATTTTGAAAGTATAGGCAGGGAAATATTTTCATCTATGCGGAGTAAACTACGTGATGCTTGATGAGGGATCTTTTGGTTATATGCAGCGGTTACGGCAATAAACGTATTATGTGGTGTATAATATCCTGAAAGCCTAAATTTTCTTCAGGATGCCAAGGCTATGGGTTATTATATTATGTTGTTCTGGGAACCAAGAGAATTTCTGCAGGGGACTGATTTCCGAGATCTCATTTGTGGCTGCACAAAGGAGAGGAAGTGACAAGGACAGGCTGAGGTATGCATTAATCAGCAGCCTTGGATTTCTGTGGTGCACTGTTACCCTGTCCTGTTAGCTGAGCATTCTTTATGTGAAACAAGTTGGGTGTGTGTGCGTGTGCTTCTTTGCTGTCATTCCCAGGTAACTTTATGCTGATGAATAATGACATTTTAGTGATGTTAAAGAACTATAGCCTGAAATCTGATAACTTGTCGGATTTGACATCCAAGTTGTGCAGGTTTTTTATGTCTTGAGTCAGTGACCCAGCACAGGTTTAACCATGTCTACAATAGCTAATCAAGCAGGAAAAAACCCCCCAAAAATCACACGCCTTACTGACCAGAATCACTTTACACTTTTTATTGAGACTTTATTATCAGTCAGTAGTTCCTTTGTGAAGATTTGCAGAAAGTCCATTTCTATAGTATTTCTACACAACATTGGAGGCCACATCTCTTCATTTTAATAGAACCAGGTTGATAATTTTATTAACTGAAATTGTATCTTTAGAGACCAACTCAAGTTGATTCTTAAATGGAATCTTTTGAAACTAGGACCTTTACTAGGTTAGTCAACAAGGACCTGTCTGGAGCTAGCTATATTAATAAACTCAAGCAGCAGCGGAGAGCAACCTTATTTTCTTAGTTCATTGATTAGACTTCATTGGCGGTTCAGCAAGAGAGCCGTAAGCCATGGATCAACTCAAATATTAAGAAAAGAACACTGTCAGATATTAAGAAAATAACACTGCTAATAATGGCACTTTACTAGTGCTTACTTTCTAGTGTACAGGATATACAGACACATACAGTACACCTTGCTGTTCAGAGGCTGACATTTAAATGATACACTTCAAGAAATAATTTAATAAATTCTTTGCAAATTCTTTGTACATCAGTAGGCTGATTTTTGTATATACAGTACTTATTTAAATGTGAAATAGATAAGCCCCTATTTACAGTCATGAGAAACCTTCAGGTATTTGAAATGGAAAGGCATAATTCTTGAGAACTTTGTATAGTAAAGATTTGATCATAAAAGTTCTTTTGTATTTATGATTTTTCTTTCCTTAAGTATTTTACTGCACTTGCTCATCTACTGTTCTGTATATAAATACTACAAAGGTCGTCTTGCTTTTTAGAACACTGCTTTATAAGAGATACCATGTGGGGGTGCTGCAATTAAGTTCAGGATTTCCTTAAGAGAACAGCAGTCAGGCAGCTCCGTGGCACAATTTCTTAATTAGCTCTTAAAAATATTTGTCTTGTTCATGAAATGATTGAAGTTGTTTTTGCCCGTGTGACTGCCATCACATACAATCTATTATCAAGGATACACACAAACATACTCAACTCTGCTGCAATACAAAAAGGTTAGGGAAGAAAAAGGAGACTCGAGAGTAAATTATAGAAAGGTTATTTTTTCTCCATCTCTTAGATATTAGATTCCATTTCTCTATGTAAATCCACTTGTAATGTCAAATCATTGAATCATTGTAAAGGAGTCAGTCTAATGAAGTAAATGTGGGTGGTAAACAGTACCAAGTGTCCAGGACCAAACGTGGATGGAAGCTGGGAAATAAAAGGAAGTATCAAAAAGAAGTGAAAAGGCTAAAGAGAAATGATGAAACAGCCATAATCTGAAAAGGGAATTTAGCACAGAGTTAGAGGAAGAGAAATAGATAAGACAGTCCTGTTACAGGCAAAGCAAGATGTCTTAGGAGAAGAGGAAATTAGAAGGAAGCAACCTGAATTAAAATTGCACTTAATGCTGCATGTTCAGCCACATTGTTCTGGCAGTGTCCCAGTTCTTGAAGCCTCTATTCACACCAGATAAGCCAGTTCCTCCCTGCTGGAATATTTCCTGCATCATGGGAGAAAATTTATTTAACAGAGTTTACATGAAAGTTTAATGTGGTGCATTACCAAACCTAATTTTCTTCAGCTGGGAAGAGGAGGAGCCTATTTACTTGACAGCTGTCAGGAAAGATTTCTTATTTAAGCACTCCATTGCGGAAGTGAGCTTGAAGGCTCAAGATGTGGAGGAATTCCTAGAACCCTTCTCCAGGGCGGAAGAAAACGAACCAAAGAAGCCAGTATCATGTTAGCATAGAGGCACTGTAAATTATTTTGTAAGTTGGACACAAAGGAAAGCTTCATTCCTTGACTTCATTTTCATCAACAGGCAAAACCAATGAAATAAATTGATGGAGTTGTGCTGGATAGATTTCATGTGGAGCAAGTGCCATACAAACAGACAATTTACTGCATAGGGCTTAAGAGTTTAAAAAAAAGTCTCAGTAAGATACGAAAAGCTATTAAAAGCTAAAGATTGAGATTCTTCCACCAGGATGTTGGTAACTTAGAGATACTTGTCCATAAAGAAGATTGCTACAAGAAGTTACTTGAATAACACTGAAGGGAAATATCTGAAAAGGCTGTTCCTCACCTGCTTCTCCCTTAGAACTTAAGCATGTGTCTATACTGACACATTAGGACTTTGAGATTGTGCTGTAAGCAATGGAAAAGGTTTAATTTTGGTTTTGGTCCATGTTTTTTCTATACCTGAGGCTTGAAAGGCCACATTTTTAAAATAAAGTAGTAGAATTTGAGTTGTATGTGGCAGACAAAGCAATGAAATGATTATGACGTGTGAACAAAGATGTCTTGCTGTCCTGTAACCAGTAGAACACCAGTTTATCCCCCCAATCCCAGTCATTAATAATCTAGCTGCTGCATAGGAACAGGTAGTTCTTGGGTCAGCATTTGCTGTTGTGGGTGACTGTTAATTTGCTTCCTGCAGCATGTCTGTGTTTCTTATGTATTTCATATACTCAGTGAAATTAGGCAATTTGGGTTGTATTTCTTCATCCCTGCTGTGAAATACTGAAACTATCCTTTTACTGTGTATTTAAGAATCACATTGGGAGGCACTTCATTGCTGAGAGGTCAGCAAAAAGCTGATGCTCACTGGGATTCCTACATATTACTCCCATTTTTTTAATCCCGTATGTATTGAGGGATTTTGCATGGTTTCCACACCCCCAGTGATACCTTAAAGAGATTTTTAATGTGTTTGTGGCAAACATATCCCTTGATAATACAAAATGTTAATCATAAACATATTTATTTTTCAGATAATAACTCTTGTTACATGAACATATGTGGACCGTAACACTCAGCCAGACAATCTTTACTAGTTAAATTTTGATTTAACTCCGTAAACCACTGTGTCCTTCATTTTGTTATGCGGAACAAACATCTCTCTATTCCTTTACAATTAGTTAATAAATATTTCTGAATTCTTGAAATGTTCTAGGATGCAAACAAAGCACTGGAAAAATAAACCACATTTTTGTTAATAGTTATATCTAGAAAAAAAAGTCAATTCACCATAAACATTAAAATTTAGGTTAGTTTGTGCGAAACAATAATTTCTGAAAATGGTAAATTAGTCTTCTTTTACAGGGAATTCAGTGATGGAGAAAGAAATTAAATAATTTAATTTATAACTAGCATTTACTATTTGGACATGCGTAATTGGATAATATGATCTTTAGTAAAGACCATCTATATCATCTTCATTGAAAAAAGCTATTTACTTCATCGAGGATAGCACTATTATTTCTTTGTACAGAAAAGAAGGCAATACTTTTTTCTATACAAGATACAAGGTGCTGTGTCTTCAGTCAAGACTTCATTAAACTGCTTAGTGATTTCTTCAGAGAGGAATATTAGAGCAGTGAAGACAAGAGCCGCCTTCTTTGTAACCAGTTCAGTGCACTGAAGGTATTAGATGTCACAGGTATTACAGCACATGGGCCACAGTCTCACGAGATTTCAGCAAACAGTTAATTAACTATTTGAAAATTAAGACTGTTTCATTTAACTGCAACAGAAAGCTCCTTCTAGCCTCTTGGTTGGGCCTTTCACATTAGTGACTCTGGGTGCCAACATAGCATAATGACAGTCCCAGTACTGGTACGCAAAGTACTGCGGTAACAGAGCCCCGGCGGGTGTTTCATAGCTACGTCATGACTTGCTGTACTACTGTGCGTTCATGAGAACACCCTTGATTCCCACAGTGTATCTTTTTAAGCAAACGTCGTAATTTGTTGGGAAAGTTTTTGTTAATGTATCTGTAGAGCAGAGGCATTACAAAGCTGCTTGAGAAAGCCAGGAATTTTGATAAAATCTTGGTAAAATGCAGTATTCGACTGAAGTTTTCATCTGCAATTCTTCCTTGTGCATTAGTAAATGTGCTTACCAAGAGAATAACGTAGTAGGGTGTCCATAACGTGAACTGTGTACAGACTGTGGCAATCAAAAGCCTGTGTACCGATGGATCTAATCGTCCAGTGTCTTGATCCAGTGGTGTAGCCTCTTTGCGTATTCTCAAGATGAGTATCAGTGCATACAGTACAGCGATAGCTGGTACAACATACCCGATAAAGACCATAATGGCATCTGCTGCTTCTTTGTTCTGCATCTTGGAACATTCAATGATTTTAGTGGATACGTGATTGCAGACGTAGAACAGGAGAGATGAAAAACTCGTGAGCATGGCACCACCCCATATGAATCCACAGACATGCTTGGTGTTGTACACACTCGACATGTAAGTTCTAGGTAGAGCACGTTCAATATAGTAGTCCAGACTGAGCAATGTAGTAGAGTACATGGTAACTAAAGATGAGACGTTGAATAAAATAAGTAAGGTAATATAAACTTCATTGTTAGAATTCCAGATGGCCCATTTTGTATTGGCAAGACCTAGAAGGTACATTGGTGCAAGAGCGTTGATGATGAGACCAGCAATGGCAATGTTGACAAAGTAAACATCTGGCATAGTCATAGTAGCTTTATTGTAGAGGTTAACCAGGACCAGCAAGCCATTGTAACACAGGCCAATTGGAAAACATATAATGAGGTAGAGCAGGGAAAAGATGGAAAGCACGAGGTGGAAGTCATGGCAGAGATGCTGGTCCTCACTGTTCTCAGTACTGTTGTGTAAGGTTTCACAGCTCCACATAGTGATTTTAGCTTTTGTATCTTCTTTGCTGGTTACCAGCTTTTCTGTAGAGAGAGAAAGAGTGAAAACATATTGTTAAAATATTATACTGTGAGTGAAATGTAATATAGTGGAAAATGAAAAGATAGAAATTATATGCTTCACATAACTGATCAGCTTAAAATCAGTGACTGAAGTGATTTTTGATCTTGTTAGTCTAGAAGTGATCTATGATCCAAAATTTGATGAGACTAATGTATGTCCTGATGTCAATGAAGTTAGTGGCAAATTAGTTTATCCTGGACACTCAACAGAGGTAAAATATGAACTGTGTGCTTTTAAAATACGTACCAATGGAAATCCATCAAGATTAGTAGAATGTTTTTCAAAATTACGAATCAGTACCTTTTCTATAGCTAATAATATACCAGGGTAGTAGCTGAAGAATTAAAAGACATAAGCTGAAACACAGATCTTAGCAACAAGATGGGGAATAGAGTTCTCTATGGTGTTAAATAAGCTTTCTCTTGAAAAGACAGTTTCTGAAGAGGCACAGCCAAGGTAGTATGGTGGACGCATACTGGATCACTGATAAAATTTACGAAGAGTGAGGGAAACAGAAAAGTGATGAAGGGTGGCTTTTTTATAGGTCGGTTTGTATTCAAACTTTCAACCTTATAACCATTTAGTTTGGAAAAAACAATGGACCTCTGTAGTCTAGGGAACCTAATATCAGGGCAGCCTGACTTTCCAAAAAGGCAATAATTTCCTCTCAAAATAGCTTGAATTCTTCAAAAAGTATGCTGGTATCAGGAGTCTCTGTCCAGCCACTTTACTGACTTTATTGTCAGTAAAGAGATTTCAGTTAAAATGTTATCAGTGATCTTCAAAGCAATTATGAAAACTCTCCTTCCAAAACGCAGAAATGGGAAATAATATCTAAAGTACAATTCAAAACATCCTCAGCCTTAAAATCTTGGGTGGTTATTCCTGCCAGCCCATTTCTGGGACAGCGTAGAGTTTTGCAGCAGGTGATTTCCCACATCACGTGTGCTCTGATACTGTCAAGATACCCAGTGGTGTTTTTTCTGCTTCCCTTTTAGCAAGTATAGGAACGTATAAGTACACGTACCTGCGTTCTTTCCACAGAGAGAACAAGATTTAATCACAACCCACAATAAACATTGTGCAATTAAAATGAATGTTACTAGACAACACGCTAAACTCCATGAACCATGTGGCTAAATTACACGCTGTGGGGTTTGTAAGAGTACGGATACGTGGCTGCATCTCTCCAGAACTTCCATATTTTATTCCCCACTGCAGTTATTTGGTGTGCACTTTTTTCCTAAATGCCAGAGCCCGTGCCAGAAATCAGGCTAAAAATACAGTAGTTTTAGCTGGGCAAACACATTTTATTCCGCTATCCTATGCTAGATTTCTTCAGATAAGTGGCTTCAGTGGCAGCAGCACAAGATGCACCGCTGTTGTTTTCAAAGCTTTCTCTGTGGAACAACTTACTCAGATAAAAGAACTTACACCCAAAACAGTTCTTCAGCTACAGTATTGTATATTATAATATATCTTCATGCTGTCATACTATTTTTGAGCATTGAAACCAACCCAGTTCATTTTCAGGAAGCATGTGTTGTTTCAAGTTTCTAAGGAAGAAAAGGAAAAGGTGTTTTGCCCAGTGGAAGGCAACCAAAACCACATCTCATTGAACTGTTATGACTTGATTCAACCCAAGCAGCAGACTGGAACTAGGTATTGCAAATATATGCATTACGGTGAGTGCAGGGGTGACTAAGCACAGGCATGGATATGATCACGTAATTCCATTATGTAGGTTTATCCTCAAGAATGGAGCTTTGATTACTCCAGACTGAATTACATCAGCCACAGAATACTTGCCCCTGTATTGTCTCACAAGTTCAGCAGCCACTACTTCCATGCTTTGTGTTATAACAGGGGGACGTCTGGTTTCACCAGTGACTTCAGTATTTACCCCGTTTTGCTTCGTGTCCTGTAACTGCAGATAAATGAGCTAGTTCCACTTCAGTGACAGAAGCACAGGCAATCCCTTCTGCCACACAGGATTCTTACAAAACTAAACTTACCTCTTGAACGAACAAAAATAAAATCCAAAATAAATACATTTTCCAAAGACACTTCGATTGTGACTTTTAAATGACCACACGAGGTGCTCTGGCCACTCACGTAGAAACTGGCCGCTCTTAATTGTCGCTTACCTGCGAGGGCACCGAACCTGCCTGCTGGGCTCAGCTCAGCCTTTCCCACTCAGCCCTGCCTTTTGCCATCCTAAAGACAGTTCTGCCTCCGCCGACCACGTCTGGGTAAGTCCTTCCAGAGCTTCGACACAGCCATTTCACCTGATCGATCTAAACTAACCCGTTCTCCGGCTAAACGTAGTTTTGTGGTGCCAGGTTGACTCTGTTGCATAAGTGAGAGCTGCAGCCCTCTTGTTTACCGTGGCCTGACTCGGCCTTTCCTGGCACTGGCCCCGATCTTGTCTGCTGTCACGCTTCTGTCACGCTGGAAATCAAATTCGGAGCTGCAAACGCAGGAGGGCAGAGGCTCGCTCTGCGCCGCCGCTCGCTCCCCGTCCGTCCGCCTGTTCCCACGGCCCCAGCCGTGGCTGCGCAGCCTCCTACCTTTAGTTCACGTCTGACATTCCTGCGCGCTGCCGGGTCCCCGCGCGTTGGAGCAGCAGCGTTTCCCAGGCGGGAAGCCAGCGGCGAAGCCCTGTCTTGCTTCCCCTTGACAACATGGTGCTCGCCTCTCGCGGCGCGCTGCCCTCCGCTGCACTTGTTTTTGCTCTATAAGTTACTCACAAGTTTCTGCTTGGCTTGGCAGGCGCCTGGCCCCTCCCTTCCCGTGTTTACAGCCAGCTCTGAGCCGTGAGAGGCTGCGCTCCCAGCTCTTGGACCCAGCTCCGCTCAGGCTCTGGGTTTCAGATTTACCAGTTAAAACATTACGGGCTGCTGGACACGCAGGTTTGTTATGGTATTGTCATTGGGGCGCTCCGGGGACGCCAGAGAGGCTGTCCCACTCCCTGCAAGTGCAATCAGCAGCTCTCATTCAGGAGCGTGGGGTTTGTTTTTAACCCGCGATGAGAAAATGTAGCTCTGAGGTTTCATTTCTACAGTCCATACATTCTGAACAGTGTTCGACAATTCCTGTCCTGCAGACTGCGCTCACTGCTTGCAGAGGTGAGCTAGCTGTTAAAACAAGCTGGAGAGAAAAGCTTCGGAGATTGACTTTGGAGATTGGTTTGGCGTTGTGAAAAAGCATTAAGAAGAGACCCCCATTCCCTGATGGTGTGATGGATTCCACCGTGTTTCCTCTGTTGAAAAGATGATTGTTCTCAAAAGTGTTTACATGCCACTCACAATTAATGAATTTGTGTATTCTCTGCACCTTTAAAATGGATCGTTTCCTACAGGGTTTGGAACTGTGGGTTGGTAATTTATCCCATGCTGAATTTTCTACTGTGGTTCTATTGTGTATATGGAAACTCTTCAGTCTGATTAACTGAAGTTTATTACCTTTATTATTAATTTTTCAACTCATATCGTAAATCAAAACTGTGGGCTGCCTATTTTGAACTAATTTGGCTTACATTTAGAGATTCTGAGTAAATAAACACCAGCGAAAAATCCCTTAACTGAAAATTATGCAGGTGTTTAGATAAAAAATGCCAGAGAAACGTCAAGAATGGTTATGCAGTTTGCATTGAGTGACTCTGTCTGACTGCGGTTTGGTTTTTCTAGGCAAAGTCTGTGTTTCTTGGTTTGTATTTAACAGTTCATCAGGAATACTGTAAAACCACTTCAAGTCTCAGATGGCAGAAAACCCCTCCATCCCTGTTTGATACCTAGTCCGCAGACAGAGTCGTGTATGTGCTGTGGGTAACTGAGTTACTGACTGTGGCATCAAGCCTGTACCTCCCCAGAACTTTAGAAGGATTTAGTGTCAAGTTCACCAGTGGAATGACAAAGTAGAAAAAGTATTAGTGTAGAAGTACTTTCAGAGTTTTGATACTTGGCCCAAAGCCAATTTCTTTACAAGTCATAAAAGTTGAAGGTGGCTTCATTTCAATAAAAATTTGCCTGAAGTTCTTCAGAAAAACTTCTTATATCATGGCAGAGGAAGTTAAGAGCACTTTGTGGCAAAGATTATATTAGAGAAGATGCTTAACATGAACTTTAGTTACAGAGGAAAAAGGAAATGAAATTCTGCCTAGTTTTATTACAGAATCCATGGCTGCAGTCAGGGTTTTTCAGAGGTTTTCATTCAGAATGCAGCCCTGAGTTTCAGATCAGATTGACTGATGGTTTTAAGCAGGACCGCTCTGTGCTCTGATTATTTTATTCTACTTAAAATCCCCAAACCTTTATCCAGCTGCAGCACTGTCTCTTGCTCTGCTGATTTTTTCGTTTAGACAATAAGTGATTTGTCTGCTTGCTCTGTTATCATCTGTATGTGAAGTAGCTCTTATCTGGATTATCTAAACTCTGAAGATGTGTTTTCACAGGCTGTAATATCATTACAAACCATACATAGCTAATAGTGCTGAGGTAAGTCTCTCAAGAGGCCTAAGAGTCCTACCTACCCTGTCTTCTAGAGTTCCCACAGGATCTCTGAATTCCTACAGAGGCTGAAACCTGTTGGCATGGCATAGGGGAGGGCTGAGTGCTTTGTGGAGCGTTGCTGGATGGCACAGCTTTGCTTCAGATCAAGACTTGCACAACTGAAAAGCTTGGCTGGAGTGTTGCGTGTATGTATTAACCATGACTTAATAGATTGTCAGCTGCTCATAAGGGTCTGAAAGGTGTTTTTTTGCAAGGGTCATGCTAGGTATAACTTGTGGATTAATTCTTAAAACTTTAAATAATAGGTGATTAGAACTTCTGGAAAATAGCATCCCTGCAATTGGTTGTGCCTCAAGGGGAACACACTGAACTCTCCAGCGTGAGAGTATGAAGTATCACACTTGCTGTCACCTCTCAGTCTGGGTAGCATGACCTTTTTTTTTTAGGCTTACTAGCTTATATACATACCGTAGGGATTAACAGAAGACTTGCAGTCTGGATATACAGAAAGTAGATCTAGATTGCTCATGTTTTATGTGAGTGGAGTAAATGCGGCAGTGCAGACCAGTTGGTTTTGAATATATTTTCCTTATGCAGTTGCTGATGTTTATAATATAATGATATAGCTCAGATAAAATACTTTTAACATTAGTGGGGAAGAAAATCCTGCTTGATACTAGGTGCTGGGCTGAAAAACAGGCCCCTTCCAACCCTATCATTTATGTCTTTGTGGTGCAATCATTGACCAGTTTGGCAGGTGGTATGTTTATAATCGACACTGGTTCCATTTATAATGTAGTTAATTCAGTTCAGTATCATTTGAAAGAAGCCATGATGAAACAACAGGAATCATTGATATTAAACACCATTGACTGTAACCCTGTCTTGGATGTTTAAGGAAGTACAAATAAAGAAACAAGAGTAGGTCAGTCGGAAGAGGGGTGTGTTTTTCTTTTTGCAGTGGCACTGTCTGTCCCTGCTCCCACGAGAGGGAGTTGGCCACCTCCGGCAGGTGAGTTCATGGGAAGAGCAGCATCCAGCCTCCTGCTTCAGCTGGGAGGCTGAAGCCTTCCTTTCAGCTCATTTCATTAGCCTTCCTCATTAGGCTCAGTTTTTGGCTTTTTAAACTCATTCCCTTTGCACTGTGAACTTACTTTAGAAGTAGCACAAAAATAATTACAGATGAAAAAGAAAAGAGACAAGAAAATGTTTGACTCATACCACCCAACTACCATTCGTGCTTAACTCTGCACACTTTGCCTGCTCTAAGCCCATTTCCAGTTTCATAGCTTATGAGCTTACAGTCTTTAAGCATTCATTCTGTCCAGACATAAATGATCGGGTACATTTCCCTCTGTTTTTTTTTTTAAAAAAACCCTTGTTTTTCACTTCTGCTTGGCTCTTGCTTTTGTCTTTGTCTCTCCCTGATGACCCCGTTACAGTTAATGCTGCACCTCCCATCACCATTAGCTCATCTGACACACATACAGTAATGCAGCAGCCTTATCACAGAGTTGCTCATACTCTCTCACTACTTTTCTGCTGCTTTCCTGTGGAACATCTCAGGCTGTTCTTACGGATGTGAAGTCAACAGTTGAAACTGCATTTTCAGGAGCTATGAGGGTACATTTCTCCCACACATGGAATGAGTTCAGGGATACTCATGCTTCTGAAATGGGCTTTTGCATTTTGCTTCGGCATTTTGCTTCGGCCATCCTTTCTGCTTTTCCAGTAAATTCCGAACGTATGCTGTGTTCAGAGCACTTCAAAACTCAGCTTCCTCCTGCAGGCCCCTCTCTCACTCCCTACGTGAACCTTTTCTATTATTAAACAGATGTTGGCAACTGCTGTCCCTTGTTTATTCTTTCATTCTGTAAGCACCATCTTTGTGATAAATCATCTGATTAGCAGCTACCTGGTTATTCAGATCCCACTTGTTCCACCATAATCTGCTTACCGCCCCTGGCTCCTTGGCAACCTACTCAATAGATGCTTTTCCCCCCCTCTTTCCTGTTTTAGCCTTTTGTTTGCGTAATCATTCCTACTATTATATAAATACATGCAATTCCATATAATATAAACCTGTTACCAACGTCAGCTGCAAACTTTGCTTCTAGTTAGAGTCTAGTTCGTGTCTTTGAGGGTCTGAGTAAGGCCATGTCAGAAGTCAGCAAATTGCTGTCACAGATGGGTCAGCATCAGTAAGTTCAGATGCTTCCTTGGTTTGGAAGAAAGGAAAACTTGATTTTAGGTTATGGCAACTCTTTTTCAAGATGTGTGTGTTCTGTATATTAGGTTAGAACCGAAGAACTTCATTCTGATTTCAGAATTCAGAGAAGGTTGCTCAAAGCAACATGTGTATCCATCAGAAACAGATAACTCTATTTGCTTTCTTTTCTCTCTTTCTCTCCTCAGTTTTTAAACAGCTTAAAGCTTATGAGAACAGATAATATACTGCAATAAAGAAAGACACAAAAGATCAACTACTCTGGAAACCATAATAAAAACTGCCAAGGGGTGTTTTTTGAGACTGATAGATCTGCTAGAGAGTGGCAGCATGGTAATTGTTTGAAAGGTTCTAATAACCAAGTACTGGGGTGTAGAAGAGGTGAATGAAGTGCCTGCAGAATGAGAAGTTGAAGTTCTGTGCAGAGAGATAGATAGTCCAGCGTTAAGGCCCCTAAAGGTTTGTGAGGAAGAAGTGCCATGTTCAGATACAGATGCTATCTGCCAGGCACATCTGCCACTCCAAACAAATCCTCCTGTTTCATTGTGTTTATGTTATCATTTCTTTGCAGTAGAGTCTCTGCAGGGGTGGGTGACTGTGCCCTCCTTGCAGCTGCTCTGGAACAGCTGCACCGGGGTTCTGCATGGGTTAACTCTATAAACTCAGTCATGTTTTGTTAACTTCCCTCAGTTTCCCAGTATCAGTTGAGTGTGACTGGTCTCCTGCTCCACCTCTTCCTGACTTAGCTTTATCACCGATTTCCGAAAGAGCCTCTATATGGAAAAGCTGACGTGTCTTTTCCTTTTTTAACCTTTATGTGCAGCGAGAAAGGATTCAATGAAAAGGGAACAGTGCAGCTCTTCATACATCATAGGTGTGTTGTGGGTTATGATTTCATTGCTGCAAAAAGAAAAGCATCTACAGACAGGGAATTCCATCAGGTAGAATAAGTTTATACAGCAGTTACCTGTATTCTTCTACTGTTCTGAGCTACCTGGGTTTCTGAAACGAGGTACAATTCTGAGATGCCTGGTATCTCTGATGCCTGATCATGCTTTTCTTAAAAAACTGGAAAACAACCCCCGTGTAATCTTCCTAGTATTAGTATTCACTTCCAGTAAGTTATGATGCATTAAGGAATAATTAGAATTAATGTGGTACTAGAAAACATGCTTCGGGTTCTGGATTTTATACAGTTGAGTGGCATACAAGAAGTGACGGCTTTGAAGCACCAGCTGAGCAGACAGCACCATTCACAGTGTTGAACACAACCAACCAGTTAACACAACTGCAGTTTCTGGCTCCTGGTCTCAGAGCACCTGGAAGCTGATTTTGATGCGGGTATCCTACTTTAAAACTACGTGGCAACAGACTTAAGTGAAGTTTGGTATCAAGATGATGGAAAGTTGCCATACACATTCAGGGTTCCTTTTTAACTGGTTCAGTGAAAACAATAAATGAGAAAACATAAGCTGTGACAGATTTTCCAGTGTGGTTATAACTGGTGAGCCACAGAAACCAGAAGGTTGAATTAAAACATACAATTTCACTTTCAGTCTCTTGGAGGGCACACAAGCTCATCATCTATGTTCCTGTCTGACTTGATCTGGGTGATCCTGCTGTGGCAGGGGGATTGAACTCAATGATCTTTCGGGGTCCCTTCCAATCCCTAATGTTCTGTGATTCTGTGAAACTTAGCAAATACTTTCATCTTAAAACAGAATGGAAGTTGGAGTTTCTTTTCATGCTAAACACTTCAACTCAATGGGTCTAACATGGATTACACCTGCCTTCAGAAAGAACTGCACACTGTCATAATGTGGTGGATGTTCAGAGTAGCCAGGACTTGGTAGATTTACATAGTGAACGCACTTTGTTCCACGGTTTTTAATGAAAGTAAGTAATTGTTTTCTGATCTAAGGAACTGAATACAGTAGGTGGGTCATTTTATTCAAGGATCTTTTTTGTATGATAATCATCAATATTTAATTATAGGGGTTCCCCTCTCCCTAGTATTTACGGACACTTAAACTATACAACAAGTCAGTTCTACAGTTCTGACTCAAAGTTCTGACTCTGGAGGAAAAATGCTGATAAAACTTACACCTGCCTTTTTGAAATGGAATAATCATCAGGTTGTGGAGACAAATCTAATATTTTCTGCTGAGGTCTCTATAATATTAAAGAAAACACAGAACTACAAAACAGTTTTGTGGTAAGTTTCTTTGTGTAGCTCATGTCTTTGGTTAGCTCATAGGTGCAAACAGATTATTTGCACCTCTTATATGGTAGCAAGTGGCTGAACCTCTGCATTTCTAGCCCTTTGGAGCTGCTCATGTTCCAGGTAAGGGATGTGTACGAACTGAACATTGTGCTTCTGGTCTGCATAAATCAGCATCACTTCAGGAAAGAAGACAGATTCTTGCTAATCAAAATGAATGCAAATTACCCCTATTCTAGGTATTGCAGACTGAATTTATCCAAGGGACAGAGTGTCAAAGATGCACTGGCTCTGCTGGAATTACTGTGTAAATGAGTTGGCCTGGTGAGCTGGCAGGGTGGAAACAGCAGCTCTTATCTTAGCCCACTGTTTGTTGACTTCACCCGTGCTTAGGGCTTGTGACAGGGAGCACTGCTGAAATCTGGCAGTATGGAAACATTCCTTGCAGATATTTAGCTGCCAGTTGCAAAGACTGACAGCAGGCACAGATGGTAGTTTTCCTGGAAACTAGAATATAATGCCATTTCCTATTAGAAACACCGGGGAAAGGTGACCTGGTGACTTAGCAACGTCATGTTGACCGTGTAGGAAACTCTTGTGAAACAGACTCGGACTGCAAGGACCAGCTTTCCAGTAAATGCAAAAATATTGACATAGTTCTTTCTCAGAGAACATGTATGAGAGTAAGCATAAAACTACTTTGTGTTTAGTGCTTAAAGGGGAAAATCGTCCCTCAGGAGAGTTGCGCTAAGGCTGAAATGACTTTAAAATTTGTCACATCCGTTGGAGATAAACAGATACCTTTCTGATATTGCCAGCAAGTCTGAGACATCTTGTTCTTGACACTCCTGAGGCTTTTAATGTCTATGGCTTGGCGAGGGAAATAATTTTCTGGCTGCCTCTTGGATGAACTTCCATATTTACTGATTGACTCTTACTCTATTTATAAAACGTCTGAAAAAGTATTTTAGTTTTACATTGTAGGAGGGCTTGTGTAGTATTAATGCTAATCTAAAGGTGGCTATTATTTGAGTCTAAGGTTTGGAATAGGAATTTTCACTTTCCAAGGGCTTGAAATTAATTATGAGGCTTCTTTCTGAAGCAAACTGCTCGTCATGTGCCACTCCCCAATCTGCTTTATCAGTGATAGTGTTTCATACCCCTTATTAATCACAATTTTCTAGAAATAATCTTGATTTCTTATAAGGCTTCCCATTGCACTTATACGTGTGGAATGACCCTTCCATCAAACCCGACAAAGCAAGTACTAACCTTTAACACTTTCTGTTCCAGGGTGCTGGCCAAGGGTTTGACAGCTTTAAGTATTTGATGATTTGATTGGCCATACTTTCTCAGGTCAGGGTGGAGGGGGATGCTTCCTTAGATACATTTTTACAGGTGGTGTTTTTCAATCCCACAATGAGGCTGGGCAAATGTTTCCAAGGGCAAAAAACCCACTAAAGTAATTTTGGAGGAAGACATATGCAAAGGGGTCTGTGACCTCTGTAAACCAGGACTCTGTAAACCTTAAGTTTGCCATTGCAGAAGCATCTCTAACTTTACACGTGGAATAGTCTGCCTATAGCCATCTGTTACCCGCACTTTGTCCAGCCCACAGTATTTTGGGAAGCTGGGGTTGGGGTTAGGATTTGTACTCTTGTGCCACTAGAGGTGATGAGGTACAGAAACTGGAAGTGAAGTATAGCCTAGAAAGAAGGGAGGGGCAAGGGGGAAGTGTTTTAAGATTCAGTTTTTATTTCTCATTATTGTACCATGATGTGATTGGTAATAAATTAAATTAGTTTTTCACCAGTTCAGTCTGTTTTGCCCATGATGGTAACTGGGCAGTGATCTCTTGCCTGTCCTTGTCTTGACCCATAGGCCTTTTGTTGTAATTTCTCTCCCCTGTCCAGCTGAGGAGGTGAGTGAGCAGCTTTGGTGGGCACTTGGTATCTGTCCCGCCAGGGTCAACACACCACAGAAATAAATTGATAATCTGCTTCCTCCTGTGCTAATGAGTGGAAGGTGAAGAGTAAATTAGTTTGTCCTAGAGCCAGTTTCTTAGTAGTGATTGATAAATGGTTGTTTTTACGTAGCCCACACAGACACAGGGTACAGACTAACAGCAAACCACAGTCTGTGGGCAGGTCACTGGAGTCTACTCGCCTGTCTTTCCTTACATGAGCCTTAGAGGTTTTTGCTCATGTGAAAAGTCTGCACAGCATTCTGATCAGCTCTTATCTGATGTTCAGATCCTGCATGCAGGAGTCCAGATAAATCATTTTGATGTGCAGATCACAAACATAGATGTTCACATGAATCACTTTGTTTGGACATTTGATTAACTTTATTCCATCATTTCAGAGTCAGTCCAACTTGTGTTGAAACCCACAGGATGCTGCTTTGACTGAAGTGATGGGGCAAATCAAATATGTAAAGGATGTGATACTGGCATGAGGAATAGGGTGCTGCCTTTTTATGCTGCTTTAGCATTTATCTAGAAAGGACATAAAGTTCAGCAGACAGAGCCCTGAAGGAAAGTACATCTTCTGCTAAGCACGGTAGAAAACAGATTTGCAAATATCCCAGTGATCAGCACAGTTAAAAATGCTTATGGAGGCTAGGAAGGTCGGTGCTTGTCCTGCTTATTCAGGGCTCCTGCTGAAAGCAGTGAGGAAATTGTTGGTGCTTTGAAGTTTGCCTTTGGCTTACCTTCTTTTAGAATAGAAACAAAAATGCAGCTTAATTGTGATTAATTAGTTAATTAGTTACCGCTGTGTCTTTTAGCTGCTCTGCAGTAGTATTTCACAGTGTGGTTTGCTGTGTGTGGTGTTCTCATGTGAATAGAAGATTCCTCAGTATCTCACTTGCATTGGAAATTTTTTTTACTATATTAAAGACTGATTAGATTAGCTTAGACTTGAGCTTTTCTTTAATATAGTAAAGACTGATTAGATTTGATCTATCTCACAGAACATTAGGGACTGGAGGGGACCTTGAAAGATCATCTAGTCCAATCGCCCTGCCACAGCAGGACCACCTAGACCAAGGTGCACAGGAACATACCCAGGCAGGTTGTAAATGTCTCCAGAGAAGGAGACTCCACAACACCCCTGGGCAGCCCATTCCAGTACTCTGTCACCCCCACTGGGAAGAAGTTCCTTCACAGATTGATGTGGAACCTCCTATGTTCCAGCTTACACCCATTGCCCCTTTTTCTATCATTAGATGCCACTGAGCAGAGTCTTCCTCCATCCACCTGACACCCACCCTTCACATATTTCTCTGCTATACTTCTGCCATACTGTTATACCTCTAGATTTAATACACAAATTAAAAATCGCATGTATTTGGATCAGCAACTAAAAAGCACATAGTACGTAAAGAAACAGCAAATGAATCCGGCCTAATGCGTAACAGCATGAAAATGGACATGCGTAAGAAAAGCTCACTGGAACTTTCCTTTGGACAACCAGAGAAAAGCACGAGCACAACAAATTTAAACAATGGTGTTTGTCCTACAGAACTGTTATCTAAAACCAGAGCCTTCATTTCTAACGATGGCACTGTTTGCTTTCACTGATCCAGGGTTTATGTCATAGAAACATTTAGGTTGACAAAGAGCTAAAAGATCATTAAGTCCCACCATTAACCTAACGCTACATTAATGTAAGTTTTTTAGGCTCTTACAAACCAAAAGCAATCTAAAAGGGAACTTCTTAAAAATCTCACCTGGTAGGCACTGCCTTGCTGGTCTTTGATGGCTGGCAGAAACATTTTGCTCATCAGCTTACACCCTTTTCAAAGTGAGCTCAGCAGAAACTCCAATATCTCATTTCTCTAGTAGGAATAAACAATGGGAGAGCTTAGCAAGAGACCGCTGACGCCGCTGCACTGCCCTGGGTAGTGGCACCGAACTTTGTGTACACATGTGACTTCCCCTGCACATACATACACCTAATCCCTTAAGCTGCAGCTGCACGCTTGTACTGGCGCAGAGAGCTGCTGCAAAAACAGGGGCCCAACCCTGCCATAAGGACTGTTCTGCATACCGAGGCCGTGATGGTGAAAGGGGGTCTTGGCTGTCTTTTTGAAATTTTATTTTGAAAAAAAACTAAAAGGCCATTGCAGTGGTTTGAGAACAGTTCAACCTGTGGCGAAGTTACGAAACGTTACTGGTGCAAGAAATGCCACCACAGAAGTAGCCATTCTCCAAAGCTCTGTATACTAACAGAGTCGTGAACCTGGAGCAAAATAAGCCAAAGTGGCAAAAATACTCTGTTAGTGGAATCTGATCTTCTTTAGAGCAACTCATCACAGCTGTGTTTGTCAGGAGTCATATCCCTTCCTGCCTCTGGGGAAAAAAAAGCTATTTAGCAAAGACCTGTAACATCCACTTGGCCTCTGGAGAGTTTAGACAGTAATGAGCATTAGACCTGAAAAGGAGCCAATGTATGCTTAAAAAAAACTTTGCTGTAAACCTCAGAATTATTATAAGCATTCAAAAAGAGCATTTTAATTGAAAGAGGAAAAAAAGTAAGGGAAAATGCTGCTGCCATACCATCTTACTTTAATGAGATAGCAGGTACTTGCAAATACTTTCCATTTGAATAAAAAGCGTGTAGTATCATGATTCTGTCTACTTAACTTGAATATAGATAGTCCTTAAATAATTTTGCTTTTTAAACTGTAATGAAGAAATAATTTGTGTTTTCCTTCCTCCTCAAAGCAGTGAAGTGTAATACATGATTTTACTTATCAACCAAAAAAGAATCAATTCCTAAAATCAGTGAATAATTTGTCAGTCACGTTTAGGCACGTGTGTAGCATGTGTATTTTCTTAAGTCCATGTAATATTTGTGGGGGTTTTATTTCATACTATTAGTTGCTTATTGTTATTCTTCTAGTCTTCTAAGCTAAAACTTCACAATGGGATTCTAAGGCTCTAAGGTTAATGCTTGAGAACTTTTTTGATTCTCAGTATTTACAATCAAAATACCTGCCTAATCGAGTTATTTCTTTGGTTCCTTTCGGCTAAGCTTTTATTGTTTATATTGAAGTAAAAAAATACCCAAGTCTCTACAGACAGTCTTTATAACAGAGTGGCTCTGTTTGTAGTCCCACGTTAATATTTTCCATTAAATGCTCTATTGTTAGAGATCGGTCACATTGCTAAATCAACAAGCACTTCTTTAATCTCAGAAGTAATATTTGTGTGAGGAGACAATGTGGGGCAGCCCAGGATTATGCGCTTTCCTTTTTTTATTTAATGGTTTGTAATATTTCATGCTTATCAGCCGTTCGGTTAAGCCGTTATGTATGGTTTGTATTTTGAAACCCAGAGCAAAGCCCCCACGCTGTGGTGATTTACATTTGATAAAATACCAGTGACAGTTGGGCACAGAGGGTTTAGGGTGAAGCGTGCTTTCCTTTTGAAATTCAGATCTCGTAAACTTTACCACGTAGGCTTTCTGCAGGATGAAAATGCAGAGGTTGGGAGATGGAGTAGTACTCCTTCAGTCTCTAGGGAGAGCAGAAGGTAATAATGTGGCTCCTTCAAGTCTGCTGTCCTCTTGGTTTTATAGAGGCGACTGCTTGCTCTTATGGGCCCAGTCAGTCCATCACTTATTTCAGTTGCAGTGCCCCACAGCCTAATAGGTTTTACATTATCCTGGTCGGGTTTCTCTAGCATGTGTTCCTCAAGGCTCCTCTGAATGTAAAGACATAGAACCCCTTCCTCAATTACACTTTGTAACTTAACTATGACTTGTCCCTCATCGTCTGGAGAACCCTGGGGTAGTCAAGGGGCAGAGGAAACTTGTGCTTTGACCAGATATTACCAATATCTGTACTTGTAGGACTTGTCTAGATAGTTCTTGTGGCAGACCCATAGGGCTTTGTGCTGAGGCTTGATCCTGGCCACAGGAGCGAAATGAAGTGGTGACCAAGAATGTTTGAGGTTTACTTTGGTGACTTGTTTTTTAACAATGCCTTGTCGCAAGTGCCACCTTCTGTGGAAGAGGAAGCCTCTTCGGTGATCTTCTAAGAAAATTAACCTGTACTGAAACCACACAAGCCAGATAGTTTTTCTGTGCACGCCATTCAGCTGCAGAAATCTGCTCTGACACAACCTAACGTGCTTTTCCTTTACCACTACTAGGCAGTGCAGATCTCCTCAGTTGTTTAGTTTTCAGAGATAATACATTCTGCTATTGGCTTGATTCATTTTCTGAACTAAACATGACAGTCCATCCTCCCCCAAATAGAGTTCTCATTGATTATGGTTCTGTGGAGTTAATGTGCAGGTCTAAGGTTCATAATTACAAGTAACTTTCTTAATACAGAAGTTGTATTTGAGCAGTGCAGGCTTCTGTTCACAGAACAATGTGAGGGTGCAGATGAAGTCACCATGTGTTGGAGGTGCTGATGTTTCTGACATGCTGCTACATCTGAGATGAATTGAGAGACAGTTCTGGTAATGTTTTTTGCAGGAGCTAAATAAGACAAAACCTAAAAAGTTCTGTTCATTTTTGTTCAGCAATATAATGGCTGTCAGAAGTTCATCTTTTAGGAGAGCTCTACGCAGTAACTTAGTGATTCAGATGGATTAAACAGATCACAAGGTTAAAGTGAAAGTAGTTATTTAGGACCGTGGTTGCCAGAATATTATTTTTATGAGCTGAAGTGGTTTTGTTGAAGCATCACTATGCCATTAGTGAATTAGTGGGTGTACATTTGGGCCCTTCATACCCATATGTTAAAGGGTAGTTATTCATAGAAGAGGATTATGAGAACTATTCCTCTGTATACTTTGATCTTAAGCTGAATTTGTGATGCCTTCAGAGAAGCGCAGGCAGTTGGTGGTACATGATAAAGAGACTGTGGTGTAGGCAAACATCTCTGTGTTTACCACAGATAATGTGGCCAGTCCCCACTGACATTTCTGCCTGTTCTTCAGTACTGTATTTTAAAGTGTAGAAGTGAGACCTAATATTAATGGGATTCATTCAGGGTTGTTTATTTGTGTTTTTTATTAGTGTGAGCATTCAGCAAGTTCATATTCGGTCATAACATGTCTGAAAATGCTGTGATAATTACTTTTAAGAAAATGGAAATTGAATGTGCAAATCAGCTGAAGTAAGCAAGGCTTATTTGCACATTTTAGATTAGTTGCCTTAGAACTGCCTTTTGTATGAGCACAACCTTTAGTCCCTTTCATTTTTTAATCTGCTACAGTATTTTGAGTCAAAACTTTGATGGAAAACTTTGAAAAGGTGACCACAATTGTACCAGCGCTGCAACTGCATTCATCATACAGTCATCCTTCAGAACCAGCACCTCTGGTTTGAGAAATCCCACCAGCTTTCCCTAAGGGCCGTTCACAAATGAGCTCTGGTGAGACTTGCTGTGGTAGCTGGTTGTGCCAGGGCCTGACGGGACATCCGTGACACAGCATCCCATCTGGTGAGGCCGTGAGGGACTCTGGTGTCTGCACCCTCACAACTTGAGTTCTCCAAGGGACCACAAAGGTCCCTTGTAAGGGCTGTTGCAGTGAACTCAAGCGGCTGAGACAGGTGCATGAATTATTTTCCTTGTATCAACTCCATCGTTACAGGGTTGGAAATCTCTTAGCAAAGGGTCAGTGGCAAACAGGTTGGGAGAGCAGCGATAGGATGAGCATCGGGATTTATCACAGCTCCTTCCTCTGCTGATGTGACTCAGGATCCTCATCCGAATTGAGCAAAAATCCCTCAGACGTGCTAACCACACTAATTCAGAGAAGCTTTGCAAAGAGTTTGTGATTCACTTCAGTACCATGCCTCTTATTTACCTGTTGAGAAAAGACCAAGATCCTGCTTTTTGAAACGTGGTTCTATGCTAAAACATAGACAAACTGTGATGGTTACATACAAATGGGAATCATGATCCTGGGCAGGACAAGAGTATTTGGTTCTCTTCTAGTCAGTGGCTTTTTAACTTGGGGTCTTTTATATTTAACCCCGAACTTGAATGGCCAAACTGCTGAGATTTGCTAAGAGGACATTGCTCCTGTGGATGTGTTAGAGATGTACTGTGCTATGTCTGTGGGCATCTTTTGTCTCTGCATACTTCGGATAATTTTATCAGCTATTGTTTGAAAATGTCATTAGACATCAAATCAGTTTATTTAGCTATTGTGGGCTAATCCAAACATACAGAATATAATACACTGCTCCTGACCTTTTCCTGTTACCAGGCTTTCAGCAGCTTTTTCCTTTGCAGACCTCAGGGTGTATTTTGTGAAGACGGTAGGACGTGCTGAGGGCATTATGGCTCACTTTGCAGCACAGGAGAAAAAGGCGGGGAGATGTACAAGAAGGGGAAAAAATGCTTCGATGCAGTCTCCCCACAGTTCAACCATTTCGAAAACATGTAAAGCAGCAAGACTGCATGCTCAAGACTGTGGCTAGCTAGCAGGATTTCACAGCCAGCTGACCATGAAGTGATCCTACCTTCTAAAATCTGCCTGGCTGAACATTTCTTCTTGAAGCCTTCCAGATTTCAGTGAAATTTCTTGCGCAAAAGTCTTTTAAGAGGAAGTTGTGTGGGTGAAGAACTATTTCTTATAAAGCATATGGAGAATGGAAATGGAGTTACAACATCATTTCCTCCAACTGTCCATTTTACTATTGTCTCTCTTGATCTCTGTTCATTTGAAAATGCAATTCATTAATAAATCTCTCCACGAATGGTATTTTGATAGCATAAATCTATTGTATTTTTTGTTAATAGCAGAGTTTTAAGGGAAGAAAAAGCCCAGGAAGAATGCAACAAAAATGTTGACCTCAGTGAATAGAATTTGGACTGTTTGTACTATGAGAAAATGAGATAATTATGGCTATAAAACCCTATGCTCAGAGAATGAAAATAAACAACGTACATGCAATGTGGAAATGGGAGAGAGGCACTGCATTGGGACAGATTCACTCCAGTATAGTCTCCACAATAATTCTTAATAATGTGGGGATAGTTTTTTTAGTTAAAGGCTAAAACTGGCCTGGAGAGTGTTCCTGGAGTTTGGCAGCAGTGCAGGAGGATGGTTTACAAACATTCCACATCAGGAACATATTTGGAAGCCAATAATGTAGTGTTTGGCCACTACTATTATAAGCAGCATTAGATGCATTTTTTGTTGCATTACAGCCATCTGGCAGGTAAGTGGCCCGTTTGCCTGTTAACAGACGAATATTCCCTGAAGCCGATCTACTTTGCAGTCATTCCATTTAACATTTAATTTTAGGCTTAATCATCTCTCTTTTTGGAGTAGTGGGAAGTAGTTAAAAAAGCCTGATAAAGAGGTAAACCATCAGTTAAATACTGCACAATTCCACTGCACAGCGGAGCCTCTGTAAGGTTTGTGTTGCTAGAGTTTAGAATGAATTTTTCCTTTAAATAATAGCTAAACAGTTTTCTTGGATTGTTCGTGTGTTGCACAAACCGTATCGGGTCAGTCTGTGAAGCTCAGCATTTTCTGTAGGGTGTCTGAAATCCTACTACAAAGAGTGTTTGCATCTTACAGTCTGACACCAAGCAGAAATAAAAGGCTGAAATAATAACACTACTAACTTGCTTTAATTAATTGTACGTTCTGTGCTTAAGCTTGAAGGGTGGAAAGTATTGCTTTAAAGCCTGCCTACAAAACTGGCGAATGAGCAGCTGCTTAGGGTGCCACTTCAAAGAGAAACACCCAGAAGAGCAACAGAAGGGAAGCTGCTTTTGAATTCTCTGTTCCTCCTGGCAGCCCAGAGCTTGCGAAGGAAAACAACCTAGAAATGGTTGTTTTCTTTTGTGTTAGTTACATAAGCAGCTCCCAGCAAATAAAACCGGAGGTGGAGCAGCCATACAAAGGTTCCACGTAATAACCCACACCTACCATGGCTGCTAGAAGAATCTTACCTGACACTAATAGTTTTGCCTTCCTGGCTAAGGGAGGTGCCTCATGCTGTCTCCAGACAAAAACCTGATACAATTCAGGAGCCAGTTGTAGCTCCCAGTTGCACTGGTGCATAATGTGCATTTCAAGACTTTGCGGTTACTCCAGACTTATATCTTATTGCTGAAGCGGTCGAACAGATCTTGGCTTCTACCATTTTATATTTTCAGATCAATATCTCTGTGTACAATATTGCTGTAGGTGGTACTAATGTAGAAAAAAAGGGTCTGAAAACTGAAGCCTGATCAGTTGATGCTCCAGGAGTTGCGCTTTCCTGCTAATCATCTAGTGCTGTCTTCCACCTTTGCTTTTGCAGCCATGCTGTGGCTACCATTAACCAGCATCCAAGGTGCAGGCTGGTACTTTGTTCTTGTAGATGACAGCTTCAGCAGCTCAGCACCCTTTGTCTTTGCCTCAGCTGTGTCTTTGCCTCCCTGTCTGTAGCAGCCGCCCTCCCAGCTACGAGCCACGCGCAATGCCTTGACGTAGTCAGCTGGTGGGTCCCTGTCCCTGTCTCCCTTGTTTTCTTCCCACAGCTCTACTGATGCCTTTGTCTTGGCTTTGGGACTCCCGTTTGTGATTCAATAGTTACAAAATTCTGAGATTACATGTGTGCCTGTTCATTGTCTTCAGGTGTCAGTTGTAACCCCACTGCTGTTACGGTGCCGTCATTTAAAGGATGGTTAGGAGACCGTTTTGAGGTTAGCTATTAGGTTAAAAGGATTGAGAGAATTTATGCACCTGGTAGTGCTAACAGTTTTTTACACGTATTTTATGTGAAATTAGATATGGAAAGGAGGGACTTTATAGTAAGTATAAAATTCTACAGTGCCAGCTGTGCCCAACTTCTACAAACTTTATTATCATTACCTCTATAAAAATTAAAAGTCAGTTCTTGGAGTCCAGAGCAGCAAATATTGTCAGGCAATGGGTAATGGAAATTTATAGAGCCAATATTTAACATCTCGAAATGAGAAGCATCACTTCTCTTGAATTCAGTATGTATTACAACAAAATATGAAGGTAAATATTAAGGTATTTTCATCAGATGGCTTTAAATTAATCTTTGGATTTCCTTTAAAAAAAGAAAATAAAGACTAATGGAGAACCAGGGTGCTCTTAGAGTGATTGCTATCACTCTGAAGTATGACACTGCGAGAAAAATTACTTGGAAATTATTCCATTTCCGTGTTTAAAGCTCTGGTTATTTGAGTCCAGAATGCTTTTAAATTATCTGCTTTAGGCCTTGATACTGCAAATTAAGTTTGGATAGTCAGATGCATATAGAGAGGCAGCACAAAACCCCCGCTGAAGTTAATAGGTCTTGTCTGGCCTGGGGTTGTGTCTCACAGGGCTCTTTCCAGTGCTTTTGTTTATTTTTGACGTGTTTCTGAAAGCCTTTTCCAAGTGAACATGTGATGTTCCATGTATGAGACATGAGTAGTACCAAACATCCGACAAAGCTCTCCTTGGCTTTGTTTGGGAAGATCTCTTTGATTCGGCTTGTATTTAAAGTGCACTGCTGGGTAGTCATGGAGCATGTATCTGTTTAAACCAATTTCAAAGAGTATCACAAACTGACACCTGCTTAAGTCTTTAATTAAAAAGTGGCTTAATCTCTAACAATCTCTACATACATAAGCAGAAAGTATCTGTGTTTAATGTGTACTTTGAACTGCCATTCATTTAGAAATCAAAGATTTGTAAATTAAGCACAGTATGCTAGACATGATGGTGTTGGACTGGAATCCCTTCTTGTTGGCGTAGCCTAGTTTTCCTGATGCTGTCAGCTCCTGGGAATACATTTGTATTAAAAGCAATGTGTAGAGGGAAAAAATATAAAATAGAAGGGTGTTTTTAAAAAAGTGTATCAACTATATAAATTATATTTTAGATGGGCAAATATATATGGTTGAACGTGCAGTGGAGAATTGCTCCTAATTGGAATCACAGAAGATTAGGGATTGGAAGGGACCTCGAAAGATCATCTAGTCCAATCCTCCTTCCACAGCACCTAGATCCAGTTGCACAGGAACATATCCAGGTGGGTTTTAAACACCTCCACAGAAGGAGACTCCACAGCCTCGCTGGGCAGCCCCTTCCAGTGCTCTGTTACCCTCACTGGGAAGAAGTTCCTTCTCATATTGATGTGGAACCTCCTCTGTTCTAGCTCACACTCATTGCGCCTTGTCCTATCATTAGATGCCACTGAGCAGAGCCTGGCTTCATCCTTCTGACATCCACCCTTCACATATTTATAAACATTAATGAGGTCACCCCTCAGTCTCCTTTTTTGCAAGCTAAAGAGACCCAGCTCAAATACTGATTGTATCTCTGATGTAAAAACCCTAAGGAGATGCATTTTCTGTATTTTTCTCCAACCATGTGAATTTTACAGATCCATAGTTTCAGTTATCCCTCCCCACTGGTAACATCTATAACAATTTCCAGCATCATAGGATGTCTGACCTCACCTCTGCTATCCTCATGGTCAAGTTTAACATGCTGTTGGAGAACTTCAACCTCTGTCCCAAATAGAAAACATGAGTAATGATTCTTCCTACAAAGTGAACGTGAGCTCATCCTGTGTGAAGTGACACTGAAACTTCATAAGGGAAAGATGAACAAAGTCCTTAATTTGTGAGAGGATGGAAACTGCTAGAGGGAGAGGGAAAAAACAGGTTCATAGTAATGCAGAAATGACTGTGAAGGGGACACTGATGTTTCCTGAAGGCAGCAGGAAGGAGATTGAGGGCAAGCTGCAGATAGAAAGCTCCATGGTGAATTCTGAAGGAGCCCTTGCCTGACTGTGGGAGGGGGAAGGAGGCACTTGTGTAAGCCAGTGGGATGGAAGAGCAGGATACAAGGGAATCCGTAGTAAACACAGTGAGCTTGGCCTGCATCTGCTTCAAAGCATGAAGCTCTGTAGACATGCTTATCGTGTCTTTCTTGAATTATTGCAGTGTCTGTGTTATGTATGTGTTGAGTTAAATTAGTAGCAAAGATGTGTTGAAATGCATCCGGGAAGGAGACTAACATTCCTTGAAAACATTTCAGAGCTGATGTTAGAGGGTACAATGTTAAAGGCATTTGCTTTTGATTTGCTTTTGACCTCCTGCAGAGCTCACCAAACTAGTTTTGGGGAAGACAAGACAGCGCAAAGAACTCTGGTTTGATTTAAATGTGGGTAGTTGTGCTTTTAGGATGGAGACCTAAATATTGAAATCGTAGCGGATTGTTTTTCTTTTTAGTAACTTTCTTTTCTCTTTATGGTTTGTTTAAAGTGCTAGTTTTGAAATATTCGTGATATTGTTTAGGTTTTGGTTATCTGATGTTTATTAGTACGTTTGTGTTTGCTGGGCCAATTTACACCATGATACAAAGACTCCAATATGACAGTCAAAAGGTCATGGTCCTTCACCCCTAACAAGTGACTTAGTGTCTCTACAAGCTTCATTTACAGAAAGACACCTGAAATAGTTTAAAAAAAGAAGTCTCTTAACTGGCACAGGTATTTCACTGTGAAGTTTATTGATGGCTGTTTGATTGCATGACCCAACCTCATTAAAGTAAAACTTTATTTGCCCTCTTTTCTCCTGCCTGAACTTTGGTTCAGAACCTGATAGCCATCAGTGGAAAGCCTCAATTAAGAAATTGGGAGTCTGAGGTTAAACACCATGCACAGCTAATTTTCTATGATTATTTCAAAAAAATTTGCACCACAGTATCAGCAAACCAATATACTTGAGATTCATGCCTATGATTAAAGTGGGTAGCCAAACCAGTCAATCTGAATAAATTCTGGATACATTCTCTTTCTGGTATTTAAAATGTTAATTATTTTTAGTGTACTGAGTCAAACATAGAATGGTTTAACTTGGAAGGGACCTCAGGAGATCATTTCATGAAATTCCTGCACAATACAGGGTCAACTATGAAATCGTACCAGATCCTAAACATCTCAAGGTGGATGCTGTGCTATCTCTGGACAACGTATTCCAACACTTCATTGTCCTAACGGTAAAAAAAGAAAACAGATTCCCTTATACACTGAAATCTGTTTTTCAACTTAGGGCTGAGGGTTGGTGCTTTTCCTTCCCACCTATTGCGCATCATTTAAAGAGCCCCAATCAGTCTTTTCAGTAAGGTTTCTGTAGGTGCAACGTGGTGGTGGTTAGGTCCACCCAAAACCTCTTCTCTAGCCTGAGCCAGCCTAGTTCCCTCAGTCTCTGATCACAGGACAAGTGTTCCTGGCTCTGGCTATCATGGTGTCCCTCCATTCAGTTTGCTATAGTTTATTAATAGAATCACAGACTGGCTCAGGTTGGAAGGGACCTTAGAGACCATATACTCCAAGCCCCCCGCCATGAGCAGGGAAACCTCTCAACAAGACTTGGTTGATCAAAGGCTCATATTTGGGGCCACAAAACTATAGAGAAAACTATAGAGAAAAGTCATTTCTGTAATTGTGTTACATGAAGGCTTAGTGTGTTTGGTGTCTGGCCAATGGGATCAAACTCTATCTTAGTTGAGTGTCCTGCAGGTGTACTCCTTAGAGACGGCTTTTCTAGTCGTACTCTAGGTTTTAAGATAATAGACTTTTCATTTTTTATCACTTTTAAAAGAAGTGGCCCCAAGGGGTTGCCTGTCCATGGAGCCACAGACATGCTGTGGGTTTCTGATCTTCCTTTAGTGAAGGATCTGAACTAGACGCTTGTCTTGCTGTAGCTGTTATCTTACTCAAGATATCCTTTCTGTCTCTGTACACAGACTCTAGGATTAGTGTGGTTGAGTATATTGAAAGTAATAAAAAACAGACACAGAAAAATTGTTGCATGTTTTAAAAAAAAAAAATCATAAAGTGAAAGAGGAAGTGCATCATTTATTATAACACCATGTAGCCTAATGAAAAACATACTGCAGGCTGGAAATTTGTTAAGAGCTGAACTAAAAAAGTTTCCATTCCCAAAAATGCCTTGGGGCCGCCGGCTGGAAGCTTATGGCTAAAGAGGCCCTATGGTAAACTGACATAAAACATAACTACTCCATAAACATTCAGCTCCTGTTTCACAACAGTTGGAAAATAAGTTTTTAAAAAGTGTTATCTGTTGATGCCGACTGTACTTTATCAAAGTAAAAGGGAGGCCAGTGCATTTACAGCTGGAATGCTAAATTAGAATGAAACACTGGGGAGGCAGGCACTGGGCACAGAAATGTTACCCCTCATTGTATGTAGGAGAAGATGAAAAAGATGAAGGGACTTGCTGAGAGCAACAGAACAGCAGTTGGTACTGGCAGAGCTGGTATTGGCATTAAATGCTTCCTGGCTTCTAGTCCTTTGCTCATTAACTAGAACAACACTACTCCCACCACTCTGAGCAGGTGCCAACCCCTGCACTTGAGCACATTCTTCAGGCTGCAGGTAAACACACCCTCAGACTGTTGATCGTATTTGCATCATCAGTGCTTAGATGAATGATCCTGGACACTTAGAGAAGACTGAGATTTCTGTCTCTTTCCTTTTAATGTCTTTGGCTTTCTTAAAGGTGGGTCTTTTCTTGCAGAGTTAGCCCAAGCCAACTGACTAGGTGTGGGATGTGGGCTTTCAGGCAGTTTTAACTGTCATGATCACTGGTCAGCACTAGAATGGGATGCCCAGGGTGGTGGATGAGTCACCATCCCTGGTTGGGTTTAAAAGTTGCTTAGATGTAGTGTTGGGGGATCTGGTTTAGGAGTGAACTTTGTAGAGTAGGGTTGATGGTTGGACTCAGTGATCCCAAGGGTCTTTTTCAACCTGAATGATTCTATGCTTCTGTGATAGAGGTGTTGGGGAGAGTATTACAGCCTCAATTCCTTCTTCACATTTGGCAAACAGTTTGCAGACGTGATGCCAGTTCAACCTACTGAATGCTGACCTTCCTCTGTATATCTCTGCAGCTCTTTGGGATGACAGAGGCTCTCTTCCTTGGCAAGGAGCCCTGGAATGCCTCAAGATCATAGGACACTGCCATGAAGTCCAGATTTCACAAACATACAAAGATGTAATACATTGAGTGTATCTTTTTATGAGACTACTTGGGCGGCCAGTTTGTGATCTTCGAGAAAGATGGTCTGAGAGTCATTGCTTGCCTAGCAAGCTCTGCAGAGAGGACTTAGCAACCCAGAACCTTTTCACAGAAGCAAATAACAGGTCCAGAAATCCCAGTTTTGGTAAATATCTTCACTGTTGTGCATTGGTGAGATAAATGTGTACAATAGTAGTCACAGTGCATTGCTGTAGCTGTACTTACATGAGGTGCAGCCCACGAGAAGGTCTGCCTGAGATTGAGCCACTGGGGAGAAAAGAGAAAAGAAAGAAGAGGTGAAGCAGCTGTTTGTAGGTGTTGAAGGAAATGAAAAAAGAAATTAAATCAATCATGATAAATATAGGCTACAGTCATTTTCTACATCTCCCTGTACTGTGCCACGTAGCATTTACAGTGCACAGTGTTTTCATCCGGTGATTATAAAATCTGTTACATAATTGTTCGAGATGTTTGATGTTGAATTGCTGCATGTACTGACTTGACTGTTGCCGACAGCTTGACAGAATTATTGTGTCACAGTGGTGTTGATGGTTTTATTTACATTTGTGAGGTGAACCGGGGATCTCAAATAAAAGCTGTAGATGGATCTAAAAATAGAGACGCAACTTCCTTCTCCTCACTGAAAATGTTTTGTTGGTTGTTTAAAACCGACACGTAATAATCCCACTGTGAAATACTTGTTGTGTAATATGATGCTATGGTAAATGTCAGTTTGGTTTGTTGTTGTAAAAGTAGTGGGTTTGGCATACTGCGTTGTGCTAATTCACTTGGGCTACTGAGTATGTAGCATTTGTTCTCTGCATGCTGCGGGGGAAAAAGTGCAGGGAACGAGTATATTTTATTAAATTATACAATTATAATTTATCTGACCGCCCAAAATTCATAACTAATAATTCAATATGCAGAGGTAACTTATCTAAAGGAGAACAAAAATTAAATACATTACTAATTTCCCCATGTCTTGAAGTAAAAAAATAAACTCCAGAAACCCCAAACATATATATGCAGTCATGAAAGAGGTTTAAGTGGTTTTGCTTAGCTAAATGATTGAATAGTCATATTTGTAGAGTGAGATAACTTTTAAGAACAGGTTATTTTTCCCATAAAAGTAAAAATTAACTAGTCTGTTCAAAGATGCTAACATGCGAGTGAAGTTTGAGGTAAGCAGAACACTTTATTTGGGGGAAAAATGGTTAAAGATAGCAGCATGTGCCACTTTAAAAGGAATTAAGTTTTATTGAGAGGCATAATAATGGTCTGCAAAAGATCTCTATTTCTGGTGCACATTTTTCCTGCCCTTTTCTCTGCTATTCTCTGCTATTGCTGGTCCTGGGATTTACTATGAGGGGTTACAGTCAGAGCTACCTGCTGCCCTGCTCCGCTTGACCTCCCCTTGCCCTCTGTTTCACATATTGTGCCTGGCACTAAAGGACCCAAGAAAAATAAACAGTGCAACCAGTATTTTGCTTGTGATTTTAGTTTCATAATTTGACGAAGCAATGTTAAATAGAAGCACAAACTGTTATTATGATGTGGTCTTGATCTTAAGAGAAAGGGATTTCCATCACTAACGTGTTTGTGTTATGTCACACAGGTGGAAATAGCTGAACACTGGCTCTAGTGGTGTTAGAACTGTGCTGTGGTGGCTGGCTGTGTGGTTGAGGTCTCTGGCTGCCCTCTCTTCCCAAACTCAGAAATGGATGTGCCTCAAATTAATGCAAAGATACAAGATTCTGTTTATACATCCTAGGAAGACAGGTGTCTGTGCGAAAGAGCAGAAAATGGATGTGGAGAGAACCAAACCTTTGTGTTTGGTGGGAAGGAGGATTTAAGTAGCTAAACTGGTGGATGTAAAGAGGACTAGCTAATACCTCTCACTGCTGAAGTCCGTCTGTGGAACAGCTCTAATATGTTCTGCAGCTCCAGGAGCTCAAGCCATGGAGGAACAAGCCATAGGAGGTGGCCTCTCCTGACTAATGCAGTCCTTCAGAGCCCAGGTTGTGGCTGGATATCCGTGTGTGTGTATGGGTGTGACTAGAGTTAGACATGTGAGTTGTTGACTTCAGCTGCCTAAGTTGTACAGGCTTATTTCTGTGCACGGCAAGGGGCAATGCCGATATCTGCATTCTAAGGACCACTGTTGTGTGCTCGTGTAGCTCTTGGGGCTGGGTGTGAGAAAGGTTCTTTCCACTGGTCACCTATCAGTCACCAAAGAGAAGCTTTGGTACCGCAAGATTAATGTGAATCTCATTGCCTTTCTACTCGTGACTCAGTAGCTTTTCTGCACTGATTTGATTTTCTTGCTTTCTGATCCTTGTGGTTGAAGTACAATTTCTTTCATGTAATAAACAATGCTTCAGGAGTGATTAAATCACAACATGAATCATAACTGAAATGCTGAGCTCTACACGTTGCTCTTCACATCTATAGAGCTGTGGAAATGGGTAACAACTTCTGTAGTGCCAGCCTTAAAACGCGTTTGCAGTTTTGCTGGGACCTGAACCCTCTGGTTTTTCTCTTTTAAAGTGAGCAACTTGAGTAGAATAAAAAACTGGGTAATCAGTTTGAAATGAAGTTGTAGCATGGACAGAGTGAGCAGAGTTATTTGCAGATAGCCTGAAGAATGGAGCATGGTTTCAAACACCCTATGTAATGTATAATTTTATTCATGAGGCCAGCGTTTTATAATCTAACTAATAGAAATCATACATCTTATTAATGGTATACCATTCTGAATCACAACACACAGTTTTGCCGTTCTATAACTAATAAAAATGAAAGATAAGGAGTAGCAGCTGTATTGCTAATGAAGGAGTTAATTTCAACGTGTGTCTTAGACCATTAAATACTATCAAGCAAAAAGCATTGCCAGCACAAACCAAAGGAAGGCAGTTAACTACCACTCCCTTCCCCGGATCAGCATCGCTGGGGATACCACAGAGCTCAGGCTCCACTAAAATTGATTCATTAGTTGAGGCAGTAGCCTGTGCAAGAGATGTGGAAGAAGATATAAATCATTGTTGCAGATTGTCTTTCAGTAAAGACGATCGTTTTTATTCCGCATGTGAATATAAATGTTTCTCTGTGAAAATGTTTTACCCTTTCAGGCTGGAATCTGTTTTGTAAAGTTATTTAACAGTGTGAGAGCCAAGAGTTCAGTTTGTCAGGGCTCTCCAGAGACCGAGATCTTCAGGCCATCCAATACATCATTGCTCACATTGTGCTTTTCTTTTTTGTTGAACAAGTCTAAAACGTTTTCCTTGTGTGGTTTTGCAATCCCCTCGCTTTTTTTCCCCCCAAACAGCGTGAGGTCTATCACTAGATCAAATTTAGGATTTGCTGCTTCCAACAATTGTCTAATGGATCCACATGTTTACACAGCATGACACTGGCATCCAGATAGCCTCCAATCAGTACTACTGTTTCATGCTTCCTCTCCGCCTGAAACAAAAAAAAGGCTAAAGAAAAAAAGCTAGAGGCACAGTTGTTCTGGTATTCAGGGAAGCAGTGACTGTGTCTCACTGAATTCAAACTGCTTTCATCTGCTGTGAATGAAAATGTCAACTCCCGGGTATTTTATCAATGCTTCTTGTACCATACATAGAGCTTAAAATGCTACTGAGTGGGAGGCTGGAAAATAGTATTTCCAGACCCAGTTCTATTTTTCTGTCCAGAGATTCCCAGACAGAAGGAAAACTTTTATCTACTGCTGCTCCTACTAGGGAGCACATGTACCATCGCCTTGCTGCAGCTCCCAGCTCCTCCCGGCCACTGCCTCTGTGTTGCCAGCTTATGGTGAACCAGGTCACCACATTGCTCTTTCTGAAAACTGACCCACCAAGTGCCAGGGCTCAGTTCCTTGGCATAGCACGGGAAGACCTTCTGTCATTAACTTGCCTGTGTATTTTGCGAAGTATTTAATTCCTGTTCTCTGTGATTAGATGTAAATAAATCAGTAGCAGTTGCTTGGCAGCAACCTTCCACAGTTATTTGCTCTGAAGAAACTCAGTCCTTGGTAGCATTAAGTGAAGGAAGGGGGGTTTGGCCAGGACACCAAAACCTTTTTTTTTATAATGCTCTCATGGGATCTTTCACTTCCACACAAGCAACTTCTTGAACTGGCCAAGCAGTCTTGATTTAATGTTGCTTCAAGAACACTACTTGTCCCAGCTGCAGAATGTCACAACCTCTGTTTGCTTAGCTTAGATTTGAAATCTGGAGCAATATGATTCAGATGAGCCACAACTGCCCTGCTTCAACTTGATGTAGCTGCTTTGAAAATACCTTTGTTCTCTCCCAAGCTCTAGCTGCTAAGCTAATAAGGCTGATCTGCACTGGCAAACTCGGAACACTTAGCAGCTTGATTAAAGTGCCCCCTAAAATCTGCAAAGAATGCTGAGGTTAGATTTAACTCTTCAGTGCTAGTGAAAATGCTTCATTAGTGTAAACCTCAAGAATGCAAAATTTCTTAAAAGGTGATAGATTGTCTCTAAGATAAATATAGCTCTGACACAGAAAGAAATCCTTACCAAACAAATGCATGTTGTACAGTATTCCAGTGAAGGACAGTAAGCTCACCAAAAAACTGTTGCTGCAGACAGGATGACTCAGAATAGAGATGATGAGCAGAACTGGGTTGGCTTAGCATCCAAAATTTGATTTTACATGGGCTCCTGTTCATGTGCAGCTTAGAAAGAAGCTTTTGGATTTGAAGTAAAGCCAACTGGATTTGTAAAGATTCTTATCTTATTCTCTGGCCCTGTTCAAATCACCAGAAAATATTAAGGCTGACAAGTCTAACTCAGTGTGCTTCTCAATTAATATTTTGATGCTTGCTGGTAGCACAGATCTGTACAAATGCTCGGTTCCTATTCACTCGGCTGCTCTTTCCAAGTGGCAGTTCTTGCTGTCTTCGCTGCCGTGTGTCGTTCCGTGTTTGCTTTCCACGCACTGTCAGAGTTTAGTGCGTTTGCATGTAACTTGTTCCATTGCAAAAACCTTAATGTCTCTGAGAAACAACTTTAACGTGGCCCTAAACTTTTCATTTCTTGGTTCCTATGCAGAGCGTGTGTCAGCTCCTCTCCAAACTTCATGTCCTTCTCGGCACTGCCATTCAATTGTGTGTGTTTATGTTATTTGCTAGGCTTTTAGTTTTCTTTTCAGTGTAACCTAATCCCGAGTAAGCAGGCAGAATACATGCTGTGCCACATCCTTGCTGAAGATATTTGATGGCATGCTTAAAAAATGTAAAATAGAAAAACTCCAACAACATGGAAAACAAGTATTTGCCACGGCTGTAGCCTCTTAAACTCAAGTGACTAGAATCAAGAGCAAAGCAAAACCTGGCAAATCCCCATTTACTAAAATAAATTTGAGATGTGGGTCATTTTTATTTTTTCTGCTCGGAGGGTCTGCATGTGTTCCCCACCCCATCACGGAATTGCCAGTTTGTCACAGGAGCTTTTTGTCATTACTGTTCACATAAATGGTGATGTATTAACCGGCTCTAATTTGTAGTAATGATCTAGAATTAAGCTTATGCCCCTCATAATCTAATTACATCTTTCACTCTTAATAATTGCCAGTTTGTAGTGGCATTTTGTGATTTTTCTTACTGACTTAAACATAAATGCTCAGAGAGACGAAAGACAAAGTTCAATGCCTGGGCTGCTTTCCCAAATATGGTTTAGAGCTGTTGGTCAATCAGGGAACTGCTGCTGCAGTCTGAAATACAAGTAGCCCCATCAGCACCTGCCAGTACAGTGTGTACAGGATGCTAAGTTTGGCAAATCAAGATTTCTGTTCAGATAACACGCGGGCGTATCAGTCTTAGGGCGTCTGCAGAGTTGCTTCTAATTGTCGGGTGTGTCTTATGGACTGGAAAAGCATTGAGGAAATGGCAATCAAATTCTGAAAATGACTTGACAATTAAGAAGCAGTTTCACTTGATGGATTCTACTTGCTGCCAAACTGCGTGAGCTGAGTGAGGTTTTTCTTCCTCCTTCTGCTTCCCCTCTCAGTAATGCAGGTTCTGAGTTAGGTCTAAGTCAATGGAGATATTCAGGGTTTAAGGGCTGTTTTTTGTGTCTGAAGCAGTGCTATGGCCCAGGATGTGAGCTGAATTCCTCAGCAGTGGTTATATGACCAGCTGCGGACATTTCTTGAACTTCTCCGTCCATTGTTTTTTGACAGTGCTTGCCAGAAATTATTTACTCACCGTAAGATTTAGCCCATCCCATTGTATATTCTGTGCAGGCTGATGTGATTTTATTTATATTCACACACATACGCACACACAAAGCTGAAGTTCCCTGGGTGTCTGTAGGTCAGTCCTGCAGAGCTGGCAGCTACAAGCATCCTGTCCCGGCAGCCTAGAGGTGCTCTTGGGCTCAGTGGTCCCATTGCTGGCCAAACATACCCAAAAGGGAACACGTATGCGCCAGGCTTGCTCACTGACTGGAACATGGGCGATTACTTGCCAAACAGCTGGTCTATCTGAATGTGACCCCCTCCTGACATGCTGCAGCTGGGAGAGCTGCATTGCCTCCTTCTCTGCTGTGTGCCTGGTGGCACGGGACCATTCCTCAGCTAACCTGGGACACCTAGAACTGTCTTTGTGTCTGTTACCTGTGATGAGCAGTAGTAGAGGTGAGGGTTGAGGCAAGAGAAAGGACAGTCAGTGCTGTAGTACTCATGGATGGAGAACTGGAGGTGGGTCAAATGTGTTGTTATGACAGAAAAGAAGAATGAGATTTTGCAACCAGGAGGAAGCGGTGTGGTTGGCATTGCTACATCACAGTTGTCAGTGGCCCACCCGTGTGTTTTGACATAAGGGCCTACTCTTGAGCTATGTGGAGGCACAGAGACCAGGCGCACGCCTTCAGACTTGTGGTCTTCAGGGTTTGTTACTACTCTTTTGAAGCTTGAGCTTGATGCTTTAAGGTTTTGTTTGAAGACTTAAGCTTTTAGATTAATAAGTCTGCCCTTCTAGCCATTTCCCTGATTTACCTTGCAGAGTAAACACACTTTCATTCCCTTTTCCAGACATCCTTTTCCTTTTCTTTACTGTTGGATTTATTTTCAGGTATGATATTTGAGTCAGAGGTAAGTGTCTCTTTGGGAGCGAAAGAAAAAGACCAGCTCAAGGTTTGAGTGAGCTAACGATTTTCTCTGTTTAGAAGCAACAGCTTATTTTTCAGTATTCTGCAAGTCTTCAAATGCAGCTCCTGCCAAAGGCACCGACTTTAACAGCAGCAGCACTTAGGAGAGCGTGCACAGGTTTTCTGGCAGCGCTTACAAGCCACTCAGTAAAAGCAGGCATCTTGCTTGTAGTGAGCGCCCCACAGTTTACAAAGCACTGCTTAAGAGAACAGTGCAAAGAACAGGGGTTGTGGTGGTTAGACTTCTCCATTTTCATTTCACCTGGAGTGAGCCCAGTCTACTGAGTGTTTGCTGTCTGGGATCTTCACATCAGATCTGTAATTAATACAGCTGCAGTGGCGACGACGACGTTTGCAGTGTCTGTGGCAGTAATTCACTGTGGTGCACAGTGCGGTGCTCAGCACGTTTTAAACATTCTCTGCTTGTGCAAGTACCACTTTTTATAGCTGAATTAAGAATTTATAACATGCTGGGTCTTATACTCCAGGTCTGTTTGTTTCTAAAGCTACACACAGAAGTTGGACTAGGTCATAAATTTCTGCAGATGAAATGAAGGCTGATTAGAATTTTAATACTGAGGAAGGAAATGGCCTTGGGTAGTTCACTACGGAGCAGAACGGGCCTTCTGTTAATACACAAGAGTATTACTGTTTTCTTGAACTTTGCCTTCCAATCCAATTACCACTTGTGCCTAGAAATCATAACTCTGATGCCTCCTGTTTGAGACTGTTGAATGTTGCCCTTGTCCAAGTTTATACCATTTCCAGTAGTAAAAATGATCTTGATTAGGGAACTTCTAGATAATATTCTCCTAAAACTGAATTATAGGCAGTAGCCTGTGGTATTTGTTGATAAACAAAGCAGGGTCATAGTGATATATCAAACTGACCCAATTCTGTCTCTTTACATTAAATTAAATCAAGAGGGTTTTCTGGTGGCATCTTGTTCTTGTGGCAACGTATTGTGGATTCCAGTCTTTGTCATATGAATGAAGAAAGGTGTTCGTGTAACTGTTTGGAGTTTTATTCTGTGTCAAGCACAATAACGTGAATCTATGTTGTGGGCTTTCATTTTAAGCACTTCTGTGATAGAATCATGCTCACCACATATAACGAGCTCCTCTTACAAGGAGTAGCTCCAGCCTGCTCCTTTATCACCATAAGCCATCATAGCTCAGTGTGTGTCCTCCTGTGTCCTCCTCCCCTACCTTTGCTGGTAACTGGATCAGACTAGATGTGGTGGAATTCTCTGGATCTGTATTTCCAAGCCTGCACTTCACACAGCTTTGCTGCACATTTACAGCAGAATGTTATTACTGAAGTGTGGAATCACATTCTGCTGTTATTATATGAAAATTGATTCTGATTCCTTGGTATTTCAGAGGATATTATTAGCGTAGTACAACTAATCATTTTCGTGCAGGAGAATGACAGTCATAGCCTTGTTTAGATGCTGCGAGTGTATTTATAGGACTCTGAAGCCTAAAACTGGTGGCTAAACTTGGCTGCCTCTCCTGCTGGTTTCTGTGGTTTTGTTTCATTGTCCAGAAGAAGTGATGACATTCTCTGCTCTGTAGCATCCGTCACCAGGACTCATGTGACGATGTCCACTTTTGGCAGGGAAAGAAAGGTGCATATTTGCTTATTTGGTCCTTTAAATGGTGTAGAAGGCTTCATAGTTTATCATCTAGCTTTAAGAAGTTTTGCTTATAATTCTCACACCATTAAAGCATCTCATTAATGGCACAGTCTGAAATGTATTTATCCCACTCAGAAGATTGAACGATTTATGCACAGTCTGTTATGCAAGGAGCTTTGCTTTTGATTTCTTCCCTTTCTTCTTTGATCACTTGTGTAATGTGTTTGAAATGTATGTCTGATGCCAATTCTTTTTTTGTGTTCCACTGGGTGCATCTGAGTTTGCAGCTAAAAGGATTGAATATTAAATGCTCTTTCTGCGTGTGGACATAACAGCATTTCAGTTTTCTTCTTTTAGGCAGAGCAAGGGCATTCCTAGAACTTAAGGCCTGATAAAGTAATAAAAAATGCAGCAGAACCAATAACAGAAATGTATTTTTATAATTTTGGGGGTTTTATACTGTAAATCAAAGCAGAAGGACAAATGATATCAAATACTGATAAAGAAATTAATTCATCCACATTGTAGGACTAGGACTGACTTCCTCAGTGAATTTTCCCTCTATATTCACGCAGTAGTGTTTCAATAACCAGAGTGGGTTTCTGGTGACGTGGTATAATGAATTCGGTGCTGAGAAAGAGAGAAGTATTCAAAGATTTTTGTTTTCCTCTTCTTTCTTACAGTAGAAAAATGCAAACATTTCCTTTCTAAACTTCTAGGCTGGAACCATATTTGATAATCTGGTTCTCCAGATAAAAGTTCCCTCCAGAGATCCTCTTTGTAGGGCATATGGATAATTTTCCTCCATTTGTTGCGGTTTTTAGGCACAAGTTTAGTTTCGTTTAGGTATCTGCATTAATTGCAGCATTTCACTAACGCTCCTGTTAAAGGGTTCTCTAGTGATTCAGTGCTGAACGTTCAGTGATTCTACAGAGGCTCATTGCTTTCTCATCCCATATGTTATCTTCAATCAGGAAACAATTTGAACTGAGATGCCTTCAGATATAATATGAGCAAGTAGAAAAGTTCAGACCTTGCTAGACAGTTTTACAAACTGCAAAGGATGATCTGATTGTGGGTTGGCCTACAAGCACTTTTTATCGGTATAGTTTTTAATTACTCACAACTGTGAGTGATTTTATGTCACACTATCACAGGGAAGGGATACTGCTCCCTCAGCCTTTCCTCATCAGGGTATCTTTCCTTTTAAATAAAAAACTTGCTTTAAATCCCATACTGGGAGGCATCAGAAACATAATCCATATGAAACACTATAGAGACCTCTAAAAGCCTCGGAAACCCTTCACCCATAATAAAAACCTTAAAACTTTCATTACTTTCCTTTTAGCTTTTTAGAATAAGGTTTGTATTTGGATTTCAGTTGCATTCAGCTTAAAGTTCCTACTACTGCAACAATTGCAAATCTTAATAATTTCCATAATTCCCATCCCAAAACTTTTGAATGACTGGTCTTCCTTGCCATTACCACAAGTTATGTGGTTGCAGAAGGACACCAACTGTAGGTTCTCTCTTCAAAAGTTACACGGAGGGAGATGCTTTAGCATATGTTCAGTATAAAGTCATTTAAGTGCTGTACAATAAATAATAGAGCAACATATGTTTTCAACACATTTGGAATTAGAGTCATAAAAACAGTCTTGTTTTGGCCAAAGCACAACAATTTACATGGAACAAATGTTGTGAATAGGAAGCTGCAAATTCTTCTGCAAAGACCAAAAATGTCGTGTGACTCTGTCTCCAGGCTGATAATCAGAATTTAGAACCTGGACCACAAAATACCCAACTTGCTTTTGTAGCTGCATTTCCATCCTGCATTGACAATGTAATGAAGTATAAGTGTAGAGCCTTGCATCTGGGCAAGAACAACCCCAGGTACCAGTATAGGTTGGGGACTGACCTGTTGGAGAGCAG
>JAOXOE010000771.1:8448079-8500612 GCA_028565055.1 Phoeniculus purpureus | reverse complement strand
CAGTGAAGTGATCCTGCTGTGGCAGGGGGATTGGACTAGATGATCTTTCGGGGTCCCTTCCAATCCCAAATGATTCTATGAAAAGAGGCTTGTCTGTCACTTTTCCAGGCAGCTTTGGAAGTATAGGGGTGGGGCTAAGGTTTCTGCTTGGGTAACTGCAATTATTCACATCTTAGACTGTTGAGCTCTCATGTGATTTGTGCAGTGTCATGGCTGAGAAATGGTTCTGAGTGGCCACAGCAGGACTGACTGATCCAGTTAACTTAATTTTGCTCTTGCATGACTAGCTGCTATGTGTTGGCAGCGTGCTTAAGCAGAGTAATGCAGCTGTGCGCGCAGGAGACTGACATGTCATCTACTCTTGTGCCTTCAAAGGAAGTTCTTGAAACGTTACTATATGACAAATGCTTTTAAAAAGAAATCACCATTTTTGATACAGCTTGGAACTGTTTTAAGAAGAGTGTTGCAGGGCCCTGCACTGGTTTGCAACCTACACTAGAAGATATTTTCCTTTGTTTACAAACAGAACATCTCTGGAGTCAGGATAACCAAGTAAAATGTCACCAGCTTTTGGCAACTGGGGGTGTTTAGTCTGAAAAGGTGTTGAATAAGTGAGACCTTATTGCTCTCTACAACTACTTTGAGAGGAGGCTGTAGAGGAGAGGATGTTGGTGTCTTCTCACAAGTAACAAGTGACAGGCTGAGAGGAAACTGCCTTAATTTGTGTCAGGGGAAGTTTAGGTTGGACATTAGGCAAAACTTAATGGGAAGGGTCCTCAGGCCTTGGAACAGGCTGCCCAGAGAGGAGGTTGAGTCACCATCCCTGGACATGTTTCGAAGTCATGTAGATCTGGCCCTTAGAGAGGGTGCTTAGTGGTGGCCTTGGGACAGGTAGATAGGTCAGTGGTTGAATTTGATGGTCTTGAAGGTCTTTTCCAACCTCAGCCATCCTGTGATCAGAAGGCAGAGATCCTGAGGGATCATGCATCATCAACTAGGCCTTTTTTTCTCCCTCTGTAAAAACTGCATCAAATTACGAAAGTCTTGCTGACTTGTGTATTGCTTGCTATAACCTTAAGAAGCAAATTTGTGTGATAGCAGGTGTTTGTATGTAGGGGATTCTAATTTTAACTGGCTCTAAATGAGGAGAACTTGTCCCAGTTTTTCCTGAAAGTGCTTTTGGGAATAAGTGAGTGTTTGAATTTAAAGCTTTAGGTATAAACTTAATTTGAAATAATTAATAGCGAGGCTTAAGTTGTGAGATAAGTGGGATTCTTCAGTGTATTGTGCATATCTTTTTGTGTATTTGTAGTGCTGTATCAGCTAATTAAACTGGAATAGTGTGCTGTTAATATGCTGAAGGTAAAAGGCTTACCTGCAATTATAACAATCAGTTTGTGTAGCTTTTGGGTGCTAAAATAGTTTCCTCTTAAACTTTAAAGGCATTGGGAAGCACTCCAGAAATTGGTGTAGTTTTGTGAAATAATTCTAATTAAAAATGGAACAAATCAAATCTTTAATCTATTTCTAACTTGGAATCTTTAAGGCAAAGTTCAGCTTTGCAGCATTTCAGTTGCTTTGTACTGAGCCAGTAGTTACACAGCATTTTTCATGTGCAACAGTGCAAAGCTTGCCCAGCTTTCAGTCTGCCTTCTCTTTTCTCAAGCCTTTCAGTGGAAAAACTTCATCAGAGCTCCTGATGGAGTTTAAATTGCTTGGTTTGTAGCTTTTACTTACCTTTTACGAGACCTTTCTTGAGCAGTTCTTGGACAATATTTGTGGGTTTTATATTTTTTATATAAGTATAACCCTTCTGTCTTCTGAGCAGTCTTACCATAGCTCTTTCCTGATCTATTTTATAAAGTGTTAATTTTTTCTTTATGCATTTTTGATGCATTTTCTAACTACACTTCTTAAAAGGAACTGCGGTCACATAGTATGGTTTTTTAACTTAAGAGCAAATGCTCACCCAGTGCATTGAACCTTGAAAACAACTGTTAGAGCTTATCCCCTGGTTTATCCATTGGTTTATCATGACTGTGAGAACTAGAGAGCTTTGATGATAGTTAAGATGTATTACACCACAGTTAAATTTTACAGAGAATCGTTAACGTTACAAAATATGTAGCACTTCAGTTGTGTTAGCTGTAATGGTGTGTTAGGTCTTGAATTTAAAGATGCATTATTAAACTACTTTATCTCTCCATGCATTTGTTGCCAGCCTATTCCGGATTTGCCAAAGCCAGATGTACAGTGAAATAATAGGCAGCATACTCAGTGGTTGAATTTGTGTCATTTTGGATCTATTGCTCAAGTTGAAGCTGGAGCTTGTAGTTATTACCCTCATACATTGCGAATTGAGTAACGTACTCCAGATGTTTTTGGAATAACTGAATTTAGGTCAAATTGAGCTGCGTTTTGTAACTGTTCTCTCAGAAAACAAACTGAGCAGTGACATAGCAGTGTAGCAGTTTGTAAATATTGATGATTGTTTCCCAGTGGTCGTGTGTTTTAAAGTGTCCCATATTGCTTATTAACCATATAGAAGGAAAAATGATTGGCTAGTTTGGGGTATTTTTTCTTGGCATTTTCTTGAATAATGAAAATAACCTTGTAATAACAACTGTTACTGATTTCCTCGTGACTTTAGAAGCTAGTCCAGTCAGATACTCCATCAAAATACAACCAGCCTACCAAATAAGAGAAGGAAGATGGAATTACTTCTCTTGCATTGGTGAATGAAGTTGATCAGGCAAAGGCTGAAGTTCTGACATTCTTCCTTCTTGAACAAGGACTGGTGATGGATGGATATCTGAGGTCAGCTTGGCGCAGTTTGATCAAATGCACAGTATCAACTTAGGACATCGTTTCCCTAATTACCATGTTCAAATTTGTTTTGCTTGTTTTAACAAAGATTTGTTGATAAAATCCAACATCATGATGTTGAAGTTTGATAAGACTTGATACTTGCTACCTAGAGCAAAAAAACAGAGGGAGATAAAGGAGCTGGGATAAAGGTTGCATGAAAACTCAAGTCTTGTACGAACCATTCAAAGTATTTTAAATTCTGTTTGTTGAGTTTTGGAATGTCAGCACGCTCTTGAAACTCCTGTGTTGTGACACTTCCTCTTGCAATAAAATTCTACACCCAAACAAAATTAATTCAACAAAAGGCAGTCTTAAATAGCTTGTCTGGTTTAAAAAAGTCTGGGACTTGATGACAGTAAACTTCTTGAAGCGACTTCAGCGAGATTCCAGCACATATGGGTGACCTGGATAAACACTTTCAGCCAATTTTTCAATGGTCTGCAAAAGAGTGGAAAGTATTTCCTTGATTTGCAGAATCAAGCTATTAAATACGACATGGGGTTTTAAGTGACTCGCAAAGGAATTCAAGAGTCTCTCACAAGGAGGAAACTATCTCCTGTTACATAGTGCACTGCACTGTTTGCAAAGCCAGCTTACCATCCTACAGGTATTACTTTGTCCTTGTGCCAAAGTTAATTTACAGCATTGGTAGCAAACACTGCAAAAAAAGTTGTACAAAAAAGCGTTCATACGTACCAAACATACTTATCTGTATGTTCCAAGAAGGAAGGATGCAATTTCCCGACGCAGTGTGGCTGGAACAGCAAGGCTGTATTTCTTTTCATTACCAAAAACTTCATGTGGTCCTGATTGTTTTTGTTTCACAGTGGTCTGGAGTGCATTGAATTTGACTTTGTTTCACTGTTTAGTATCAAAGCTGGTGCACTGCTGCCTATGGACTGGTTGCATGTCATGGATCTGAGCCCCAAAACACTGTAACATAAAATGATATTAACTTTGAGTCTGCAAAAGTACTCCCAAGAAGATCTGGCTCTGGTACCTGATATAAAGTCTTACAGGGTGAGATGGCTCTATGTATCACAGTTGTGTCTGTACAATAATAGAGACAGCCTTTGCATGTATTTTTAATATTCAGGATGCAAATTAGTTGCAGACAGTGCCTTAGAAGATCCATTGTCATGGTGAACAGCAGGCAGTAACAGACTATATGCATGATGTACAAGAATTACCAGCCATGAGCTTCAACTAGTGAACCATTTGCCAAACTTTTCACACTGCTTTGCTGTTGCTCTCAGTTCAGGTACTCTAGTGTGTAAGTTAACAAAAAGAGGCCACTTGCGTTCTCCATTCCAGGATTTAACAATGAGCTCATGTGATTATGAATTCCACGTTGACAAGATTGTGATTAGAAATGAAAAATCCCTCATGGTCTGATGCTAAATCTTGATTTCTTTTGTTTTTTTTCTACTGTGTTTTCATTTATATTATTGCAAGTTTTGAGTTTTTAAAAATGAATGTAATGTTATTATTTCTGATGTCTTAGAATTGTCTTCAAAAATACTGATACGTGTTTCTTTCTTACCAGTTACAACATCTTGTAATGGAAGATGGAAGACAAAGGGGCTCGTGTTGCCGACTACTTTGTTGTCGCAGGATTAACCGATATTTCAAAACCACTAGAGGAAGAAATCCACTTCAACGACGCTTGCCATAAGATCGCGAAACCAAAAGAACCTATTACAGATGTAACAGTACTTAATAAATCTCTAGGGGAGGAAGTTCCTCAGGGATATAAATGCATAGATGTTACTCCCTCAGGACTATCGGCAGATCTCAATAATGGCAGTCTGGTAGGACCGCAAATCTACCTTTGTTATCGCCGAGGAAGGGATAAGCCCCCGCTTACTGATTTGGGGTGAGTGGTTTTCTGTTCTAGTAGGTGAATGTGGAAGTTTTATTTGACTACTGTGTAAATAAAGCAGGTTTATTGAAATATCATGCTTTCATTATAAGGCAGAACTGTAAACAGGAAGTCATTTTTTGACTTGAGCATACTGTAACCCAGTGTGGTAGGAAAAATACATGCTGAGTTGGTTTTAATTATGTCTAATCCTGAGCCTTTCAGAGTATTCAAAGCCATTTATAATGTTCAATGTATATATTTGCGTTGAGATAAGATGCTTAACCTACTTAATACAGATTGAGAAGGGGTGAGTTGTATGGCATGCTGAGGAACAGGCAATGAGTCCGTAATAGAACTGAAAACAATGCTATTTTGCAGTAAACAAAACACTTAAAAGCAGTTATGCACAAGAAAGACTAGTATAGCTAAATCATGAGGATTTTCTGTTAGGACGCAATTTGATAATGACATGACCAGAACTTGTCAGTAAATACATTTTGATCAGACGTGTGACAAGAGCTGCTGTTAAATTAGTACTATTCAGTTACAATTCTTGGTATAGAAGTAATATTCAAAGTGTTTAAAAACAGCAACAATTATCTGCCTTCCGACTGTTGTTCATTCTGATTTAACTAGGGTTTTGTATGATGGGAAAGAAAGAGTAAAGCAGGGGTGTGAAATAATTCAGACTACTCCATACGGCCGGCCTGCAAATATCAGCGGCAGCGCTTCCTCACAAAAAGTGTTCATCACGTACCGAAGAGCATCTGAGAACATGACACAGAATACGCTGGCCGTTACGGATATATGTATCATCATACCCAGTAAAGGAGAGACCCCTCCACATACATTCTGCAAGGTTGACAAGAACCTTAATAATAGTATGGTAAGACTCAAAATGTTGATTGAGACCACTTGATTCTCAGTGCTCTGCAGTTTGTGGAGTGTTTGTGACAGTTTTCAGGGTTGCTGGTGAACAATTTTGATAAGCACACTCCAAAGATAAATCAAGTCTTGGAAGAGCTGGAGGGTTACTTCTCTTTGTTCCTCCTTGGAACAAAGTTTTTTGGGATTCTTGAAGCAAATAGTCTTTTTAGTACTGGCTTGGAAATGCTGACTTCAGCAGCAGCTTTGGATTAGTCCTTAAGGACATGTTATATCACCATGTCTGTAGTTGGAGGTTCTGTAGACATGGCTGCTTCTGACACTGATTTTACCTTTGTGATGAGAATTCTCTATCTTGATGTGGATTTTGTGTTGTTTTTAAGCCCCCCCGTTGCCTACAGTGCTACTTTACAAGTATCATTCTCCTTGTCATTTCACAAACTTTTTCACAAATTGCCAGTGAAAAAATGTTGGATGACATTGACTGAGCCTGTTTAAATGCTTGAGATGGTTCCAAAGCTCGACCTGCTAAAATACACAGCTGATGTCTCAGCACTTCATTTTGCAGAGCTTTAGTGTTTAAGTGTCTCCTGGTTGAATCTGCAGCCCTGTATACAGGCTCTTGCAGGGTCTGATGATGCTGATGAGCATGCTGCCCACATCTGTGAGTAGTATCATGCAAAAAACATCATGGAAATCTGTACTTGATTTTAAAGAAATGCCTGCAGAGTTAAGAAGGAGGTTTTTCAGTTCTACCAGTCCCTGTGTTTATTGGGTTATGAGAGTGCTGTCTTAGGGAAATTTGTTTAATCTTTCCCTATCTATAAATGCTTTGTGTGCCCTTAAAGAGTGCTGATCTCTTCCATTCTGTGGCTTCCTGTGTTCTTTATTCTCATGTCCAGGAATTGAGACCTTCAGGAATATCTAATAACATTAACAGTGCCAGAAAGGAAACTGTTGTTTAGAAGCTGCGAAAACGATGATGTTATACTGCAGTGTTTTGCTATGAAATCATAGATGGAATAAGTGATTTGGCTTAAAAATTAGCGTAATTAAAATAAAATTGCAGGCACAGGAGAGCATTGTCAAGTATTAACTGAAAGTAATATGCAAAAGTAGCTAATAACAGAAATAGGGTGCTCTGCATGTGTATGTTTACATAAATGAGTGTATTTTTTTGTCTAAGCCAGAAGTTTAACAAAATGGAGCAAGATTTAAATATTTATACGGGTGACAATTGCACTTAAAGCTCTGTAGTTGTGTTAACAGATGTTTTGGAGAAGGACGTTGTGTTTCAGTCTATGAACCAGTTCTGGTTTGGAGAGTGGTGCCTGCCAGGGATTGGTTAGCTCAGAGCTAACACGGTATTTTTCTTTGAGTTACGTGTTTGTGGCTGTAGTCAAAAGGACCAGTGTAGCAGGCTCCAAATTCCTGTATCTTTATGATTTATGATTTTGTGTGGGTCTTTGTGAATAAGGAAGAAGTAGTTTTCCTTCACCCTTTGCTCTTTATGACCTTTTGTTATCCTTTCATCATGTAATCCAGTAATTTCTCTTGTTTTACAGTGGGGCTCAGCAGTATATTTGTGTTATAAAAAGTCTGTGGCAAAAACCAACACCATATCATATAAAGCTGGTATGTAACTACTATTTAGCCCCTTTTAGTCTTCAGTTCAGGCTGTAATATAGTACAGTTTTTTATAGAAGAATTATTTGACAAAGATACTGTCTTGGCATTATCAAAAAAGAAATCTTACCCTGACAAGTTCTTAAAATGTCCTAAAATAAGCTTTGGAATTGTGTATCGTGACCATTTTCTTTGCAAATCTGCTTTTAATTGGAAGCTCAGTTGTATTTTGATATGTTTCTACAAACCTGTGTGTCTCCCACCTCTGTTTTTGTTGCTGATAACTGTCTCTTAAGAATGTGAATGTGTGTAGAATATACCACCAAAATTACTTGATGCATTTTCCCAGTCACTTTTATTGAGAAACATATTGAAGAACACTGCAGGCTTCCACCCTGCCCTGAGCATCGGTGGCATTGAGCTCCTAAGTGTGTTTGGCTTGTATATCATCTTTACTTTGTTGTTTTATTTATAAGACAGAATTAGATTTCCCATGGTTCTGATGAAATGTCTTGTGTTTTCGTTAGGGTTTTTTTTTTTTTAAAACTCCTGATTTTGAGAGCCAGTCGTGAGCATGAGTCAGACTTGAGCTTTAATACCTTTATATCCCTTTGAGATGCTGCTTTCTGTAAACAAACAGTGGTTTAGGACTAACAAAGTTCAGCAATAAATTTGTAAATTAACAAAAATTTTTAAAGGCCTCACATCTGGCAGTCGCTTACACAAAATTTTTGCTTCTTGGGGAGGGAAAAAACCTACTGCCCTTCTTGATTACCAGTTTTTATTGCTTATTAATATTTTACTGCACATTAGAAAAGAATGTGTAGTGATTGCATTCTCTAATGCAGGGAAATCCTAAATCCCTTCATGAAGTATTTGTTCTCAGTTTGATGGCCCCTGGGCTGGCAATAGGGAAGGACAGATTGTTCCAGCCCTATCTTGTAACTGAAAATCTCTAAAGAGAATGTTAAGAACCCCTGCTCAGAAACTTTAATTTTAAACTATGTTTAAAATTAAATCTAAACACATTGGCCTGATGGTGCATTAGCTGAATCCTCATCCAAGGAGGATCAACAGAATTAATAGGTTTGATTCTATTTATATATAAAAAAAAAAAATCCTAGTATCAGGTTTTTTTCAGGGAACTTTTGTCCACAAGAATTAATTGGTTTCATAATTGAAAGCATAACAAAACTGATGTCTTATTTCTCAATTATTCAGGTGAACACTTTATAAACTAAATTTTAAATCTTCACTCCGACTGGTGATGAATATGAACCATAACAAGAGTTGAGATGCATACAAGCTGCAAGCAGAAACCAGTGCAGTGGTTACAAGTAGTTCCTAGAATAGCAGGACTTTAGTCTATTGTTTTAGTCAGGGCATTTCTCCTTAGACCTTGCAAACAGGCTGCCCCTTTCCAGCCATCTGCTGTGCCTTGTTTACAACTTCACTGATCCTGTGGAGTTACTACATGGTCATATAGGATTTTTTCTGTGTATTTTTGTAATGGAATGAGCTATTGCAAATGTGTTTCTGCTGTTACATAACTGCCTCTACAAATTACCTTTATAGGTTTGATATGCCGATATCCTGAGGAAGATTATGAGTCATTCCCTTTACCTGAATCTGTGCCTCTTTTTTGTCTGCCTATGGGTGCAACAATTGAATGTTGGCCGTCTAACAGTAAATACCCTCTCCCAGTTTTTTCTACATTTGTACTAACTGGAGCTTCTGCAGAAAAGGTATTTTGAAAGCTTTTAAAGGGAAATAATTGATAATAGTTTTTAAAATTTGGTTGTTTGTCTGTTCAGGGTGGTTGTGTTTTCTTAGACAAACTCACATGTTTTCATTTGGACTTGATTCAAAGACTACTTCAAAGAGTGACTCGCATCTATTTCAGTGCCGAACTGTTGATCACGTAAACCTGTACTCCTTTGCTTTCCAGTCGTGTTAGGCTTTATAAACTAGAGAGCTATAAAAATGCTGACTGTGTACCCATCCACGTATACTATTTTTATTGCAAGCTCGGAAACAACCTTGCGTGTACGTACTTGTTCTAAAAAGTAAATTGGATGTCAGAGGAATAGTGTTTTGAGTTGTTTATGAGGGATTCCTAAACCAGCTTTAAAGGCAATTGTAGGAGCGGTTGACTGTAGTTGTACTGTGTAATCATTGTTCTTCCCCTCACTTAAATTGTCCATAAATTACTCATTCTCATATGCCATTAGATGATTTAAATAAATAATAGACAGTCTGGATTTTCACAGTCATAAGTATATTCCAGAGTAGATTGCCTCAAAAGAGGAGGCATTAATGTGACTTCTCAAACAGTAACACAGACCTGCTTTTCCTTGCATGTTTGGGGTTTGTGAGATTGCTTTGAAGACTGAGGCAGATTTGTTGACTTCAGATTGACTGTGTTGTTTGCAGGTGTATGGTGCTGCTATTCAGTTTTATGAACTGTATCCTGAAGAGAATCTCACAGAGAAACAAAAATCTCAACTGGGACTAGCAGCTGCTGTTGAGGGAAAGTCAGACACATGCAGAACAGTTCAAACAAATAAGTGCATCTGTCTGCTCTCTCACTGGCCTTTCTTTGATGCCTTCAAGAAGTTTCTTACCTTTCTGTATCGATACTCTATTTCTGGACCACATGTCCTACCCATTGAAAAGTAAGTCATTTCAAAACCTTACAACAGCAATTTCAGTTAATGAGAGATGGCTTCTTTTTTACTTGCAAGTTTTGTATAATATTCTTTTGACTTTAGTCATCAGACATCAAATATAATGATTACATTAGATTAAATGCTTTTCTCTGCTCTTTGCCTACTTCCTGAAAAAGCCTGGATTTTTATTTGTGATATAAATGCCTGCAAAGGTATCTCTGAAAGTCTTTTCTAATTAGCTTTGTACCCTTCAGCATAGTGATTAGGAGGAGCAAGGTCGTAAACCCTTTCTTAATGTTGCACGCCTTGTTAAGAGAATGAAATACGTACCTGTGCATTTTTCAAGTACCTGTTGTGCAATGAGTCATAATAAAACAGACTGAATTGTTTTTGCATTACTAATCGCCCTCTGTGTCTGATAAAATAAACCTAATGTCCTCCTTCCATAAAGGATTTCACATTTTAAAATGAATAGGCAGTCCCTGGGAATGCATTGGAAATCCTTCCATCCCGGAAGTGGTTGATCTCTGTAATTGGTGCAGCGTTCACCATTTCTAGTCTGATGCGGTTATAGAACTGCAACACAAAGTTAGGCCTAGTGCAAGTACACAGAAGTAAAAACCCGCTAAAAATGAAGGGGGATGTTTGCATACATCTGATGGGGTTATAGGCAACTACATTGAAATATAAAGCTTTGAATCAAGAGCATGTGAAACAACTCTTCTATGTAAGCGCTTATCGTGGGTTTGTCTGAATTGCTTAGAAACTTGGTTGGTTGTCTACCCCATCGTAATGGTAAGAGTTACAAGAATCACAGTCAGCTCTGTGCTGTTTGTGATGGATGACCTGTTTCTCCCCGAGTTTCTATGATTCATATAGTTTCCTTTACATGTGTGGTATGCAGAACTCCTACTCTTGTAGAATCAATTTGTGAAACTGAGAACTTGCATCTTAGAAACATTTTTCAGTGTGTGTGAAATATGGAAAAACATTAACACTTTTTTCTTCATCGCTCTTGCATAATGTTTTGTGTTTGGAAGTGAAGAAAGTCTAGGTGAAGAGAATAGAAAACTTAATGACTCTCCTTCACACTCTGCTGTGAAGATTTTTTTAGTCGTATATCCATTGCTAGTCTTGGAGGCATTGTTCCACGCCAGTCTCAGAAGCATGATTCCAAAATCGCAGTGCGACGCTCAAACATCAATATTTCTCCTTTACAAATGTAATTATGTTTTTTAAAGCTCCTTGTAATTTTTCAGTCTCCCAAACCAAACTTGTCTGAAACATAATCTGACTTGCTGTTTTGATTGTCACTGGTAGAAAAATAGGTTTTGAAGGTCAGAATATCCCTGTAGGGTTTGGGTGCTGGGTTTTTTCTTATCTTCTACATAAGTATGTGGCATTTTTATATAGTAATTTCTCTTACTGGCAATATTTTTGTCTTGAGGTAAAGCAATTAATTTATAATTTCTACTAAATCAGTATTTTTCCTTTCCTCTAGACATATTTCCCATTTCATGCATAAAGTTCCTTTTCCATCCCCTCAGAGGCCAAGAATTCTAGTTCAGGTAAGTGTAAATCTCTTTTTAATAGCTGTGCTTTAAGAGAAGACAAAATAGCTGTCATACAGGTTAGTAAATGGAAGATGTCATTTTTATGTTCACATTTTTGGTGGTTCTTCAGGACTTTTTTTCCTAGATTCAAACCCTTATGTTTTACAGATTACTCACAGTTCTGTTAGCAGGTTCGTTAAGGATTTTAATGAGACATTACAAGAAACCTTAGTGAGCTTAGAACTTGATTTTTGTTTTTGCAGTATACAGAAGTTAATGAAAAATCAAAGTCAGCATCTGGTTTGGCTTTTGCAATAGCTTTTGAACTGTTCTCTTTTTGCTACTGTCTGAAAGCTGAGTGTAAAATAATAAATACATAAAATTAAAAACAGATGTGAAGCGTATATTCATGATCACCCATCTTCCCAATGGGTTTCATGCTGTCTTCTACATAATGGATAGCTCTTCCTGAAAGCTGCAGGAGCCACGCACATTCCACAGAGACACACTTTATCAAGTATGACTCTTATTCTGTCCTGCCTGCAAGCCCAAGCATATTTTGCTGTGTGAGTAACATAGCAGAACTGCCAGAATTGGGTTACCTGTTATGTGAAATTACACCCATGTCATTGCTGGTAAGAGAGAGGAAATCCCTATCTCAGACTTCTTAACTGAAGGGTTATTAAATCATCTTTTTTTATTTTCTCCTGAGACATGTTAAGATTTTACTGTGGAGAAAATACAGCTCAATTGCAGTTGTAGTTGCTCTGCTAGTCCTGTGGTTTTGAACAAATTGTTCCAAAACGATGTTACTCTCTTTTACTAGGGGTATGAAATAAGATAGGGAGGTCCCTGTGCAGTTCTCCATCTCAATGTAGTGAAGTCTTGCAGACTAATACAGTCGTGGGTTCTGTCTTTGCAGAATGTAATATTAAAGAATCCCCCTTGGTGTGCTGGGTATTCTAAAGAAGTGACATTTGTTGCTGTTACTGGAAAGGGGCTGGAGAACAGTTAACACTGAAACTGTATCTGCCCCTTGTGTAACTTCTACTATGATTTTAAAGTTCAAATCAAACCCCAGTATTTTTTTCATCTCAGGAGTTTTTTGCATTTGCAAAAATTTGCATTGGCAAAATACTTGTGCTAGGGAAACACTAACCACACCTTTAGAGAGACCCTGCAGTGAGTTTATGGAAGAATATGACTTTTTTCGGTCTGAGTTGTAGGGAACTCTGTCAAAGTACACAACGGTTGTATATCCTGGAACAAAGTCTGAGGACCTAGATGTACGTGATATGAAATTATGTCTCTTGTACCTTATTTTGTGTTCTTGAAAATGGCCGTCTTTTAGTATTGCATTTCAGTGAAGAAGTCAGAATTTCTCTCTACAGCTTGTTAAATTAAATCAAGGTAGTGTCTCACTGAACAGTATAGTAAGTTCTTCCAAATACATGTTGCTGCAGGATGTCTCTTAAGTGCCTGTATGCTCTCTGAAAACGAGACCTGGTATATTTTTGTAACTGCATGATGTCAGTCCAGATGTGTAACCTGTTCTTAGATCCTTCTTGGCATCTGCTGTCAGTGAGAGAGAACATGGCGTGTATCTGGCTTAAGTTCCATAGAAATTATTGCCATTAGTAAAACATTCAGAAATGTTCCTGGTTGCCAATTTCCAGCTGCCGTTGTTGGTAGGTTGTTTCTGATCTGAGTTCTGCTAGACTCCATTTTCCGTGTCCTACATCCCCTATTACACAGATGTTCCTGTTCTAACAATGTATTCACAACCTGCAGACTTCAAGAGCATGTCTAGTAATAGAATCATAGAATCATTAGGGATTGGAAGGGACCTCGAAATATCATCTAGTCCAATCCCCCTGCCACAGCAGGAGCACCTAGACCAAGTCACACAGGAACACATCCGTATTATTTTCTAGAAGTTCTAAGCACCTGCAACACAGGCTTTAAGATGAAAGTACCTTCTCCACCGTAAGTCACTACAGAATCATAGAATCAGTCAGGGTTGGAAGGGACTGCAGGATCATCCAGTTCCAACCCCCCTGCCATGGGCAGGGACACCCCACCCTACATCAGGCTGTTTCAGTGTTTCTCCCCCTGAAGAATGGGGACAGTAAGTGCCCCTTCTGCCTAAGGGAGACATATACTTTGAATAGAGGCTTGGTTTTGTTTATCTGCTGTTGCTGAAACACAAAAGTCACAGGACATTAGGCTGATGTTTCCTTTCATGGGGTGGTTTATGAAGGTTACCTCAGGCTGAACAAATGAGGCCTCTGAAGTCTTTCACTGAATGAGCTAATGGTGGTGGTTGTCACAAGGTGACTTACTTGAAGACAGATCCAGCACATAGAGTGGTGTGGCCATCTTCATTTGTCATTGAAGCTAAATGTAGTCAGCCTTCAAATAGAAAGGAGGCTGTGCTGCGCAGACTGCTCTTAACATCATACGGTTGTGTCCACCCAGGCATGGTGCTAGGTTGCTTGTATCACTGATTCAGGTGATCTGGTCTCCTGCAGTGGGGGTCTAAGGTGAAACAGTTAAACATGAGGCATTACTGAAAGGTGTCTGAACTTGAAGCTTACACTGTGACTTACTGAATTGCCTCTGCTACTGGCACACGTGCCATAGACTGAAAGTGCATGACCACTTACTGGGAAGGGTTAAGTTAACTGGCATCTTGTTGCTTCAGATTCACTGTGGCTGAAAATGTCAGTTGGGCTTCAGTAAATCAATTGTGTGTTTGTATTCTTGTACTCATTTGAATCCTCTTAATCATGTTTGAGTACATGAATGATTGCACTCGATCTCATATCATTGTAAAGGGAAAAAAAATAAAAGGATTAATGAGGTCTTTGTCTTGGCTCTTCAACTAATGCAAATTTTAAAGATTCTATCAAAGCTGTGCTGAGTCTTTTCTGCCAGCTGAAGAAAAAATACTACTTAATGTTGCAATCTCCCATCTCTCCCCTTCATGCATTTTATCCATCCCTTTCCCCCTAAATCCAAAAAGAATCCCCCATGGCCCTCAAAAGCTGTGCATGAACTCCTCACTTCCCTTAAAATACAGAATCCATTTTCCGGTAGTTAATGCAGTCAAGGTTTTGCAGTATGAGCTTGTTTAAATTCCTGGGTGTGAATATGCAATGTTTTCCATTCTGACCGGGAAAGGAAAACTGCTTTGCCTGGTTTTATGAGAAGAGACTGATCATGGCTCACTACTTCTTACCCTGCTCTGTATGACTGGGATGTATAATCTTCAGCTTGGTTTAAGTTTAGGGTTTAGCTCGTTTTTTTCTGTTGTAGCAATGTGTTTCTAATAAGTATTTCCAAAGTTCAGAATAAAATGTGTTTTTTAATCTCTTTCCAGCTTTCTCCACATGATAACCTGATTCTTAGTCAACCTGTGTCATCTCCTCTTCCTCTGAGGCAAGTCGCAGTGTCTTCTGTTTGATTGTGAAACTGTATTGTGACTTACGCTGTTGAAAAGTTCTGATACTTTTGAGTTGTGATTGTGCAAACTAACTTCCCTTGTCTTGTCCCTTTAGTAGGTAGTGCGTCTGAAGTTTGTTTCTGCTGTTAGAGCTGTGCCCTGACCAGGATAGACACTTAATGAACAACATCTGTGTGTTTTTGAATCATTTGAGTGCTTCTTGAGGCAGAATATAGATTGTTAGATTCCTTTTGAGGAGCTGGTACCTGGGCTCCCAAGGTAGCACAGCTTTGTATTGCAAGGTAATTGAAGGAGTTCTGTGACTGTCTTAACTTCTGAGTGAGTGGCTGTGCAGGAAAATGATTAAAGAAATCTGTGTCATCTCTGTAAATTACCTCTCAAGAAGAGGAATCATCGTGCACATGTCGTGAAACTATTCTAGACTGTCTGAAGGAATCTTGGTTACTCTTGGGAAGGACCCATTCATTGAAGAGTGAAATGTACCTAACAGTCTGTCTTGCAGTCTTCTTTAAAAGCAAGATTTGCACATTAAAGTTCATAAAGTCCTCCTCTAAGGCCTGTTTTATATTTTGTTATTGAACGTTTCATTTGTTGTTTTTTTTTATAGTCCCTTGTAACTCACCAGTGTGTTTATATGTGTGTTTATATTCTGTAACAGCGGAGGCAAGTTCTCTACACTACTTCAGAATTTAGGACCTGAAAATGCTGTAACTCTGCTGGTGTTTGCTGTGACAGAACATAAAATTCTCATCCATTCATTGCGACCTTCTGTCCTTACCAGTGTGACAGAGGCGTTAGTCTCTGTAAGTAATGATTTTTTTCGATCATACACCTGTTAGTGGATAAAAATGGTTTCTTTAGATAAAATCTAAATTTTTTAGTAGTGCTGTTAGCCTTAGAAGTTACAGAATTACAGAATCATTGAGGCTGCAAAAGACCTCCCAAGAACATCCAGCCCAGGATCTAACATCACCACATCAGCCAGACCAGGGCACTAATTGCTGCAGCCAGTCTGTCCTTCAACACCTTCGGGGATGGGGACTCTGCCACTGCCCTGGGCAGTCCATTCCCGGCTCTGATCATCCTTTCTGTGAGGAAGAGCTTCCTAGCATCCAACCTAACCCTCCCCTGGTAGCTTTAGGCCCTGCCCTCTGTTTCTGTTGCTGGTTGCCTGGGAGAAGAGCCTGACCCCCACCTGACTCCCCTGCCTTCAGGGAGCTGTAGAGAGGGAGAAGATCCCCGCTGAGTCTCCTCCAGGCTAAACACCCCCAGCTCCCTCAGCCACTCCTCATCAGCCTTTCCCTCCAGTCTCTTCCCCAGCCTTGTTGTTCCTCCAGACTCAATCCTTCCCCTCAATCCCCTAAAAAACTTTCTTGAAGTGAGGGGCCCAGAACTGCCCCCAGTACTCAAGGGGAGGCCTCCCAATTCCTCCCCAGTACAGGGAGAGAATGACATCCCTAGTCCTGCTGGCCACACTATTGCTGATACAACCCAGGATAACTATTACATGACTAGTTAGTCTTTTATAATGAAGAGCTTTTTTTCCCTACAAATTAAACATGGAATTTTAGATAAATCGGTGTATTTTTTATTTTATGAACTACATCTAGATTTACAGTAAGATGTTTCTGACACATCAAATGTATCTGTAGTGGCGGCTAGTGTGGTTTATGCTTGGCGCAGGCTGTACTGTTCTGCATGTTTAACCCTTGGCTTTGTCTCCGTGCGTTTTCACAGATGATATTTCCCTTCCACTGGCCGTGCCCGTATATTCCTCTCTGTCCCTTGGCACTGGCAGATGTGTTAAGTGCACCGTGCCCATTCATCGTGGGAATTGATTCACGATACTTTGACCTGTATGACCCTCCTCCAGACGTAAGCTGTGTTGACCTGGATACCAATACAATTTCTCAGTAAGTATTTACTATTCATTAGTGTTAATTCTTTTTTTTGCTAGCTTTTAGGGAAAAACTTCGGGTCATTTTGTTTTAAACCTCTGAATTTCCTCATCCTTCTTGAAATGAGTCTTCCAGGCATGGTAACTCCTGTTCAGTGTGGTAGGGTGGAGTTGCAATCCTTACGGAAGGGTATTGCCTTTTACTTTATTACATTTGCAACCTTATTGCACACATTGGCACATTTCCTGGATTCATCATACTGTCTCTCAGGTCATTGTCCCTGGAGGACAAATGGTGTTGAAATTCTAATATCTTCACGTAGGCATCTGCTTGAAAACTGAAACAATTACTTCATATTGGTATGGAGCGTGATTTATTGTTGAGAATTAGGTGAGCTTTCATGTGTTACTCTTAATGAAGACTTGGAATCATGCCATCGATAACAGACTGAAATAACAGTATTGCAATATTTCAGTATTTCTCCTTGATAACTGTGTCAAGCGCAACGTTTCTCTGTCGTTATCCAGCGATCTAATACACCAGTGAGGGGTAGCAGAGCAGTGCACTGGTTAAAACCCATTGGGAAACAGCTATGGTATTCAAAACGAGTAATTCCTTATTTCATTGTGATAACGTGATACAAAAATGGAAGAGAGTTAGTCTTGACTAATTCAAGACAGACCACATGAAATTAAATAAGCTGGTATTTTGGAATTAAACACTGTGCTGAAATAAAAGTTTATTACATTCAAGTATGTACTTAGCGGAACATCTCAGTGTCTTGGGTTCTTTTGTATCATCCTCCTGGTGGTAGCAGTCTTCTCAATTGAAAACATTTCTCTTCCTGGATTTCCTTATTTGTGTGTTTGCTTTTCCATCAGCAGCTACACAGGGATTTAGAGAAGGTTGCTTTTAGCAAGTATTTGCAACCAGAGCTTCTTAAGTATTTATGCTGATAATTGAGTTTGTGTAGGAGTTCTGCTCTGAAGTTTCTAGGAACTGGTTTGAGCTCTGCTGCAATAACTTTGGGGTTGGTTGTGTTACTTTTTGATTGAGGGGAATGTGTTTGTGCATTTCTTCTGCACTTTGGCTAGCTACCGACCTGTTCATTCATGGAAAAGAATTTATTTCCAATTATTTCTGTTTTCATTCTACTTTTAGCCAATGTACCAGTTGGAGGTAAATGTTGAAGCTTTCTGGTGCCCTCTGTTGACAAAAAACACTGTCATTTTTCTTTTTTTTCCCCACAATGATAATGATACAGTTAAGGCCAAATCTGTGTGCACTGAACACAAACCACTTATCATATCAGATTGATTTCAGGTTACTGTGAGCCCTCCAGTCATTTTCTCCATCCTAGTTCAAGCAGTAGCATGTGTCGTGGTTGTTTATGCTGTGGCAGGTCCTTAGAACTCATGAAGGTGGATTAACAGTATTAGGTTGATTGAATTCAATGACAGAGCGTGCCTGCATCATCATCCTGAAATATGGGGCACTGGTTGGGAACATACCTCCACATAATAAATCAAGTTTGAGTTTGTTGGCTGATTTGCCATACTCAGTACTGTTTTAGTGGAGCAAATTGTAATGTTCTTCCATTTCTCTGGTTGGGTGCAAATATCCTCTGAATACAGTCCCTAGATCCACACGTGTTGCAGTGTGTACTCATACTACTTTGTTTTCCTTTCCAGAACCGGGGATAAGAAAGCAATTGCGTGGAAGATCTTACCAAAGAAACCTTGTAAAAATCTGATGAACACGTTAAGTAATTTATATCAGCAACTGGCAGAATGTGAGTGTGGGAAGTACATGGAGTTACATTGGATAGAGTGTGCTGCTGCAACAGATAAATATAGCTCATTAAAAGTGTTCTTCACTCACCCATTAAGCTGTACATAATGTTTTCAAGCAGAATGGGAAAACATATGCGCTGAGTAGAACCCATATAGTGGCTTTTGGGGTGGGGGAGACTTAGATATACTGGTTCTCTCTGTAGCTTTAGTGACTAATGTGCTGTAAGGCAAATGTGTCGTGCTTTTGGCATTATCCAGAGATACAGGGGTTGTATAAAATCAGGCTGAATCCATTGTTCTGTGTCATTATTGAGTTTAATCTCATGTATTTTAATCTGTTCCAAACTTAATGGAGCTACAGTAATCAGCGGACCTAGTGGGATAAAGAGAATTTTTTTAAGCAATATTGGGGGAAAAAAGTGAAATGTTTTAATGTTGTTTTTGTTCACAGTGCAGCAGAGACCAAGAGAAGATGCTTTAATGGAGTTAGCAATGAATGACTACGATTTTAGTTCTGGGAAGAAATTGCATCTGTTAGATTTGGAAATCCAGGAAGCATTTCTGTGTTTCATGGCCTCAATTCTAAAAGGTTACAGGTCTTATCTCAGGCCAATAACAGAGGCACCGTCTGAAACAGCCACGGATGCAAGTTCTCTCTTTGAACTTCAAGGTGAAGTGTCAAAAACTTGATTTGTTTTTGAATTTTAGATTATCTCCTATTTAAATAAGTAAAATATCATTAGTGTCATGAATGGTGGGGGCACGTAAGTGTAAGAAAAAAATTACACAGTAGTAGGAAAGCTACCAGAAAGGTTAAGGCTCTTAGTATAATGTGTGCTGGCTTTCCACGTGGGCTGTTTTGTTTCAGACATTTTTCCATGCTTCTGTTTCACTTGGTAGGGTTCCTCAAAAGTCGAGATCGTTCGCATCAGAAGTTCTACACGCTGATGACCAAAACACAAATGTTTATCCGCTTCATTGAAGAGTGTTCTTTTGTCAGTGATAAGGATGCAAGCCTTGCATTTTTTGATGACTGCGTAGATAAAGTAAGGATGTCTTCGTATCGTGTAGTTACATGTGTATTACCTTCTGCTGTTGCCTGTTTATCTGATACTGTACAAGCAGAAGTACAATTTGATTTCTATTGCTTCCTCTTCCTTTTTTCCAGCCACTGGAGCCTTCCCTTTTCCTTATTTGCCAGGCTTTTGTTTTATTTTCTGCTTCAAATTCTTGAAAGTATAAATGCAACACTGAGAGAACAGATTAGAAATGCTCATGTATGTAGGCATCTGAAATACTCTCCCATAGTAAGAAGTGCAGTATTCTGACAGGGAAGTAGCAACTTTGAGCTTCTTTATCAGAGAAATTTGCTCCTTAGATACAACTTCAAGCATTTTTATCTTTTTTATGTAGCCATTTGGGAATGGGATCGGTGAGCAGCACGCTATAAGGCACAATGCAATACGCAATGTAAAGCAATCTCGCTATTTTATAATCACTATAAATAGAAGGTTCCTTGACCTCTTTTAAAACAGCGTGCTGGCCAGTTCTTTCTAACAGCCCTTCTCTGGTTGCTTGTGGAAAGTTTTTAGAAGGGTTGTTCTAAAAGTAAATAATTAAATAAAATCTTTGTAATGTCTCCTTTCCTCGTACTGCTGTCACTTGCTTCCCCCAATTCAAAACCATCTCACTGGTATAAATATTTTAAATTTTAAGATGTTTATAAGAAATGACCACTTTGGTCTAGCATTGAGCACTTTGAAGAACTGATTTTTCTAAAAAGTATAGGAATACTAGCTTTTTTTTCACTGTATTACACAGAGGGTCTACAAGTGTCTTGAGGCTGAAGACACTTGGCTTGAAATTGTTTTTCCATTTGTTTTTTTGGTTTTGAAAGAGCTGAAACCCACCATCTCGTATCTCTGTTGGCTTCTATGGTAACATGAAAGAAATCTTTGTGGATATTATAAGGAGTTTCACACCTACTTGTCATCTTGCTGGATACCTGTGTCACTCAGTTGTGGGACTTGATGTTTAAGTTATGCACAGTTGTCTGGGATTTCCTGTGAAGTAGATCACCTGCTGCTTGTTCCACAGGAATTAATACTGGAGACTATGAAAGCTGCAATTTACAGTACCTGTTTATGGCTAGTTTTGCTATGAAAGTGCCGAAGAGCTAGGAGGAGTTGTTTGGAAAACAAATCTCAAAGCAGTTACATTTGAGAGACACATAAAAACAAGGTCTAATGGTATTTGATGCTGTTTATGACTCTTGCTAGTCACAGTATTTTAGTAGTAGTAGTTCTCAAAAGTGTGCTTCGCAGTTCTACAGCGTGAGCTGCAGGTATTCATGGGTTGTAAATTGATGTAATTGCAAACACTGTAGTAACATTCACTCAGTGATCCTATAGTTCAGTTTAAAAGCCTTTAACAAGTAGCTTTTGCTTCACTGAGCACCAGTTAGTGTTTAGAAATGGGAGATCTGGTAAGCAGGAATGTTTGTACCCCAGTTGATTAAACCCTGCTGAGCAGTACTTAGTCTGTGTTGCATTGCAGGTTAGTTCTCTGACTAATGCTAAATAGGGTTTTAGTCAGAACTGATGACTCTGTCAGGGTCAAATTCTGTCTTACATTTCACTGTCTAAAATGGTTTGAAGGTACTGAAGCTGGTGCCCTAGGTGAAGTTGTCTTGCCTGGGAATCCAAACAGTTCTTCTGAAAGTTATTACTTAGGTTGGTGATGCCACTGTGAGACTGCATTTAAGATTTGCACGGCTTTAAAATTGCTTGTGAAACCAGTTTTGCCTTGACATGAGAGCATATTCCTGTATAGAATGTCTTTTGAACAAGATATATTTGCCTCATTTTCTCTTTCCTGCCTCTCTTTCTTGACTTCTCTTTTTTTTTTCTGATACTACACTGCATAGTAACATTGAAGAATAGCAAGGACTCCTGTATGAACTAGAGCTGTAGCCAGGATGCTCTACTGTGACTAGGTACCAGATTCCAAGGAAGTACAAATTTATTTAGATATTAATGTCTTTCACTAGCTGAACCAGTACTTGACTGATGTTATGGGTTGAAAGATGATAGAACACTTTCTCATGGGTAGTTATAAGCCACTGGCTTGAGAGAATTTTATGTACTGTGAAATTAGTTATCTATAAAATGTAATCTAAGCTCTGCCTCAAATAAATTATAAGAATAGTGTAAGATGAAGTGTAATCTCTACTACATGTTATTTTATCCTAGCAGCAGAGAGTGTAATTGATTACCCATTTTGTCTGCTGAAAGATGGTGTAATTGTCTCAAGAGTTTTCATTTGTCCAGGGATTCAAAAATTCTATCAATCCAATACATATATAAGCTACTGGCTTAACTGTATTTCACTGGTGAACGTTGTAACTGTGGGGTTTTTACATCCTTAGAAGTATTTAAATGGAGAAGGGAGGTTTCATTTATTTCGGCTTTTCAGAAGCCATATGTTCTTGCCTCTTGGCTCGTTCCATTTGTTAATACTTTCAGTCTGCCTCATGCAGTAAAATGTGTAATTAAGAACACTTCTGGTATGTTTATCAAATTTTAGGTATTCAAGAATTCTTTTCAAACTTTACACCTCACTGGAGGGACAGAACTGTGGAATGTGATGCTTTTTGTACATTGACTCTCTGTTGCTGTACTCCAAAGGCATGAAGAACAGGCATCCTTGGGGTTCCACAGGCTGCTCGTTCTTGTCTTTTGAAAGAACGTACCATGTGGCTGTAATTTCATTGCCATTTAAACCATTTAAATAGCAGCTATAAATGTAAACTGTAACAGTATTTGAGCTATCAATATCTGACTAAAAATCATGTTCTGTGTGCTGGGAAGTCAATAGTTTTTGAGCTCTTTGAGATGGAGATACGCCTCATCCTTAAGCAGAAGCAGCATTTATGAGGTACTGGAGGAGACACAAATGGTGACACAACCTCAGAGACAAAGAATACAAATACCAGTACAAATGTCAAGCAAAGTCTCTTGGATGGAATGTAATACATGTTATGTTTGCCTTGTTCCTGGTGGCTTCTGTAACGAGAAAAGTAGCAGTAGGAAGCTCATAGTATCTAAAGGTTTGTCTGTCCTTGTTCTCAAAGGGACACAACTCATAGTTTCCCAAAATCTTGGTTGGGGTGGTTAAGTTTTGCTTTTGCTCTCTATTTTTATCTCAAAGCAATGACATGAAATTCTTTCAATGAAATTACTGGACAGTTTTCTCCCACTTGACCCTACAGTTTGCTGCTTTGAAATTTGTGTGGAGCCTTGGGGTAATATTTCTGATGCTGGCCTTAATTTGGGAAGTGCAGGTTTTTCTTCCTCTCTGCAACAGCCAGGCCAGCGAAGCAAAGATTTATGGCCCAATTGCCACTTACAAAGCTGGAAACAAACCAAAACACAAGTGCATCTATAATACATGCTTCATGATTGTATTAATTGCCTGTGTTATCCGTGACCTGCATTTCTGTCTTAGCAATGGGAGAGCAGGAACACACAATGTTTGCTCTGTTTTCTTGTGTACAACCATTATCTGAAAAAGAAAAAAAATCATCAAGCTACCCTTAACTTTTCAGATTGCTGAGCCTCTTATAGAAAAATTTCTATCCCCTTTTAGTTTTATCAAGTCACACACTTTTATTCCATTGTCTCTTTGGACTCTCTTGTGTTTCTGCAGTCGTTGCAAACCAGTGTGACCTTAATGACTGTGTAAGTGACTGAAATTGCTAGAGAGTGGTGTTTTGCAGATTCTGAATACATTAGACAATTGGACTGGTCTAGGGTGGGGTGTCCCTGCCCATGGTGGCGGGGGGGTTGGAACTGGGTGATCAGGTGGCCCCTTCCAACCCAGAGTGATTCTGATTGTGTAACTTCTCCAGTGAAGTGATCGTGCTGTGGCAGGGGGATTGGACTAGATGATCTTTCGGGGTCCCTTCCAATTCCTAATGATTCTATGATTCTATAGTGTAAGTACAGTGTAACTCCATGTTTGATACTGATGTTTAATATAAAAGGAAGGTTCTAATTGCAGTTTGATGGTTCTTACAGATCAGTTCTATTTCAAAATGCCAAAAATGAATGTGGAAAAAAAAGAGAAGAAGGCAGAAAAAAGAAAAAAGCTGAAGCAACATGTGGCCCAAAAGGACAAGTTGGTATCAGAAAGTGAACCAAAGAAAAAGAAACCAAATCTGCAGGTAGGCTCTCACAATTTTGACTGTTTAATTTAATAAGATCTGGGTATTTTGTTTGTTATCTGTGATGTGATGGGGTTTAGAGATTTAGAACAGAACTGAATGTACTGTTTGGTTCAGTCATAGTGATTTCTTGGATGCAATGTACTTGGAGTGAAAGTTAAAAGGAGATGATAAATCAAGCAAAATCTGGACATGATTGCAGTAGTCAGAGTATGTGATCTCTGTTTGGTTTGGATGCTTCTATGGAAGGGGGAGAATGGCTGGGAGAATGTGAGGGAAAGGCAAACCAAAGGGCTTTAAGCAACTGTCATATGCCAGTACAGGCGAGGCTTAAGTCTTCATGTGATCCTAAGTCGCTGCAAAAACATGAAAGATGTGTTATTTGAAATCTTCATGATTTTTAGTTAGACTAAGTGGCCAGGAGGTGTCAGCAGTCTCTTTGTATTGCTGATCATTTTATTAATTAATTTTGAGAGTGAAATTAGCCATATCAAGATGTTATTTAAGTGGAAACTTAGAGCTGTAAGTTGTTTGTGATGGAAGTGTTGCATAAACAAGGCAATGAGATTCTGCTGCTCTGAGTGGTTACTGTAGAATGTGGTTCAAAGAAACATGAAGTGGTTTGATACTGCTAAGAACCAGAAAAAGAAAGGCAAAGGTGTTTTCCTTGGGAATTCTTGAGGTGATAAGCTGTGGTCTTCTTTGTCTTTCCAGACCTAATATAAAATAGATGTGAAAACTGCTGTTTCTTCATTTTTAATGAGATGTATAGCTCCATGGAGATCATATAACTAAAAAATAGTACTTGTTATTTTGTTCTTAGGCTTTATTTAAGTTCATTGGCAAGACATTCATTCTTTGAACGTCTTGCCAATGAACTTAACTTCTCGCAATGAATGTCTTGCCAATGAAGAAAGTTTTCTCAGGAAACTCAGTTTCTTGAGAGCGCTTGCATGTGTATGTGTCTCTAGCTTGTGAAGGGTAACATAAGCAAAGCCAACCTATTGGCAGTAGCCACTGAGAGGTCTGTAAATTCTTGCACCTTTGAACTCAGCAAAAAGTTCCTAAGTAAAGTAGAAACTTTACACTACAGTTCCTAAAGTAGGGAAAGTCTGCATCTTTCTATATCAGAGCAAAAATAGGACATTGGTTTTTGCAGTGTGGTAAGAGGAATTATTTGACCTTAGTAGGGTGGGTATTGTAGATTTTAGATTCACAGCACTATAATTTGAGTGAAAATAACTTTCCAAGATAAAACAGTGTGAAATTGGAATGTCCACATTACAATTGTATTGCTTGTGATGATCTGTATAATTCTGTGTAAAGGTGGTAATAATCTTGAGAGTGCTTCTTGGACTGATGATGATTAAAACCACCAAATTAAGTTTAGCTGGCCATGCAGACTGCTGGTTTTTTTTGTGAAAGAGCAAGCAAACACTAAATGAAAACAAGAATACTCAATACCATTGGAGAACCACTCTAGGACAACAGTTCTGAGAACTACACAAGTTGCTGTGGGTTAAATGGGTGGCGTCAAACACGTAAGTAGTGTTAGCTTCAGGGAATGCCATATAAGGTCTATGCCAAGCCAGTTTTTGGCATCAGCTTTATAAACTGTAACTGTTGGTAGTAGGAAAATGTAAGTTGTTAGACCACTTTGTATTGTTTGTTTGAAATGGTTGTTGAGAATGAAGAATGTTAGGCAGAGCTGACCTAATTTTATTTTAGAAATGGTTAATGAAAAGTGGCGGTTTACTGGTTGATGATGGCTACGCAGTGTGTGTACTGCCAGCTTTGTGGGAAACACCAAGTTAAGCCACAGTGGCAGGTATGCTTGAAAATCCTTTAATCATCAAGCATCATCAGCATGGGAAATGTAGTAGAAAACAAAGTAAAAATTGCTTTGTGTGTCTCGGAAGATCAGAAGCTGCTCTGAGGCTGCAGTGATAGGCTCAGTTAGACTGGACGGTTCCAAAGGAAAATTTTTAAACAAAACCTAGGGCAGCTGTTGAGACAGCTTTAGCGTCTTTTGATTTTTATTTCTGTTACTTTAAAATAATCTGGAACCTTGACAGATCTTCAGAAATTCCTGAATCATGATGACTGGGTTCCGATGAGCTGGAATAGATTTTCAGTGTAGTAACAGAAATAAAGAAAACCTTTTTTGTTTTTGGCCTTTTAACGCAGGGATGTGTAGGCTCACATTCGTGTGTGATGGAAAGAAGTCAAAAGACTGCTTCTGGTGGGGGAGAGAGAAGTTTTACCGGTTTATTAAGTTACTTTCCTATTATTTACTTTTTTCCTATTCTAGTACTGCAATTTTGGTCTCCAAAGTGGAAAATATAAATCTGTAATTGATTTTGTAATAGAGCTGCAGGCAAGCAAGTTGAAATGTGTCTGAAGTGACTGGATTTAGTGTACATTGATCATTCCTTCATGAAATTTGTTTCAGAAATTCTTACCAGCCTAAGACTAAGGCATTTTTCCTTGAAACAGCTTGACCTTTCAGAGTAATCTTGATGTTTTATTGATTTTCATCTGCTCAATGTCTTCTGTTTACATTAAACAGCAGTGAGCAATTTCAGACCAATAGAAATGTTTTCATGAATGATCTTAGAACTGATCTAAATAACATAACCGTAGTGGAGCTGAGCAATGTGAGTTTTTAAAAGTAATTCTGCTTTTGCTGACAAATTTTTGTAGTGCTGCTGTTTTATTTAGCAACTTGGCAATAAATCCCACATTTTAAATATTGATGATTTTTTTTCCCCCTTGTTTGTTTTGTTTTGTTAAATGTCTGGACAGCAGTTTCACTTGGATTCTAATGATTTTGCAGTTCACTAATGTATGTTAAACCTCCTGATAATTTGAGTTTACCGTTTAGACTTGTCACATAACATAAAGAAAAGGGATTTAAAATGTGCCTTGTAGATTGCTCCTCTGAAGTTAAATACTGGCATCTTGAATAAAAACTTCCTCATGGACCTTGTCTGTAGCAAATCAATTTTGTTTCTGTTCTCCGAAAAAATATTTACAATATTGTTAACCTGTCAGTGTGAAATAACAGATGAGCTGCCTTGTTAGCAACTACCTGTGTTTTGCTTCTGTTTATTGATTTCTTCACCTTTTAAAATTTCAGCTGCCTTAGTGACACAAAGCTTATCGGAGCAGCAGTACTGACTCTCGCAGCTCTGTACGTAGGGAACAACATGTTGTGGCTGCTTTGTTTATGAAGACTATTTGAGTTCAACCCAGAATGACCTTACTATACCAACAGATCTTTTAACCTTGTCATTTAAGTGTTGATCTTGTTTCTGTAGTGCTGTTTTCAGAGCTCCAGGCTTTTACAGAAGCATAAGAAATTCTTCCATGTCTATTAGACAAGACTCAAATTTCATAATCTATAGAAAATGATACTAATTTTCTGTTCCTTCCCAATTTAGTTTAGTAATCATTGTAATCTTTAAGGACAGCTACTATGACCAAGAGACAATCAATCATTACAAAATAAATCCCAGTGTTTGTGGTTGAAGGGTCCTTTAGGTATCGCTCAGTCAGTGGGTGTTTCTTTGTCTTCAGCATTGCAAACGGTTGGAGGCGGAGGACTCAACATTTTCCCCAGAAAAAGGCAAAATCAGTGGGAAAGGAATTTAATTTTTGAGATTCCATACACATAGTACAAACAATGGCAAATAAACAAGTAGCTCATAGCGTTTCTTTAATCAGAGGGTTTGTGTGCAGGTGCCCAAACAGTAGGGTCTGTTTACTAAATGGAAAATGGCAAAATTAGTAGGGAAAGAGGCTGTTTTTTTATTTCAGCCTTCTTAAGGTTATTGTGAAGACCAATAAGGAATTATTAAACTGGTGCTACAGTAAAGCAAACCCCAAAAAATGATTCTTTAAAATGATTGATTGCTTGGAGTGGTGGAAACTCCCATAAAATTATGGTTAAGTTGTGGTGATAAAACATTTTGGCATGAGCTCGGTGCAGTAGCTAGGAATACTGTGTTGATACGATCTCTAACACTGCTTGTAATCAGGTGACTTGGTTAGTAACTTGAATGTGTAATGAATGCCAACCAGCCGTTCACACTACAAGACCTATAACCAGATACTGTAAAGCTGTCATCAGAAAGTCTATTCATTTGACAGCCCACGAATTCTTGGCAAAGCCTGTTAAAAGAATGAGTTACGGGTGATTTGTAAGCAAATTCAGTAATCCCTTATTATTTCATTAATTTTGTTAAAATAATGCAAACTTATCTTGTAGCCATCGAAATAACTTGGTTTGTATTTTTCCACCCTAAAAAATTCCATGAAGCTACAGCTTGATGTGATGTTGCAAGATTTTCCTCCAGGCTACTGATGTTAGCTGCATCTTATATACATTAAATACTATATAAATTAAATCTTATATCAGTTTGGGAACTGCTTGCATTGCAATTCCACTGTCAGCCCAACTTCCTGCATTTGTTTAGCTTTGCTTTACTGGTTTAGTGCTCTGTTGTACACACTAGTGTTATTAACTGTTTAAGAAATACACGGAAAACCATCTTAAATATTGAAAAAAGGAAAAGAAATTCCAAAAAGGTAATTTATTTAGCATTCTAAAATAAACCTCTTGTATTGTTGTGGGAGGGAGGGGAGGGTTGAACATTTTAAAAGCATCTTGCACATACAAATAGAGTTTTGTCCATGTTATGAAGAGAAGGTGACATAATCTGTCGTCTCCCCCCAGGCCTTGCTGTGGGGCCACATCATCAGTTAACGGTTTTCCAGTGATAAAGTTGGGAGGGAAGTTAAATGTCAGTGTGGATATTAGTGTGCTCTTGTTAGTCTGCTGTTTGGGGTCAGTCTGTAATGGAAATGTTGGGCTTTTTCCTCTTTTCTTTGGGATACCTTTCAGTTGAATGTTTATTCTTGCTTTATTTTTACTTGCAAGTAGTACTTCTTATTGCCTGGCTAGTTGAAAAAAACCCACTATAAACCCATTTGGCGTTTGTGCCTTACTATGTGGTGTCTTGGTTTGTCTGATTTCTTGTCAGCTGTGCGATACTTCTCAAGTGAGGAAAAAGAAACCACCAAATTTTGAGGGTACCTGCTTATGGGGTGGAGACGTTTGCGCTCTCAGAGCGTTGATGAGTCCTTTTACTAAATTAACCATGCAGTTCTTTATTTTTCAGAAGAGGTAAATTCGATGGTGACACCGTATGTGTTTGTAGAGAATGGAGGGCCTTTTGTAAACAGATGTGTCTAAGAAGGCACAAGAGAGTGTCTGAAATATGGATACGCATAGATTAGGCTGAATAATTTTACATTCCTTTGAAAAGTATTTTTGTAGTGGTAGGAGCAGATTTCCCAGGAAAGAGTATTCACAGCTGGGAAAACAGTTGCTACTTTGAAGATGGTTTTCCCAGGCGAAAGGCTCACGTCCCCAACTGCGTTTGGTATAAACAATATGTGGTGCATTTCTTACTTTTCTCTGAAGGAATTGTGCGTTCTTCATTACGTATTAACCAGCAAGGGTTTCACGCTAACTCCTTGTATTTACCTTTATCTGTATGTATTCACAATTAATTCCTTACGTGTATTTCAGGGTATTAAAGCAGAGGGGAGGTTGGTGGTGCAAATAAACTGTCTGCTCTTTACTATTAAGAGGGGAAACTCTTCCTTCTCATTTTGGAGTGTGTTCTTGATGCTTCCTCTCAGCTCCTGTTCTTTACTTAGTGGTGAGAGCTTCCCTGATGGTTCTCATTAAGTTTCTAGTATAAATCCTCGCTTTCATGACTTAGCTTGCAAATACGTTCACAAAATTGAAATTCGGCACAGGATTCCCACTTGTGGGCTGAGATTGTTGAATAATCATCTTGGAGCCGTTGTTGAAGTGGAGACCAGAGTCTAGGTCTGCTTGGCCAGCTACAGTGCAGTGAGAACAGTTTTCTGCCTTTTGTTAACTATGATTTTTTTTTCCTGGTTCTATGTTAATGACCTCAAACTCATTGTAAAGAGGCATCCTAAATACAAATTGCTGGGAAAAGGCACAAGTTGCTGCATATAGACAATTCAGCACAGTACCTCAAAATACATGTAACTTCAGCTAAGCAGAAATAAGTCCTATTAAGTGTTTGATTTCACAAAACTACTTGGCAAGAAATGAGGTTGTAAGCTTGCAAGAGTAAATGTTTGCTACATCCTGATATAGGATAGGAAGCAGAGAAATGGGCATTCAAAGGTGATCCTGAGAGGGCTTGAAACTTGGAAGTTACAACAGTAAAATATATTAACGCAAGTCTGATTCTTGCGGATTTGTTACTTCCTCTTGCTCTAGGTACTATTTGGTTAATGTTAATTTGCTTAAAACATTTGAAATGACACAAGATTGGCTATTTTATATATGTTTATTCTAGAAAGCTGTTGTCCTATCCTTAACAGAAGCTACCACTTTTTTAAACAATGTGAGAATCTGGATGTGAGAATCTTCATAAAATACAATTTATTGTGTGTCAATGGAATAAATTTAAAAAGAATAATAAAACTCCAAAACACCTGATGGCAGATAAAAGGTGTGGGGTGATGGCTGCTTCCACAGTCTGAATGAGGAACTAGATTTATTTCACCAGAAGCTTCCTTCTCCAAAATACCTTTTGTGCTCAGCTGTGATACGGTGAACCACATGAAGATTAGTGTGTATTTATGTATGTTAACTCATAAATTACAGCATAGATAAAATGGCTCTAGGGTATTAGATCAAAGCCTCACAGATTAATAAATACTTGCAAAGTGCTTGTCTGTTAAATCCAACAGGTAATTAGAACAGAAAATTAATCTTTTGACTTTTAGAAGCTGCCTGAAATAATGAGGGTAACAAGCATGAAGGTATTTGACAGGGAAGCCTCTTGCTTAAAGGACCAGACTCTGTCTCTGAATGCATTTACCTATTTCTAATTGAATCCCACAAGAGTTCTGTAGGACATCAAACATGAGATCATTAACCAATGTTTTATTAAATTTCTCTGCATTATCTTAATTTGCATCTGTAAATCAGACTTTTGCAAATGGCCTATATACACATAAGGGAAGACAAAGCTCTGCTCCCTCCATGTTACTGTTTGAAACATGTCAAAATCATTCGGAGAGCGTGCCGAAGGCTTGGAGCCACATTGTGGAGAGAATACGTAAAAGAATAGAAAAGTATGTGGGGAGAACCCATAGTTGGCATTTCATTCTACCTCTACCTTATGTACTGAGTCATACATTGGAGTTACTCCTGTTTGTCCGCTTGTAAAATAACTGGGTGGTTACCCAACTGTTACATGAACTGTCATGCACAGCTCACTGAAACCAGTTATGGCCTCAGAATGGACTCTGGAGATGCCTTGCACATCACTAGCTGGTCCTTTCTCCCCCAGTTACCTTTTGGAATAGCAAAGTTTTCCCTATTTAATTATGGAAGTACCATAGTTCATGGCTATTCTTATGTTCAAGTCAGTAGTTCCATGTTTTTCTGAAGACTTTTAAAATAAACCTGTGAGGGCCTTTTGTTTGCACAACAGATATTTACTGTGCTTCATATAGACATGGTATCTTCTTTACAGAGGTTTATCCTGATGAAGTCATGGCTAAGTTGCGACTTAGAATAGGAACAGGTGACTGTCTTGATCCAATAGGTTTCGTAATAATGTGCCTAAGACCTAAAAGTTTTCTCACTCATTAGCAGTGAGATTCAAAAAGAGGCAAAGTCTAACACAGGACAAGGACAGTTTGTTTTTTAATAGAATTGTTTAGGCTGAACAAGACCTTTAAGAGAAACTATTAACCTGACTCTAGCAAGCTCACTGCTAAACCACGTGCCTGAGCTCCTTATCTGCATGACTTTTAAACATGTCCAGGAATGGTGATGTAGCCACCTCCCTGGGCAGCCTGTTAGAATGCATGATGGCTCTTTCAGTGAGGAAGTTTTTACTAATATCTAACCTAAACTTCCCCTGGTGCAACTCAAAGCCATTTCCTCTTGTCTTATCACTTGCCACTTGTAAGAAGAGACCAACCCCCACTCTCTACCCCCTCCTTTCAGGTAGTTGTTTTAGGTGGATCCTCATGGAACCCCTGCAATGGGCTGAGCAGCAGTTCTGTTCTGTCGTCTGATGTCAGCATCTCCTCCAGCAAGTTTGTGCTTCTGATTGCATTACTTTTCAGCAGTGTGGTGCATCTCAGGCACCTTTATGTTGGAACAAAAAACACAACACGTTGCATTTCTCACTATTCTAAGGGTATTACACTTCTAGTGTCAGAAGTAATTACTGTGACTTCATGTGTTTGAAAGCCAAACAAGATTATAAATTAAGTTCCCATAGGCATCGCTATCTGTATCTTACTGCCTTGCTGCTCAACCATAAAGTAGATGTTGAGAATATCAGCATGTCATTGAAGCAAGCTCTTTCCTTGGGTTCTCTCTCATTTTGTTCTGGGTGCTTCTCTCATAACCTTGAACATGAGAGTTAAAGTTTTCTGCAGAGAGGTAAAGGCTATTTCTCTTGTAATTCTGAATGGGGAGAGAACGGCAAAAGATTGTCTTCTTTTCGTTATTTTGCTGCTGTTTCTGCTGTGAGAATGCCCAGGAAAGGAAATGTTCCTGCTGCTGAGGCAGCAAACAAATCTATCTCCACCACTATTAGGCAATTGTACCACTGAGCTCTCTCCATAAAAATACCCTTAACTCTGGTTTCTAAGTATAATGTCACTTCCAATAATCTCAATAGTTTTCCTGTTTCTCTAGTAAGTTTTTTTTTCAGTCCTTACAGAAAACATATTCCATGCAATTTGAAAAAGTTTTGAGGCTTTTCAGTGATTTTGCTTGCAGATGAAGTGAGTTGGGGCTTGTGAACCAAGTTAGCCCTTTGGCAAGGCTTGCCCTGCTGCAAGGTGTGGCTGTTTGTTAATTTAGAACTTAAAACTTCAGTGTGTGCCTGTGGTAGACTGAAGAAATTGAGAAAATAGGTTGGTTATGGTTTTTATCACCAGAGTGGAACAACTTGCAGTGTCCTTTTAAGCACAGAGGTTACTTTGTGAAATTCAGACATAATTACATTTTGTAGTGGAATTCATTGGACGTATGTAAAATAACAGAAGTACCATTTTGAAAGACTGGGGTGGAAGTCATGATCTGATCCTTCCCAGATAAGGCTGTTGCTGTATTGTTGTCATCTTGGGTGGCTGGATCAGTGCTCAATCATTTATTCTTAGTTCCTGGCTCTATTGTATTGTTGTTTGATGCAATGGAAGTCTAAACAGAAACCAAAAGCCAAGGCTTAGAAGTTTTATGGATCAGATGCCAATGTGGAACAAATAGTTTGGACAATACTGTTGAAGAAAGGATACTAACTGAATTCTAACTGGATGAAGTGTGGTCAGATTTTCAAATACAGCCTGTGCCTCTTTAGAACTCAGTGTAAGGATTGTCCCACCATCCAACCTGTGTCCTACTGTCCACATCCCTGAGAGCGGAGTGTAGGAAAATACAGACAACCTGGTCTGTAGACTGGTCTTGTTCCGTATCCTATGTTGTGGCGGGTTTAACATGAAAAAGATGAAGTGCAGTCCCAAGGTTGAAATGGTTTATTGGTGATATTTATTAAACAGAATGTGAATTTATAATAACTTGTAAACAGTCTGAAGGAGGGATAGTCAGGTTCAGCTGCGTACCGATGGACTGCTGTCGATGGAATTGATAATGTAAGACAAAGATAAATGCAGGGGATTGAATTAAAAGATGAATTTGGCCCTATGCTCTACTGTGATGAAAGTTTTCAGTATTTGTCTGATGGTCTCAATGGGTAAGGTAAGACTTTTGGAGTGGGAGGAAAGGACCTTGTCCTTTAAAATCAAACCCTTATCTTTCTTGTTTTCAGTCATAAATTAATTCATTGGTTCACCTTCATGAACAGTTATTAAAATTCAAACCTGCCTTTGTCATGCACTCACTTGTTTTTCCTACTTAAACAGAAACAAGTTCAGATGGAATTCAGTTATAATCAGTTTGAACTTGACATGCTTTTACTTACAGTAAAACACTTTTTAGCATATTTTTGTGACAATCCTAACCATTTAAAGTTGTCCAGACAACCTTTTCCCTTTAGCAGGCTTAATAGACTGCTGAGAGACTACAGCAAAACCCTTACATGAGGAAAAAATTCACTTAGCTTCTAACATAACTTGATGGCTGGAAAAAAAGTTTAGAGCTTGCACAGTGCAGTCAGTGAATTTCCTTTAAATCTCAGATACTTAGTCTGAAACTTTAAAAGCATTTTCCCGTTAAAACTTTGTGCTCAAGGTTTTTTTTTTTAAGCTTGCCTACTTAGAAGTGTAGTAGAATGGATTTTCTACGCCAGATGAGCCATTTTCGATAAATAATGCAAATGTTAGATTTACATTGGGGGAATAGAAGATGATCCTGTATCTTTTTAATTTGATAGAAACAACATTGAAGAAAACCAGGTTTTAAGAACCCTGACTTTTGCTTTTTAAACATTTTATTTTATAGCATGTCTTATCTTTTGGAATTGGTGGATTGACTATTCTGAATGCTAGTGTTTTGATTCTCCATGGATCCTAAAGGAGAAGGGAGGGGTGACTTTTCTTACATTTTGCCTGCATTGTGTCAAAGTCTTGCACAGAATCTGGAGTTGCCTGATTCAGTGGTTCCCTGTCACATGCCCTCGCACTGCATAATGCTGTCACAGATTAATCAAGCTTCATCTTTAGACTCACTGACGTTGCTTTTTCTAGGTGTGGATGATGAGTTGTGCCTGCACTTGATGTATCTCCAGAAACTGTTAGAAGGATGCAAATTTACAGCATCTCATTAACAATTGAAATGGTTTTGGATAACTATTTTTCCTCATATCTTTTTACACAGCTGAGGGAAGACTGTTTGGTTTGGTCACATCAGGTTCAGACTGGTGCTGGTTGGTACTGTTTGGATTTAGTTTGTTTCTAGATATTCAGTAATACCCTTGTGTATTCAAGACATTTTTGTATGCTAAGGTATTATTTTCAAAAGCAGTTAATGATTTCAAACAGTCTTGTTTTCTCTTTTCTGTGATTTCAGACTTCTCTTAAATTTCAGACTTATCTGGAGACTTCATATAGACTATTACAGCAAAGATTGTAAGCATCTGTGATAAAGAGGTTTAAAAATCTGATAGCTGTCCACTGTCCAGCATTTTAGAGTGTGGCATATGGAATCCTTTCTTTAACTTAAACAATTTGTGAGACACCAGGGAGAAAAGTTGAGTTGTATTGAAATTCTTAGTCTCATTTTTCCTTTCCCCTACACTCCAGATAAGGTTTTGTTTACTGATGATAATGTTCTTTTAAACTATATAAAGCTCAGGTTTTTTTGGTTCATGGGTAAGCCATGGTAATGAGTTACTGCAAGACGAAGGGCTGCAGAAAGCAGGTTGTGTATATAAGTACCTGAATGTTGTTTGGCATTTCTGTAAATATTACTTACTACGTAGTTACTGGTAAGAAAGCCAAGATTTGGGAAGAAGTGTGCCTTTTTTTTCACCTGTGAGTACTTTAAATAAAAAGTAAGTAGTATGTTTAATTGTAGACATTTCAGGCACAGCTCATAAGCCTGGACCAAAATATCAACAGCAGGAAACTCATGGGGTAATTTAGGTTTGTAATTTAGTTTTAAACCTGCAATAGATAGTTTTTGGTTGAGTAAATGGTGTTTTCTTCACAGTATAGTGATCTACTCTTTCTTACATTTCACTGTGTTATTGGGACATTACTAAATATAGTAATGGAGAAACAAACTGTTTCATAGAATTGCAGAATTAAGGTTTGCAGTCCAGCAGTCAACCCAATGCTAAACCATGTTTTCTAGTGCCAGTTGTACATGTTTTTTGAACACCTTCAGGGATGGTGACTCTACCACTTCCCTCAACAGCCTGCTGAAATCCCTGACCACTCTTGTAGTGAAGACATTTTTCCTAATGTCCAATCAAAACCTCCCCTCATGCAGCTTGAGGCCATTTCCTCTTGTCCTATTCCTGTGACAACAGTGAGTTGTCACAGTGACAACAAGAGACCAACACCCATTGATCTACAACCTCCTCTCAGGTGGTTTTAAAGGGTGATAAGGTCTCCCCTCAGCCTCCTTTTTTCCAGACTAAACAACCTCAGTTTTTTCAGCTGATCTTCACAGTATGTAGGAGCAGGAGTGTTTGCTACTACTGTCTGTCATAAGCTGCTGAGCAGAGACACTTTCTTGATTTGTTATCTACAGTGGTGGTAAAAGGGCTTCTATCATAGCCTTGTTAAAGAGCCCGATTTGTATATTGGAATGAAGGGAGAGGGGAAAGGAATTTACTCCTATAGAACCAAAATAACCAGCAACTATAGTTGGGAACGTGTATTCCTGTAACCCCAAATTATTTATTCATGGCAAGTGTCAAGATTACACAAACCTAATATAACCGTAATCTCAGAAGATGCGTCTTCACAGAATTGCATTACCAAGAGAATTACCTGTTCCTTCGCGTCTGTGGTGTCTGAAATAGCTTTCTCTCAAGGTATGGTTAACATACATTGGCAGTCAGCAGGACATGAGTAATTGTGGCTAATTCCAAAAATAAAAATAATGAGGGAAAAGGGCAGTGTCTGATGCAGCACAGTGGTGTGAGATTTCTTGTTAGGTGTTGTTCAGCAACTTGTTCTGTGCAGAGAAGGCATGGCAATGCTTGCGTCTGTCTTCAGAAAAGATCTATATGGTGCTCTGCGGGGAAGATGTGACTAAATAACTTTTTTCCTTACGCTGTGATTAGCAGTCACTTGCAAATAATCAGCAGTTGCCCTGAACTCCACCCTGCAGTTCCTGTTCCAGTCACAGGAATATCTAGTTATCTATTTCGAATTCAGCCATCGTCTTGTGGCCTTTCTGTTTATAGGTCAGGTCTTTTGTGGCCAAAGCTTCCACTAGGAAACTCTAAATATTTCGTGAGAAATATGAATGGAATCATTGTTTTCCTTACTGCTTAGTAACTTTAGTTATTGTTTTCGGTGTCTATGCATAAAAATCTTTTAAAATTCATTCATGTGCTAATTAATTCATGTATGACTTTTGAAAATACAACAAAGGATTGCATTCTGTGGAGTTCTGTTCTGGTTCTTCAGTCAATGAGCACAGAGGTGAAATGAGCTTGTTCACTTCAGAGACGCAGCAAGTGATGTTTTAATGATGTTGCACATTAATCTCTAGGAACTCCATAGCTCCCTCTGAATAGGTTCAACAGTAACCTGTGCTCAACATCAATCAGCTTTGAAACCCAATTTAATTTCTAGCAGAAATTAAAATCTATTGTTTTCAAATACATGGCACTGCCACTTGTGTTCATAGCATAGTTAATCTTCAAATGAACTAAGCGACCTACACAAGTCTTAAAATCTAGAAAGGCCAGTGATTTCTGGAGATGAAGTGAACAGTGCACATAGTGCAAATCTGACTGCAGCTCATCACACTCCTCATTCCAAAATTTCCTCCTTTCTAAAAACTGAGGCTTCTGTCGTGTTCATAAGCAATTTTTATGCTCTTTTGCAGAGCATGACTTTTTTTGAAAGCCACTGCATTTTGTTCTGGCTATCAAAACACGCCAGTAAAGAGATCACAGGCAACTTGCATTTGAGTCTGAAGGCAGATATGAACGTGCACACATGGGTGCTGGCATTTTTGACAAAAGACTCTATTCTGTCTGTACTCGGAAAGATTGTCTTGGGCAATCCTTAAAAGACAGAACAAAGCATTACATTTTGCTTCTGTGATGTTCTTTGAGATGAGCATAGGTGCAGATTTCAATTTTGATCAGGTACTGATGTAAACAGTAGATGACATTTATGAGACGAAAACTCGCCACCGTGCTAGATTATATTAAGAGTTTTAAAAAGTTAATCGTGGAAGACATGTGGGAATACAGTGACAGTAGTGCTTTGTGGTTCTTCTAAGCAAACTCATTTATCTTAACATATTTGGATGAAAAAAAAAAATCAATATTTTCTGCATCTCCACATCAATACGTTGTAATGATTTTCCCCCACTGTTACTGGCAGCTTCATTATTTCAGTGGAAGTACCTTATATACACCAGCAAAGTAGCATCTGTGATAATCACGTTATATCTAGAGTCTTCCTAACTTGATAAAATTTTCTTCTATATTGTCATTCGCAGATGTATAATACAAAATAAAGCTCCTTCGATGCTCAGCTTTTAATAATCCTGTTGATAATTAAATAGAAATCTGACTAAAACATATTGTTCTACATTAAAGTCTTGCCATAAAAACATTTATATATAAACCTTCAATACTCAGTAGAGCGGTACAATACCTGTATATACAAATGCACTTTTGTCTGTTAGTTGCAAGCACTTTGTTCACTATTTGCACAACTTCACAGTCATGTTTTATACAACCACTACTAAATCAGACTTCTGATTGCTCGTTACTGTCAGGGATGACAGACGTTAAGGCAGCCTGACAAAAGCGATGTATCGTGGACATTTTTGTTTTCTGTTCGATGTACAGTCGCAGTTTGTCTCTGAAGGTTTCCCCTAGAAAACTGTAAATTAAGGGGTTCAAACAGCTATTAGAAAAAGCTGCTAGGTTCACAATGTGTCCTGTTAAAGGATAATCATGTCTGAAGGATGGGCTGCTTGAAGAGACAGGCTCGCTTTTCTTCTGAAGAAGTTGAACACTAATGAAGACATTTTCAGGTAGCCAGCAGATAAAGAAAACCAGGACAACAACAAAAATCATTCGAAGAGCCTTTTGTCGCCGCAAACGAAGACTCCTGTGCTTGTGTGCTTTTATAAGGACTCGAACGATTAACGAGTAACAAAGACCTATGATCACAAAGGGGATAATAAACCCCAAGGTTATTTCTAGCCACTGGATTTCTTTTACATCTGCAAAACAAAAATAGACCTCTCCGGTGTGTTGTAAGTGCACAGCTGTAAATGGAACTAGTGCTGCGGAGATAGACGCCATCCATATGAGACCACAGCTTAATCTAGCGTGCTGCATAGTGCGAAATAGGTTGGACTTCATTACTTTTGCCAGTGCTATGTATCTGTCAAAACTCATCCAAGTCAGAAAGAAAATGCTGCTATACATGTTGATCTGAAGGAACAAAGACATAAAGGTACAAATAATGGTGATGTCGTAATACTTTTCATCCAGATTAAAAACCTCAATGAGAGAATCAGCAACTAAAATGAGATCAGCTACTGCAAGATTTATGAAGTAAAGGTCTGGAATAGTCATTTTTTCCCGAAAACTTATATTGACAACCAGTATCAGGATGTTTCCTACAAAGCCAATAGGAAAAAGAAATATTGTGTAAAGACACGATAAGAAAAGACCGATAACATATTGTTGGTGTTCCGATTTATCAGCTAATCTAGAGGATAGGCTTTCGTTACACAACTGCGACCCATTTAGGTTAAAAGTTGTGCCGTTACATACAACGGGTGATACTGAGGCAGAGTAAGTTTCCATGGTTTGAATATCTGCAGAAGAGAGATGAATGATCAAAGTTTGGTGGGAATGCAAAAAAAATCAGAACTTTCCTTGCTTTCAACTAAGTTCATAGTGAGCATTGTGATGGGAATGCAAAAAGATGTACACTGTTGTATAGGAAATTAAAATCTTTATAAGTCTAATTAATTTGACTTTGAAATCTAACAGTACAAGTAGTCAATCCCTTCTTTTTTTTTTTTACATACACTGTATACATTGCAAAGGAGGGAATCTGCAGTTCCTGTATGCCTTAAGATCATGTAGGAATCTTTTTACCATTATGGTACTTGGGATCTCTTTAATAAAATCTTTGCGTCAACAGTGTTTCTTCGTGCAGGTTGGAAGGTAGCAGAATTTTAGCTCCTTTTGTTTTCTTTTAATAATCAATGAACATCCTTGGACCTGCAATTTGCAAATGGAAAACGATTAATCTCATGCTGCAGCAGTGTACCACATCCCATATGCTTCTGCTGGCTTCACATATACAGCTGAGGTTGTAGATAACATCATATGCAAAGGCTCAACTACACAGAATTACAGAACATTAGGGATTGTAAGGGACCTCGAAAGATCATCTAGTCCAACCCTTCTGCCAGAGCAGGACCACCTAGACCAAGTCGCACAGGAACGTATCCAGGCGGGTTTTAAATGTCTCTAGAGAAAGACTCCACAACCCCCCCAGGCAGCCCATTCCAATTACAAGAATTCAACCCTTTTCTGGATGATAATATGTTGTGAGGGCAGGTTTGGTAAAATATTACATTCCCTTCAAGTATTCAATATTGGAAAATGTAGAAATATAGATAATCAGATGAGTGAGTTTAGACTACTGAAAAAAACTTCTTTTAATAGCTAGATATAAAAATATATTTATTTCATTATCATCTTATAAGGCTCTTAAGCAGCAAAATCTGTGGCTGAGAAGGCAAAAGAGATGAAAAGGATTTGGTTCCTTCTGCTTTCAGTGGGAAGGAAAAGGCAGAGTTTAGAAAGTAAGATAATCCAAGCTGTGTATTGATTTGCACCAACGTTATTATACTCAATTTGCTTTTCTTGGTGATTAATTATGTTGCACTGACTTCCGGATAGGAATGGAAAATACCAGTTATCTGATTTGTTTACTTATAAATGTTGAATGTTATGGACTTGAAGCAACACTGTAAGTTTATTTAAGAGAAAAAAAGCCCAAACACATAAGACAGCCCAAACAAATAAACCAGCAAGAACATAATTCAGGGTATTGTGTTAAATTTTAAAGTGTTTTGAATTGCTTCATCTGACTATCAAAGCCTTAATTTTAATGACACTTAAACATATTAAAGGTTGAACTGTTTACTAGTAAAATTTGTGCATATATCCACATTTCAGTGACTGATATCCTGCTAATGTGCAGGCTGGAGCAGAAAAAGGAGCAGACCACTAGTGGTGTAGGAGTGGTAGAATATTTTCAATCAGAAACATAACTCTGAGTTTGCTTAAATGTATTGAAGTTATCAGAAGTATCTGGCAGATACTTAGATAAAGGTACTGCTTCCAAAGCTTTTCTTTCTTAATGAAATATGCATAAACAGTAGCTGTTGCTCTGTTCTGAATAATTCTAATGATGTAAATCTTTATGTTAAACACCCATAAGAAATATTTATTTGAAGAAGGTTCTGTGCTTGTTTCAAGCAGCTATGGAAATCAGACATGAACTGTTTTCTTTTATGTAGCAACCTTTTATTCTTAAATAAGGCAGTAAAAGTGCTTTAAATACAATAAAAGGTAAATTAACAGGCTAAGCAATTGATTTTAAAAGGTCGGTCTGCGGTCAGATTTTAATTACATCTTGAAAGGCCCCCAAAAGTCAAGCAATTCAAGCATTACAGGTAACCATGTACTGTGAAACACTTCATTTTACCTTAATTCCGTTTCTCCAGAGCTGATTTTTCAGAATCCAGACAACAGACGGCCAGTCCTTGCTTGGGTACACGCTTAATGGATGTGTCAGCTTCCACTGTTGTGCCAGTAAAAACTTGTATTTAGGTGTGCAAAGCTGCAGGGAATGCCACCTGTTGACGATTCAGCAGTAAAGAAAAAAAAAAATCATGTAAAAGTCCGTTCTGTTTTAAAACATCTTAAATAAAGGGTAGTTTACAACAGCAAAATGCAGATCTTGCTGCGTGTCCTTGGCAATAAAACAAGCTTTAAAGATTCCCAGGGTTGTTCTAATTTGTGTGCAGTTGAAGTGCTGCTGAACAGCCTTATAAGGCTAGAATTAACCCTGTTTCTGCTGGCTTCTTTTTTCTTAGAACCAGTCAAGCATCTTTTCTCTCATATTTGTCTGTTTTATTTTGCCTAGTCTTCACTTCACCCTCTTTTCTGCCTCAAGCCTTTTTTCAGATGATAAAGCCCATTCAAACCAGCAGCTCAGCTGATCAATATTGAAGAGATTTGTTTGCAATTTGTAACTAAACAAGTTTGCATGGATATAAAGCAATAATTACTGTTATACATGGCTTTTTTTTAAAGCTGCTGGATAATCTGAAGAGAAATACTAGATTGAGACAAATCTAGCAGCTGAGAAGGGTCCTTTGCTAATCTGACAATTAGAAATTTCAGTTTTCCTACCTTCCAGTTGATCCCATTTTACCTGTTTGTATGTAAATGTTCAGGTGTACTTCTTCATCCTCACACTTCTTAGAATGGCTCAGCTCAAGATCACACGGATAAAATAAACTTGTATTGCAGAGAATGTGGAGCCTCAGTCTTGCATAAAACCACCATTGCTGCAGGTGGACTTTTGCATTTCGTCTCTGGGGGAAAGGCTACTTTCTCCCCAGAAACACCACCCACTGATGGCCACTGTTCTCAGAACAGAAAGATAGTTAAACCTTACTTTGCCATAAAATAGAATTATTTTATCTGTGTAAGTTGCTTTTTGTCACTGTATTGACCTGATAGCTGAATGTTAAGTGCCATTCACAGATACGCTGTACATGGGCACAGCGTTCTACTGCTACAGGAGTAAAATGAATTGGATCTCAGCCTTTAGGATTTCAGGATGACTGTTACAGTTTCAGAAGGGTGGACTAAATGTTTAACATGTCATTAGAATGGATCTGTTGCATCTATTACAGTGGTCAGTTTTAGACAACAAAGGTTTCGTCTGTAGAAAAGTGAAGCAAAAGTTCTTTGCACAAGCGGCTTTGGGAGTAGAAGGCACTTTGGTTTCTTGTGCCATTGAGGCAAATAGGATTTGGTGATATTTTGGTAATGTGCTGAGAGTAGGAACATGGGATTTGGGCAGTGTTACTGCAAATGGTTTTTAGGATGTTCTTACGTGATGGCTCTTCATAAATAGTTTTGGAATAAATTATTATTTAGCTTAAAGTTTGTGCAAATTAGTGCTGGTAGAGATTTCCTAAACAAATTTCCTTGTGTGTGGAGCTGCTTTCTGGAGTGTCTTTCTACTGAGCGATGAGAACAGAAGGTCTGAAGCGTTTTGCACGTACACATATGATTGCGTTATAGGACTGCAGTAATCGTAACGTTAGAAAAATCTTGTGATACCAGCTTTGAAGGTCTTAATTTTTTGCTGTCCTGAAGAACAGGATTATAAAGAGTCTTTGTTGTTTTGTTGATCATGTGGTTTTGCTGTTCTTAATTCTGTTCTTCGGAGCTTTCACTGATCTTGTAAGGGCCAGAAGGATATTTTGACTTTATGTATAGTGTTAGCTTCTGAGTGTTAGTTGTTTGTGATTATGGGGGCCTGGATTTGATAATCAGCTGGTCTGTCTGTCCTTGGTTTTCTAGCTGTGAATATCGTCTGATTTGTACTAAAATATATCATTCTGAGTGATGTATTTTTTATGTTTGAAATCATAAGAAATCCAGAATTGTTAGGAAATTCTCTTTTGAAGACCCACAACATAGGTTTTTTGTTTTTCCCCTGCTGGTAGAACTATGAAGAGTAAGAGCCCAAATCTAGTAGTATTATATATTAATTAGTGAGTTCTGTGTTGTACAAAATATTTTGTGAGATAGTCATGTGAATCCTTTGAATCCTGTTTCCTAGAACAGATGACATCTTCCGACTTGTTTATGCAGTTAAATTATTGTTACTGATTAATCTGTCTTAATCTTGCTGTTTGTCACTTCCATTTTCCATAAAATGCATTAATTTTAGCAGCTGCTGAACGTGGTGCCTTTTCTCTGTCCCTGACACTTGCTGATATTCCATGGATCTCACAGGGAGTGCCTTGGTCACATTTGTGACAATATTGGGCATTACAGTTCCTTATCTTGATTGTTGCTGAGAATGTGCGTGAAAGCAACTGGTGCGAGAGTGTCCTTACAACGTCAGACCTCAATAACGCAGCATTTAAAGTTTTACAAGCAGTTTATTTTTAAATCTGTAGTCATCAACTTTTGAAATTCTATATGTGTCTCGATAAACTTGTCTTAACACTACAGGGTCTTTAAGGAATGCTAGTAAGATGTACTGTGATGTACTTAGATGCACCAAGAAGCTTGAAATAGAGTATAAAGGGGGATATACTACGAGTTTTCAAGTCTTCAACATAAAGGCAAAAAGGGGATGGGGAAGAAAGTGAGAGGTGTGCGTATAGGAAAGAGATCTGATGTCTCTCAGCTCTTGAGCCACCACCACATAGCAGCCTCTCCAGTGGGATGAAAACTGAATCGCAGAACATTAGAGATTGGAAGGGACCTCTAAAGATCATCTAGTCCAATCCCTCAATTCGAACCTATGCCATCGAAATGACTGGAACCTAAATCCAGCGCCTCAGACCGCTCGGTCATGCTACAGTAGGCTGTAAGAACTGTGAGATTCTATCAGAAGTGTAGAACTGCTTTGGGTATGAAGCTGTTGAGTCTTGGAGAAATTAGATCAGGGCCAGGGTTGTATAAAGCTGAAAAAAAGAGGTACTGTACTGCGCAGAGGGGAAGGAAACATAAATTAAGGCTGTGTTGGAATGATTACAGTGTAATATAACCATGTGCAGCAGAAATAAGATTTGTATAAAAATCTCTACTGAAATGATCTCCAGAGGAAATGCAGATGCTGTTGTAATGTTCATCAAGTTTTGCAACTAGATTGGTCTCCTCTTCAAATTTTCTCCCATCTTTGTGTTGTCATGGATACCGTGACCTCTTTAAACCACTGACTGACATGAGTCTGCATCCAGTACCCTGTTCTGGAGCACCTGATACTTCCTCCTGTCCAGCCCCAGTAACTTCCCTGTCTTGAAAATAAGTTTGAATTGGAATAGACTGTGTCATGTGCCTGCAGAAAATGTTGGATGGAGTGTATTTTGTGTGTTTAGGCTTTTCAGTTCCAATAATTCTGAGAATGCATTTTTCTTACTAAAAATAGTTTTAAAAGGTCAGTCTTTTCTTTTGCAGGGACAACACCTGTACCCATTCATACTCTTTTGGTTAACCGTTCCCATGTTTTTAAAATACATATTGGAAAACTCTTGTGGGATAATGTATGCATTTTATGAAACTAGACCACAGAATGTTGTATAGGGACAGATGATTTATTATGGGACTTCAGGCTCTATCCAAATGCAATTAAAAAAAGTATCTGCAAAGCATCAATCATTTTTACTTTAGTAGTTGAGTTTGTCCTTTGCTGGACACTTGTACCCTGAAAGGGAAACACATTGATTCTAGTCAATTAGTGAACAGAGTTTTGTGGTGCAACATATTTGGAGTAAACATATAGAGCACTACTTTTGACTGAATTGCTTGAGCTTTCTGCAACTATCTCAAAATCATACAACCATAGAAGAGTGGAGGTTGAAAGAGACTTTTGGAGATTGTCTAGTCCAACCCCCCTGGCCAAAAGCAGGATTACCTTGGGCAGGTCACACAGGGCTGCAGCCAGGTGGGTTTGAAAGTCTCCAAAGAAGGAGACTCCACAACCTCTCTGGGCAGCCCGTTCCAGGCAACACCCGCACAGTAAAGAAGTTTTTCCTGATGATGAGGTGGAATTTCCTGTGCTCCAACTTGTACTTGTTGCCCCTCATCTATCACAGGGGCACTACTGAAAAGAGACCGGTCCCTTCTTGATATTCTTCAGATATTTGTAGACATTAATAAAATCCCTTCTCAGCCTTGTCTTCTCCAGACTAAACAACCCCAACTGTCTCAGCCTTTCTTCATAGGAGAGGGGTTCAAGTCTCTTAATCATCCTTGTAGCCCTCTGCTTGACTCTTTCCAGTAGTTCCCTGTCTCTCTTAAATTTGTGAGGCCAAAACCAGGCACAGTACTCTAGGTGTGGTCTCACCAGGGCTTTAGAGATAAATAATGCTGTAGCCCTTTCAGGATCTGCAAGATTGAAATTAGAATGCAGCTAAGGCCAGGCTTAATAATACATGTAGGGGTGTAGCAGCTCAAGTTGTGATTCAAGTGTGCAAATCCAGCCTTTCTTTAGCTCAGATGTTGTTTTGCAATGGGATCGGATCAAATTTGAGCCAGCTGGTTTAGGAGAGATGAGTCCTTAGTCTCTGTGTTCTTTGCCAAAACATGTTACCAACTCAGAAATTCAGACTTAAACTTCAGCAGCCTGCTCATTTCTCCTCTTTCACTGAACGGAAGAGCCTTTTCAAAAGCAGACCAAAGGAGTAAAATACTCTTCTTTGAATTTTCCAGTGTATCCCTTCAGTTAATTTTGACAGCATGCCTATAAAAATATATGCTCATATTTCTTCTGGAACATACTGTTCAAAACTAGGTGAAGCCTGGAAGAAGTAAGTGTTTAACAGAACTCTTGCTCGTATAAGGGGAAAACATCTCTCCCGAGCATGGAAAATCTATTTTGTTTTAAAAATACACTTCAGAATATTCATAATTTCTAAATTATTACTTTTAATTTTTGCTTAAGCTGTTCTTTTGTCCCTTGTATCAGACTATTTTAGATTGTCTTTTGGGGACTGTTTCTGTTCCTTCCCGTATTGCACGTTACGGATGCAAAAGATTTTCTATAAGGCTGCACATTTGTTGTCCTGAATTTTTGTGTAAGCTCTCAGTAACTTTATCAAGAGTGATTTAACAAAACATTTCTGCATTGCTGTAAGTTATATTCAGAACTATTTGCATTATCCTGAATTTTTCAGCCTCTGCTGTCCTGTTTTCCTTTGTTTCCTCCTATTCACTTATTCTTTTCATTGTACATATAGATTTCTTTATAACAATATAATCAGCTGTCCAGAAAACACCCTTGTTTTTACTCACAAGGGTAGCAGTGGACAGGAAAGAGACCACAGTATATTCACTCTCGTCTCACAGAAGGCATCCAGAAGCCATCCCCAGAAGCACTCAGAGACAGTAGTTAGTTCTTCACAAGAGGTACTTGTTCCCAAACCCTGTATGTGATGGTAGACCCCTAAAGGTTTTATGTCTCCAAGACATTTGGTTATGGTTCTGCTTCAGCCATGTACCTCGCTGAGAGTATCATGAAGCATCCTTCTACTCGTGTTGAACCTTTGGGCCCCTTACAAGTGCAGCATTGGGATTCACTCACCATCAGACCAGTTTCTAGGTCCTAGCCAGCATTACTATAACCAGCCTTTACTGACTACAGTTTCTTTTAGGCACCTTTAACAATAACACAGGACTCAGAAACAACACAGTATTTATTCTTTCATCCTCAAATATAAAATACATGGAAGCAGTGAATAAAATAGAATCCTTTGTTCATAGTTCCCATACTAGAAAACAGCCTATGTCGTTTCAGCTGCACTATGAATATGATATTCTGTTTGAATTGGGATAAACAGCTTGCATCCTCTGACATGCTCGTTCACTCAGTCTGTCAGCTTTTTCACTGACGCACAGCTCTTCCAACTCATACCTTCAAACTTCTTTCTGCTGAGTTGATCTTCAGTCCATGTTGTTTAATCTCCCTCTTCTCAGGTGCAAAACAAGAGCTCTGATGCCAGCTGAGAAATCCTTTCACAAGTATGAAATTGGCTCTTGCATTCAAAGAGATGATTCTTATCTACGTGCTGCCTTTCTGACCAGGTTTATAATGGTCTGTTTATATGTAATGTTCTTTAATTATCCATCTGCTCATGCTGGCAGCAGAACAGGAAAACAGGCTGACATAATACAGGGCAGACGTCTTACCGGTTGATTTTTACATCTTGCAGAAATGTTGGTGTTTACAGTCATACTGAGACTACGTATTGCCCTCTATTTGCATGTGATGTACTCATAAATTTCAGTACGTGGATGTCTAAAACAAGATCCATATATCTAGATACTGTATACTGTGTGTTGTATTGAACAAATGTCCTTCACTCTTTCATTCACACACTGTTGTTTTGCAGAAGACAAAACAACACTTGATCAGTCAGCGCTCGATTTTCTCTGTCTTGGGCAGCCCAGCCTATTTGCCACCAGCTCTCCATGCAATTCCAGACCCTGCCAGGAAGACCTTCCAAAGCATACAACTACAAAAAAATCTGTCAGTTCCCCTAGCATCTGCATGTCATGCAAAGCCACATTTAAACATCTTTTCTCAGAACCTTTCATGTCACTTGCTCCTTCCTCATCACAACACTGTATTTTTATCTTTGCAATCTAAGTCTGCATCTTTATCCAAGTTCTAGCACAGTTTTGCAACTTCCCTGTTTCCGTTTTTTCCACCTCTTTGAGAGGAAAAGCTGAAACTAAAGCTGAAACCAAACTCAAATGTGTGAAGTGGCTCCTGGCCCAATTCAGTTCCAGTGGCCACATGCTCAAACCGAGCACCTACATCTGAGCCTATGTTGGCTGCTGATTCCACAGGGCTCAATCTGAATTCCTGTACCACAGCTGGTTTATTCTCTGATCCCTACTTTGCACCATTTACCCACAAATTCTTATCTGAATGTCTCCAGCAGAGCCCTGATTTCAGCCTGCAACTAGGGCTCTGCTTTTATTTGCCTCTTTAAAAACATGCCTCGGTTACACTGTTCTGAGCTGACTTTCCCCCTTTTTTTGGTTAGTATATGATTGACTGTGACTCTTCAAGGCATGCGACTTCATCCTTCTTGAATGAACTCATCAAGAATAGCTCGAACCAATAATTGCTCTAACTCTTAATGCAAAGTTGAAGCTGAGAGTACATTAACAAAAAGCTTTCATTCTTGCAGTTTTAATTAGCCATCCTGTTGATCTTTCCAGTTCAGTGCCTCACAAAGGACCTGAAGCTTTCCTTTGTGGACCAGCATTTTCATTAATTTGATGAGGTTGGTTTTTTTTTTTTTTGTTGGTGGCACAGGAATTCAAACAAAAACCTTAAAGGCTCCAACAAAAGTATAAGAGAAGATGGAAATAGGGAAGAAATGTTCAGCTCAATTTATATTTTATATATTTGCATACAGAAGTGTAACAGTAAATCTATAGTAGCATCTAGTCTTTCAGGATTATACTGGATTCTTAAGCCATACTTCCTCCCTGCTGCTGGAATTCACTGATGTTATAACAATAAGTCATTTGTAGCGTAAAAAGTCAAAAGCAGAAGCTCACCTGAGGAAACCCCGTGGATTTTTACCTTTGTGCAAAGTTGCTTTTGGATGTGTTTTTCTGCGCTGTTCTTTGTTTGCATCTTTGGGGCATTCGTACAGTTGAAGAAGCACGCTTCTGTGGCAACAGTGCGCGTCTTTCTCTTGGCTTTGAAGTAACACTTGCAGAAAATGGGTGACTTAAATACATACGAAATACATCTTTAACTATATATGAAAAAACCCCAAACAACAAGCAACCCTGGACCATACATGTTTTCTCATAGATCACTGCCAATACTAGGACTATCTTTTTTCTTCTAGCACTGCTAGCTGTGGGATGGTCCAAGATTGGGTTGTACAGAAGGAACTATTATCCTACTTTGAAGAAGTAAAAAAACAAACCCAAACCAAAACCCACAAGCAAACTAAAAAGTGAAGTGGATTGACAGTTCTTCAGGACAGCAAGTATTACTGAGAGCCACTTTCATGGGTCGTAGCTGTTATGGGTATTTCAAGGTGGTTGCTGGCAGTGTTTTCCCTTCGGCATTTCTGTATGACTTTAAGTATTTCGTCCTGGCATGGTTTATGAAAACAAAGTATAAATACCAAACTAGCACAGCGCTCACAGAACAGCACGATTTCTGCAATATTCATCACAAGCTCATTCTTTGGAGTTCCAATGCTCTCCTCTAATTTCAGTGTTGTCCTGAAGAGAATCATAACATTATAAAATAGATGGCATAGAAACATCATTATGCTTATGATGTACGTTGCAAGGTAAGAGCGAATGTGCTGTTGTAAGGCTGGAGCTTCAGCAGGTGCTTCTTTAGCAAAGAGAAAAGCAAAGCAGAGTATCTCAAGAAATAACGGGATTCCAAACCCAAAGGTGAATTTAATAATCTCATATTCAGGCCACGCAAATAGTGGATCTAACTGGCAGTCTGTTTCCAAGTGATAGTTGTCTGTGCCAACCAGAACTGCCTCAGTGAGTGACAGACAGAAGGCAGATAGAAGTACAAATCCAACACACAATATGGGCCTTCGGGTTGCTTTGCTGAGAGCAGTCCTTGGAAATCTCTTGAGGAAGAGTATGAGAAGAGTCAAAATCAAAATGTACTGAGCATTGAAATAACTAAAGTTGAAAAAAAAGGAGAGTGTGTTACATGTGAGGCGGGTTGCTCTTACGTAGTCAGGTCTAGTAATGACAGTAAAGGATAAAAAAATCATTACGATGTTGCTGATGGTGAAGTGTAGAAGAAGTAAGTCCAAGCTTTCTATGACTTTGTACTGCAAGTAGTTCTTTATGAAGACAATCAAAATGCATATGGCAGCAATGCATCCTGCTGGTACGAAAAAGGCGATGTAACAGTGCATGAGTCTCGATATGATGTTTTGAGAAGCTATGAAGGCTTCGATTTCTTCAGGGGAGTTGAAAGCCAAGTTCTTGCTTGGGTAGCTGATCCACGTCATGTTGTGAGAAGTCATCCTTCTTCCACTCCGTTTTTATGTCCTCTTTGGTGGAGTTGGAAACTGAAATGGAAAAGGAAGGTGAAGCAGGTTTTAAAGTACAGCGTGTAATGTCTCTAATCTGTGTATCAAATATTAATGAGTAATCAGGAGTGTGAATAATTTGTTCAGACTAAATGTCATTTTGAGGGTGGATTTTGCGTTCCAGGGTTAGTGTCGAACTAACTTGCATAGTATTTTTAGCCAGGAAATTGGCCTTTTTTATTTTTCATCTGGTTTCTGCCTTCACCCCTCCCAGCTTTTCACAGAATCACAGAACATTAGGGATTGGAAGGGACCTCGAAAGACCATCTAGTCCAATCCCTCTGCCACAGCAGGATCCCCTAGATCCAGTCACACAGGAACATATCCAGGCAGGTTTTAAACGTCTCCAGAGAAGGAGACTCCACAACCCCCTGGGCAGCCCATTCCAGTGCTCTGTCTTTCCTTGGTACAGAGAGGACCTTACTGCAACTCAGCTCTGCAGACAGCAGACAGGATTCAGTGCACTCATGTCACCCGTGGACTAAATGGGAGAGCTGGCAAGGAAGGAATTGGCTCTGTGATTAGGTGGAGCCGCTTTTCCTCACAGTCTTGCCAGGAAAGGGTGAGGCAGGGCAACTCCAGCTTGTTGGCTGCAGCTACAGCCACAGAATTGCTTCACTGTTCTGTTGCAAGGGTGGGAATTTTGTATAGTGTGAGCCCAGCTGAGGGTCTCAGGGCTCACACCCCATACCGAGGAAAATACAAAGATAATCACAATATGAGGCAAGAGTCACATTCCTGCCTTCGGTTTAGTTTTTCTTTCTTTCTGTTGTGAAAAAAAAAAAGCCTTTTATAACTGCAGTCTGTACTGAGCAGCCCATATCAAATTAATGTGGATATTTAAGAACTGTTAGGAACAAACTGCTTTCATGCTAAAACATCTTTATACATTAATAATACTGTCACTTCTAGATGTAGCTGTTCCATAAAAGCGCAAAAACAAAAAAGCATTTCTGCGTCCTTGAATTTGAGAAAATGATTACTGGTGCTCTGTAAGCCTATTGATAAAAGTTTTAGCAAGGAGCATTTTTTACAGCTGGGTTATAAATTCCTGAGGATAGAGGTTTTTAAGAGTAATATGGATAGGCTGTTAGCTGTAATGACACTAAGATATGTTGATATAATAATTCTGCTACCATATAAATGTTTGGAAGATCCTTTTTTTCAGAAGACAGAAAGCTTTGCAGGAGAACATAATAGGTGCTCGTGAAAAACGGAGTGTAATAGATACGGAGATTTAAACTTTACAGATCACCTAAAAGCATAATTTAGCTCAATTTCTAAAAGAAGATTTCTGTGTACCCTGTACTGATGGGCACAGAAATTAGGGGGTTTTTCATTAGAAAGGATAAATATTTTAAAACATAAGATAATGAGCTCACTCTTCCTAATGAATGTTGAATGTCTGATAAAGCATAGTCCATGATAATAGAAAAAGTTACATATTTTAACTATTAACTGCTGTTTTCTCAAAAAAAAATAATTCCTCCCTTATTCACAAGGATTAAAATTTTGTGCAGAGTTTGGTACTTTAACTGCGTTCCACTATGTGCAGAAATGTGCATAGTGCATTAGGCAAAGGCAGGACAGTGAAATTCTCCTTCCAGAAATTCTGTACAATCACAGAATCACAGAACATTAGGGATTGGAACGAACCTCGAAAGATCATCTAGGTCAATCCCCCTGTCACATCAGGATCATCTAGATCAAGTAGCACAGGAACATATCCAGGCAGGTTTTAAACATCTCCAGAGGAGACAACTCCACAACCCCCCTGGGCAGCCCCTTCCAGTGCTCTGTCACCCTCACTGGGAAGAAGTTCCTTCTCATCTTGATGTGGAACCTTCTGTGTTCCAGCTCGCACCCATTGCCCCTTGTCCTCTCATTAGATGCCACTGAGCAGAGCCAGGCTCCACCCTCCTGACATCCACCCTTCACATATTTATAAACACTAATGAGGTCACCCGTCAGTCCCCTTTTTTCCAAGCTAAAGAGACCCAGCTCCCTCAGCCATTCCTCATAAGGGATATATTCCACTCACTTCATAATCTTTGTGGC
>JAOXOE010000771.1:8418286-8447979 GCA_028565055.1 Phoeniculus purpureus | reverse complement strand
CAAACCCACCCGCCGCCCCGCACGCGTGGTGCTTCACGGAGCATCTCGCACCGGGGCTTAGGTCTGGATGAGGACCTGGGCAAAAATATTGGAGCTGGTCTCCCCCAGCTGAGTGCTAAACCCTTTAATCTCTTTAAACAATATTTCTGCTCCTTTCTGTCCCCTCAAGAAAGAGGGAATAAGCTCCCGGTGCTGCCACCGGCCCCGGTGCCACCGACCCACGGGCGTCTTTCGGAGGGGCCCGGAATGCGCTGCCCTTCATATTTCGGAGCTCTGGGAAGTCACGAAGTGCTGAGGAGGGTTTAATATTTTATAAACAATAAAAGTTGAGCTCCAGCGGTGGCTGCGAGCGGAGCCCTCCCTGCGCCTGCACTTTCCCGCACCCGGCAAACTTTCCACCAGGTTTTGCAGAGGCGAGGAAGTGCGGAGAAGGGGCCGGGGGGGGGCTTTGCTCCCTCTCTTCTCCCCCATCTCCAAGCTGCCCGGGCATCCCCTGCGTGGGCAGACGCGCATCTTCCGCCTGGTGACGGGTACCTTCCGCGGGGCTGGGACAGCGGGGGTAGCCGGGCCGCGGTGGCAGCTGATTAGGGCTATTATGGGTACCCTGCCCGCCAAAGGGTTAACAGCTCTTTGTTCCCCTTAATTTTAATCCCCGCCTGGGTCGGCGGCTCACGTTGTTCGGATCTGCTAGAGAGAAAGCGTTAACTATTATCTGCTTCTAGCTTGACCATCTGCTGTTGTAGAAAATTCAAAACCCTGGAGATCTACTTATATCCACATCGTAAACGAGAAAAGATGTTTTAATTAAGGGAAATCAGGTTAACTTAGCTCTAATTTACAAGCCGCCTGCTTAATGAATTGTCTGTGCTGCTCTCTCTTTGTAGAGAGTAAATCTGAGGATCTTTTTCCTCTGCAGTTCAGACACTAATTAACTAACCAAGAATTTTAGTAGCAACCCGACTTTCCTCTAATAGTTTTACCTAAAGCCAGCCTGGTCATTGCTTATACAAATTGCCAATTAAATTTGATTGATATAATGAAATTGGATTTTATTTTCACTTACCTTCTCCCTCCCCCCCCTTCCAGACCTCCTCCTCCCCCCCTCAGTGATCCCCTGGCCACGGTGCGGGGCCGGAGGCGGAGAACCGGCCCGGGGCCACCGAGGAGGGGGGCGTATCTCGCCCGGAGCCCCCGGCCCGATCCAAGGCTCCCTCCCGCCGCTTGGAAGTTGGAGGGGGAAGAAGAAAAAGAAGCGAGATCTGAGCAGCCCTTCTTAAAAAAAATTTTTTTTAAAATGCATTAACTGTTTCCAAAATCTACATCGGAGCTTAATTAAATATGTTATCCTGTTTATAGGATCTGTGGCTAATTATTTAGAGTCGTTTTATCTACGCGATTTGCACGTTAATTAAAGAGCACCGGGCTGCTTTGTGCGCTCGGAGGACGGCAGCGCCTGCTAGGGGCTGCGGGCAGCCCTGCACCCCCCGACCCCGGCTTTGGGATGGGGGGGCTGAACCTCACGGGGCAGCGGTGGGAACCCCAAGAGAGGAAAGGCTCACCCTGGCTCCAGCCGCCCCGCGGAGGGTTCGGTGCTGACAAGATCAAAAGATGCTGGGATGTGCCCGGGGAGGAGCAACCTTGGGAAGGGGAGTGGGGGTTGCGCGATGGGGACCAGTCGATTGGGATGGACTCAGCAGAATGGTGGGGGATATGGACTCTAATCTCATGGCCTCTCAGCACCCCGCTCTGCCTGCTCACTGTGGAGCCCCTTCCCTAGCAGAGTCGTGTGTCGTGTCCCATCCCCCCGCCCCGCGCTGTTTCCTCCCCTGTCCCCATCTGTCCCCCTTGGAGCTCGTGTGCTTTGGCCTTTGTGTCCCAGCCTTGTGCCGCCCCGCTCCCATCCCCTTCTGCCCCATTAACCCCCGGCACGAGTCCCGGCGACAAAAGGGGGCTGCAACGTGATCCGGGCTATATGGGATCCCTATTGTTCTCCCGGCTAATTCCCCCTTGTCCTCTCTTCCCCGCCACGGGCAGGGGAGGCCCCGGGGGGGTGGGGGTGGTGTCTCTTAATTGCTTTAAAACTACCTTCCCTCTCCCGCCCCAACCCCACCGCCGAGAATCCCGCAGCAGGTTGGGAAAGGGTTGCTCTTCCCCGGGAAATTAATGCCTTCTAATTCCAAGTTTGTCCCTGGGAAAAGGCTGCCCACCCTCGTCCTAGGCACGTCAGGAGGAATCACAGGGCTTTTAAACAGGGGATTAAGGAAAGTGGTCACTTTTGACTCAGTAGGAAAAATCCCTCCCTGACGGTAATGAAAGCCTGGATGATATAAGTATCTTCTGGTTCACAATAGCAATTAATATGGTAATATTCCGCTATTAAAGATGCTAACATTAAGATGGAACTCGTATGCGGTTAAAACATTTAATAGAGGGGAAAATACATTCCTTGAGCATCAGGTAACAAAGTCAAATGGAGAATGGGGGGAGTGAAGGTCTGCTAAAATGACAAAGGCCTCAATATAATTTGGAAAGGCCTTTAATGCTCCCTCCTCAAGAAAAACTTGAGGTACTTTGAGAAGTGGGTACTAGTGAATGCTGGAGAAAGGAGCTCAATGCTGCATGGGGAGAGCTGTCCTGGTGACAACCCAGTACTTTTCGGTGACCAAATGCATTGGGGGGCCACTTGCATCTGCAATGACCCACTGGCAACCCACAAGGAGCCTGTGCTGGCATTGAAGTATCATAGTATCTCAGAAACATGGTGGTTGGATGGAACATCTGGAGGGCTCTGGTCAAACCCCTGCTCCAAAAATCTAAGGCAAATCTAAGTTTAGAATCAAGCCAGGCTGTCCACAGCCTCGTGCAGTGGTGCTGGACTTCCCCTGAGGACGTAGCTCCCAGGACCAATCTGAGCTCTGTCCTGATGCTGCACCAATATAATCCTGGGTTTTTTTTTCACAGATGCACCACTTAGGTCTATCCACGAACACCTCAATTTTCCTTGGGTTGCCTAGTCCACGTAAACACCCCAAATCACAGTTGTGTCACGGGCAATAGCCAAGTCTTTGCTTTCTGCTGGAGAAGAAGGAAGGGCTAAGACCTGCTCAGCTCTGCCCTGTAAAACCACTTGCTGTGATCTAGATGATCTTTCAAGGTCCCTTCTAATCCCTAATGATTCCATGATTCTATGATCAACTTGGCAAGTAGCGAGTAGACAGTCACACAAAAATACTCTCTTAGGAGAGTTTTCAAAGTATCCAACTATTTGTGAGAAATGTAGAAAGTAGTTATTTAAACTACAGTCTATGCTTTTATTATTGTAAAAGCCTTTCCCTTTTTTTTTTCTCTCCTTTGTTTTCAATTAAAACCAGTCAGGACGTAAGTTTTTGCTTTCACTATAATAAAAGTAATTTGCAAACTTAATAGTATTGTGGGAATGGAGAAACCTTTGGGCTGATCACTAGAGGAAGCAAATATTTACCAGCAGGTTCTAATGTTGGATTGGAGACATGGTCTTCATTGCACCTACAGCAAATCAGACCTCCATTTTCCAGTTATATTTTTCTCTAAGAGGTATCATTCCTGGGGAAAGAAAAAGATATTGTCTCCTGAAGCTTGGGCTTCCATGCAAGTTTACTTAAAAGTAATTCTGCTTGGCTGTTCCCAAGGATTCCCATAGGTCATTCAAGATCCAGTCTGACCAGGTAGCTCAGGTTCCCTGGTCCAGATTTCCCCTTTCCTTGTCTTTTCCTACAGAGAATTTGCACACACAAAGCCATTTCCTGGTAAAGATAAATCCTTTGCTAAGTTCACAGAATCAGACCAGAGCCACAGCATTGTCTGAGTTGGAAGGGACTTCCACCAATCATCTAGTCCAAACCCCTGTGCCTAAGTAGGATTGCCTAGAGTGCATTACACAGAGCTGTATTCAGTCAAGTGTTGAATGTCTCCAGAGAAGGAGACTCCACAACCTCTCTGGGCAGCCTGTTCCCCTGCTTTGCCACCTGCACAGTATAGAAGTTTTTTCTCATGTCTGAATGAAATTTCCTGTGTTCCAGATTGTGCTCACTGCCCCTTGTCCTGTCACCAGGCACTACTGTGATAGGCTGCCCAGGGAGTTGGTAGAGTTCTGTCCCCAGAGGTGTTCAAAAATATGTAGATTTGGCTAGCAGGCACAGGGGCATTGGGCTGATGGTTGGACTTGATGACCTTGGAGGTGTCTTACAGCTTTAATGATTCTATGATTCTATACTGAAAATGGTCTGGCTTCATCCTCCCTACACCCACCTTTCAGGTATTTTGAGACATGGATAAGGTCTCATCTCAGTCTTCTGTTTCCTAGGCTAAACAGCCCTGGAGATGTGAATTGTTGCCCTTTCCCCACAGCTGGAGAAGATGGAAAGGAAAATATATGAAGAACAGGTCAATGAGGAGACAATGACAGCAGAAGTGTTATTGCCCCATGCTACCCCATGTTGGAAATGACACCCTTGTGTATGTGCTGCTGAGGACACTCCATAACCTACACCAAATGGATCAAGTAAGATTACCAAAAGCTTTGTGTTTAACTTCAGCTCATTCTTACGAAGCTGATTAGGGAGCAACCACACAGACCAACAGCAGGCTCAAGGTTTACGACCTTTGGGTCATCTCGCACACTTGACACCTCGTCTAGTCACATCACCAGTGATCCTGGTGGAGACCACTTCCCTAAGCACAAAGGGGCTCAGGCCTGCAGGCACAGGGACTTCATCATTGAGGGCTGAGGAAGCAACTGTAATGGAGATTAAAAAGTAGAAATAGGAAAAAACCGCTACTGAAATGAGCAGTGGATGACCCTGTGAGAGGAAGAAAAAGCCTCAAACTTTAAAGGCGGCATTAAAACAGGGCATGCAGAAAGTGAAGTCAATTAGGCAAAAGAATCGCTTGCTGACGGAGGTCGCTGGGCTGAATTCCTAAAAGGATTCATGAATAGACTAAAAATACCCTTGGGATAGTTTGAGTATGGACTGAGTTACTGAAGGGCAATGCCCCACATGACCCAGGAGACCCTTTCCAATCCTACAGTATAAACAATGATGCTATTAACATTTGTACTAAGTACCTGCTCGAGCTCCTCACCCGCCACCATGGTGCTTCAGCTCCCACCCAGAGCAGGAGTGGAGGCTACAAGATGTGCTCTGCTCCCTACCTTAGCCTGGAGAGCACCATTTAGGTTCGAGGGAGTTGCTCTGGTTTCTTATCCCTAAAACCACTGCTGTAGACAGAGAATTATGAAAACCTCTTTTGCCAATGGTAGGAGCAGTGAGAGGCCAAAAAAATCAAGGAAAAAGCCGAGTGGAAACCCCGCAGCATTGAAAAGAACCACAGTGGGAAGGCTGGAGAAAGCCACTGTCTACTGGAGAGACCCAGGGCATGGAGACCATTAAAGGAAGGCCGAGTGAGTAATGACAAGGAGGTGCTTGCAGAGCATGGTGGGGATGAGGACAGCCTGGGGAATTTGCACATGTATAATAATTGTAGAAACAAATCCAACTACATTTGAGGGGACTGAAGAAAGCCAGCTGGAGTTTGGATACTACATTAAGAAGTGCAGCAGGATCATGAGATACACTAAGATGCTCCAGGTGACCTTTGCCATTGGGATGTGCCATCCCACTGGGGAAGAGTTACCAGTATACAGACCCTGCATGGACCAGGGATCAGGGACTCTGTGCTGTATTGGCTGTGGCAGGGGAATAGACATTTTGCTATTAACTATTTCCCTCTCCCTTAACATTCCTGATGACCAGACCTGACTGAAATGATGGTCCATGGTGTCACTGTTGCACATGGTCCTGGGAGATCGCAGAGCACTCATGTAGGTGCACAGTTCTGGGTTTAATATGAAGGCAAACTGCAGCCCTAAATCTCTAACATATCCTCAGTACCTGAGGATAAAAATAAAAACAAGGATAGATAAAAATATTCACTATCAAAACTTAATTATGCATCCACAGGCTGAGGCTCATTATTCATCCTCCAACCTGGAAACAAATTAGTGTAATGAAGCCATGAGTTAAAATGGAGAAAGGATATAAAGGCTGGTGTGTATTAGTGTCTATGCCTGAGCATCAAAACCAGCACTGAGCTCTGGGTACTACATTTGTCACCAGGATCAGGTGCTCTGTACACGTGGTGGCAGGTCCAGTAGTTAGGTTTTGCTATGAGCAGGTTACTGTTACACAGAAGAGGGAATCTGAAGTCATTACAGACTGGTGGGATGCCAGGGCTCCGTGCAGACATGAGGACTCATCAAAACCAGAGTCAGTCAGAGACTGTTGGGGTCTAAAGAAACCCAAACACCAGTGTCAGCTGCCACTGAGTCAACCCAGCTTGAGTGATGCATTTAGCTCTGGCACAAGCTCTCCAATGACAGCCCATTTAGCCCCACGGAGAGTTTGACTCCAGCAACCTCTAGTAATTGTGGAACAAAATCCCAGAGGCTGGGAAGAAAAGAAACTGATAACTAACTATAGTGGGATGGCAGCTCTCTGTGGGTTTATTGCACAAGGCTTTAAGAAGCTGAAGACTATAATTAAACTGCCCAGGAATGTATAATCACAGCAAGAGAAGGCCTTTTGCCCTGCTGCTTCCCTGCAGAATTTGGGGAGAAATGAAACTACATCATAGGAAAGGGACTTGAAAGGCATTTAATCCCTCTCTCTCTGCTGCACCGCCCAGCACCCCTCAGTCTTGGACCGGCTGTTTTGGCTGCCCATAAATGTCACCCATAAACTATAACTCCTGGCACAAATGGGAGAAGCCTGCATTTGGGGATAGTCAGAGGCTTGTCTGCAGCACACCATGGCCAGTCTGCTGATATATAGCCTAGGTCTGAGCTCTGCAGCAGAGAGCTAAAGGTTCAAGTGACCTAGTAAAGACCGTGCCAGTACCAGAGAACAAGTCCCTGTAGACCCCTGGCTGAGCCATTCTCACCGCTTTATTCTCTCGCTCCCATCCTAATGTGCTTAACTATAAATGACCCCTTTATTTTTTATTTCTCCGTTTCATTTTTCCCCTTCTTCCAAGGAAGCAGTAAACCAGGGAAGGCAAGAAGCAGAGCTCTTATTGTAAAGTGAGTGCCGACACCGAGCAATTCTAGGGACCTCGCAGCTCATGTTGAACATTTGTATCATCACAAGGAGGCTCTGGGCTTCTCCTCTGAGACCCAAGACATAATCCTGCTCCCAGGTTCCCAGAAGAAGCCTACTGAAATCACACAGGCTGTGGTCCCAGGGGCCCTGGTGTTCACTGGGTGAGCTTGGTGCTCTTTCATTCCCAGTTTGGCTGTGTGTTTTGTTCCACGCTGTCTTGGGGTTCATCACAAGGATGGCAGATTGGGGGTGGAGACAACCTGGCTAAGCAGAGCCCCCCAAACACAGCCCCTCAGTTGTGTTCTTTGTCTCCGAGACGCAGAAGATGCTCAGCCACCCTGGGCAGAAGAAGGACAGCAGCTTGCTGTTTATTAGTATAATTTTTAAAGGTGCCTTATTGTATTTATTTGCTGTGTGGTTAAACATTTATTATTTATATTTAATTTTCCCAGATTCTAAGGGGCATCACTAGTGGCTGAGTGTCTGCAGCTTCAGTGCAGCTCCTTCACACACTTATTTATGTAACCTTGGCCTCCCCCGAGGGGCTCCCGTTTCACTATGTGCCATCGGCCTCTTAATTGGCCTCACAGATCACGCCTTCTCCTTCAGCTCACCCAGGACCCCACGACTCATAATTTCTAAGATATTAAATGTAGTTGAAACAAAAGAGTTCAGTGAATTAAAGCCAGGAAGTTTCCTACCCCTCCTAAACCTTCGCTTTCATTTGCCTCTCCAGGGCAACAGCCACACTGGGGACACTGAAGTTGGTTTGGAGGGCTCAGAGAAGGAGCAGGCTGTGTCCTGGTTAGGAGATGGACATGCTGGCCGGTGTTCCCAGCTCTTGGTGTGCCCAGCTCTTGGTGTGCCTGGCTTTACACACAGCCACATCTTCTCAGTAAGAGAATTGGGCATTAGGCACCAAGCAGCTGATTAACCTGCAGGGATGCATGTGAGACATATTTTCAGTAAGATATTACAAGAGAGGCAGGAGTCTCCTTTTGCAGAACCAGCACAGCCCATATAGATGGACAGTGGGTGGTGGGGCTGGGAGAGCTATCCTCTGCCTAGAGCTACCTCAAAGCCACCTCTCCACACTCCTAATAGCTCTCATCTACCTAACGGTTTGGGTACCAAGCTTCCAGGGGCAGCCAGGCTGGGCTTCCTACCAAGGCATAACTGCTCTAAAAATGCAGTTAGCAGAGCTGGGGAGACAAGGAACACCCACTGGCATTGCCTTGAGGTGATGGCTTTGGACATTCATTCTGCCAATGCACCCTGAGCACTCTAGGGACATATCTGACCCAAGATGCTGTATTTCACTTCCAGTCACCAGCCACGGTGCTTCATGAGCAAATGAAACAGGGGTTTTATCCATAAAATGCACTTACAGATGCCAAACCTTACTTCAGACAATATAGATCCTGTAGCAAGGAGTTCCACATGTCAGCAGTAGAGCAAAGACATCTCAAGAACCCAACCATGTGAGGTTTTCACCAGAGTAAATAAATCTCCAGGTGAAGTGGGTTGATATCCCTGGTACATTTTCACCCAGTTGCCAGCTGTTTGGGTGTACAAAGCGCCTTCACTCCCATAGGTAGGGCTATTTCAATATTAATAGTTTTATACCTTCTCCTTAAATATATCACAGGCTACACTTGGAGATAGAGTCTGAGAGTAAACATTGTTATGCTGGAGCTGTCATCTGTGAGTAATCACAGACCTAATTGAAGCTGGCCAGCCTATTAAATAAACATTCAGCGTAAACGAGGGAGCAAAGAAATACCCTTAGTTTGGTAATAGTTGAAATGATAGAAACCAGTACCTGAGTCAGGGACCAGGGTGATGGCGTTGGAGTAGCAGGAAAGCAAGGGAGGGAGGTTTCCCTCCGGCAGTTCACAGCAGCATTCTGCAAAGCAGCAAAACCCCAAAGCATCAGCAACCAGCATTTGGAGGGAGAGGAAGGAGAGAGTGTGTCCGGGGCAGGGTGCTGGCATGCCAGGTCTGGATTTTGGGGCAAGGATAGGGCAGTCTCAAGGAGTCTGGCTCTATTGCATCCAGGCAAAGTTGACTTCCCACCCCATATTGTTACTAGCTGGGCTAACATTTGTAAAACATCCAAACAGAAATCATCCTTCTACATCAAATGCTGCCTAATTACCCCACCGAAATGGGCAACGATACAATCTTGCAGGGTTTCATGTGTTCCTTGGGGAACCGCCTAATCCTTCTTCTTGTCTGTTCATTTTTCCTTGTCCTTGGGAATTTCACGTACAGAAGAAGCTCGCAGGAGCAAGGCACTCGCTGCTAGCAGCTCTTTCAGCTTGCTGCGGTGGCACAGAGGCACACGGGCACCCGAGGCTCTACTCTGGGGCACGTAATGCAGAGCAGGCAGATTTTCACCCTGGCAAATCCCTCGCAGCATCCTGCCCCTCCTCAGCCTCCCGCCAGATGTTGCGTGGCTGTACGTGAGTGGCACAGCCTCTTTGGGAGGTGATGAGAAGAGGGTGATGCACTGAAGTGACATGCTCAATTTCCCTCAAAGATGGTGCAGCCACAATAACATTTTTCCTGCTGATGGCGTCCATGTGTCTTCTTTCCAGCTTTCACTGGAGCTCTGTTACATGCTGGGATGTGGTACAAGAGTGTGTTCACCTTCTGTTCCCCGAGCCATCCCTGCCTTTCTGGGGAGGATGAGGTGCCTGGCCTTCTGTGGTTAGTTTAAGAAAAACACTCTCCCAGTGATCAGTGCCTCTATGAAGTAGATATATGGTTTCAATTCTGTCCTTGAGCCATGGATCATTTAATGTTGTCAACACATATGCATCCTTCTCAAACATCCCACTGAGAATTTCTAGGGACTGTAGACAGCTTAAAGCTAGCGTTACAGCAGCAGCTTCATATTTGCTTTCAGATCCACGTGCATTTTTTAATACTAAAGCTTGCATAATTGCTGCTGAATTTCTAAGCAACTTCTTCAAAGGGGCAGAGGCACAGTAGCGGCAGGAGTACTGGTGGTGGAGCAGGAACGAGGCCTCTTGTTGGCTTATGGTTTTCAGCAGCTGCTCAGACATGGTGTTTGAGGAGCCCTGAAGAGGGTCAGGGTTGGGACCTCCCAGCTTGTTGTGTGTTTGTGCACGTTTTCTTCCTGACTGTTGGGGTGGCTGGGATGGGTTTGCTAAAGACACACTGAGGCATTAAAAGCTTTTTAGCACTGCATGGATCTTGCACGGACATCCTGCTTTGAAAAGTGGAATAGGTCACTGCCAGCCTTATTTCTTGTTTGTGAGGTCTAGATGTGCCAAGAAGCACAGTGAAGGCTATAAAAGAGGAAGCAAGGTAGTTCCCAATTATAAGAGAAGGGCCTCGTGGTTTTTCTCAGCTGGTGGAAAAGGGTTGCAGCTAGCTGAGAGCTAGTACTTTCTGGTTTTGAGCGGCACAGTCTCTCTGCAGCTTCCTTCTGAGGTGGGAGGTGTTCTGCTGACAGTGGCATCAAGCTCTGGTTGGGATGCCCATCCCCACAGGGGTCAGTCGCTGTTAGGTAAAGGGCAGTGACCTTTCAGGGAGCAGGTCATCCTTCTCTTTGTTAGCTGCCAACTGCACTCTTGGGTGCTGGTGGAAAAGATCAGTGTCAGGTGGTGAAGTCTGCTAGCTGGAGAGTGAGGTCAGGAAGCTGTGGGTTTGCTGGGTAACTTGCACCAGTCAATTACTGCTGAGACTTTTGAATGCAGTTGGGTACTCAAAAGCTTGTGCCTTTGGAAACTTAGAAAGGCTGTGGGTGATGCTGGCTCCCTGGCCATGCTTCAGAGCTTGGGGCTCCAGGCACAGAGGACGACTCCTTCATTTCCTGGAGAAAGGGCATTTCTAGGGGTGACAGCAACCCAAGGCATTCCCCTGCACTGAGAGGAACGTTCCCTCTCCATCCCCTGGCTGCCGCAGGGACCTGCACAGTGCCACGTCAGAGGCACCTGGTCAGCCAAACTCCATTTGCTCTGTCTGTGTATGTATTATATTGGAGCCCAAGGTAATTACTTTACAACTCTGAACATTAAGTATCATTTGTCTTCTTCCAGTAGGTCCAAATCTTTATGAATTTTATCTGATGCTTGCTCCCTTCAATTATCTGCCATCAGAAAAAGTTTACTGTTGCTGCAAAAATATCAATTTGCCAGAGGTTGCAATACATTCACTCTCCACCTCTGTAATTTACAAACTTACATTTGATGATTAGAAAGAAAAATGGCTAATAGGAGAAATATTCATGCAAAATCGATACTGAATAAGATGCTGCCACCTTTTGGCTTAACCTAATTCTACATCTGGGGCCAAATCCATCCCTGGTGTAACTGCTGTGTCGGGAGAGGAGCTACAGCTGCTCTGGGACTGGCTTCGAGGGATGGACTAGGGTGGGGAGATGAAGCATGATCTGGGGGCTTCACCCTATGGCTGTGAATGGGGTATGGGAAGATAATGCTGTGGGGTCTGCAGGCTCCTAGTAAGAGGAAATTTTCCATATCTGTGCTTCTGCCACCAAAGTTTCTTTCTTGCAGATCCAAAGCCTAAGCAGAGGTTTCTGGTAGGTTTTTCTCTCCCTCCATCCATCCGTGGTTCTTGGCCATGGGCTGTGGCTGTGGGTTTGTGTCTATGCTGACCTGATGGGATAGAGGGTCTGGGATCTGATGAGACACAAAGGTGTCTTAAACAAGCTTTGAACTGGTCAGACAGCTCATCTAAGCTTGTAGGCAACCTCCACCCCATCTGTCTGCTGTATGGTCAGACAGCGCAACACAGTGGGACTAGCAATGTTGTCAGCTTTGGTAGCTGTTGAATGCTCTCATTCTTCAATGATGTGTCACTGCAATGGGCCGTGAAGCCCTAATACTGCTGTGCTTTCACAAGAAAACCAAAAAGCATCTAATTTTTGTAGCAAAGATATTTCAAAGTGCTACTGCAGGGTGAGCGTAACGCTGCTCTGTCTCCTTGCCCAATGACACAGGGGTTTTTCAGCTCAATTCCAGCAAGCACGTGATGAAAAGCTCTTAGGATTCTGCAGTTGTGGGATTTCCAACAGAACTTGCTTCTTCTCTCATATCTTGCCCCTTTGTTTCCCCGAGTCCAGGGCTGAGTCTCAATTCAGTAATTGCCACCTGGATTTGCTTTGCTGTCTTCCCAAGGAACTTGTTTGAATAAATTGAATTGGCAAATGTATTGTTCAGCCGCAGAGCCTTGTGTCGGGAATAATGCAAGTATTGCCAGTCTCTCTACAGTGCTGAGTGCTCTGCCAGGGACAGTGAACCCATGCAGGAGAGCTCCTTTGAGCAGCTCCCTCCATTTCTTCTTCACAAGTTTTTTTGGCTGGTTGCTCCATGCTCTAAAGGAAAAGCAGAGGGGCTTCCTGGAATTTACTCAGGATGTGCAGAAACTCTCCTCTGTTGGGGAACTTTCTGCTAATAGGTTGCTATGGCTTGGGCTTCACCTTCACTAGGTGAAACTTGGGTGTAGCAATCACCTTGTTTTCCATGGAGCATCTGAGTGGTCTGTCCCACTGACACCAGTGTTAGGTCAGTGTCAGCAGAGCACAGGGCAGTGTTGCGGGGACAGGCAGCTCCCTCTTCTCCCTCGAGAACAGGGCATTAAGCTGCAGGGCTTTGTTGAAAGATCCCAAGGATTGGATTAGGCGGTGGAAACTCAGGAATCAGGAGCTCAATGACACTGACATCTCTCCTAGTGCCAACAAATGATTATGACAGCAGGGACAAGGGCCCAGCCATGTTGAGGAGAGCTGTAATCACTGGGAGATGAAAACGTGGCTCTGCAAAACTTATGCCCTTGGCTGCAGGGTTACCAGGTGCCTGCAGGAGATGCAGAGGGCTTGCACAGGGAAGAGGTCCTGCTGGGAGGATGCTCTGTGGGACAGGGCAGTGGCACCACCTCCTCCTTCATCTGGGTCTTACAGAAGGGAGGACAGCTCCAATGTTAAAATAAAAGCTCAATGTGGGGATTGTAGCGATGGGGCTGCCAAGTGAGCAGGCTGCTGCAGAAGCCTTGACCGCAGAGGTGACCCTGCTGTGTGGGTTAGCAGTGACATGGTGCCACCTCGTGGCTCCGGATGTCACTTGTCCTTGTGAGATGGACCTCTCCAAGGGGAGCATTACCCTGCGGGTGCTCCACCAACTCCATGACTGCTGCCTCCAAAGATGTGGTGGCACTGTGGACTGGTAAAGGCCACCAGTGGTTGGGACTGACAAGTGAGGGACTGACTACTCTCTGGAAGACAAGAGGGATAACTAAAACTATTGTCATACCCCCTAGACTGAGTAATGGCTCCAAAACAGGGACCCAAATTCATGTTGTCTGGGTCAGAGCCATGGAGAAGACTTATTTAGGGACATTTGCCAATTAATGGAGTCTCCTCCCTGCTTAGCTATCCCCACTCCAGATCTATCCTTTTCCTCACGGCTTACAAGCTCTACCAGGGCACCCCTGATCATCTTCCCCTGCTAACCTGCAGGAGACCAGCTCATCCACACCAGAAATTAGATTTGTGCCATTCTGTACCTACAGCATAAACCAGACACCATTTAGGAGGGTTCAGCTCTGCTTGTTAGGACCACAGAATGGGAGAGAAGGATGGCTCATTTTATTTACACCAAAAAAAAAAAAAAGGAAAAAGAAAGCAATGGTCAGGTTTGTCACAGCTGTTAAATCATCATCAATTGAAGTACTTAAGGATAATGTCTCAGCTTTCAGTTAAATTCTTTAATTCAAAACCAGTAACACAATGAATAAGGAAGTTATGTGATCTAATTTCCCTTGACATCATGGCAGTGCCTAGGAAATGTGGGGCTCAGTAGTCATGGGCTGGGTCCAGTTGTGCTGTTTGCATCATGGAATCAACAAAAGAACAGTTGTTATCCTAGGGAAGTCTGCCATGGAGACCCCTAACCTGTTTTCTGCCAGGTATCGGCAGCTGACATTGTAAGACATCAGTGTTTGATCTGTGATCAGAAATCACCAGATAAGGGATTTATTTTTCCACTACTATTACAAAGGCTGTTGCAACATTTCCCACCCTTGAGAGCCTTTGTGGAGGCACGAGCACTCTGTACCTGTCCCACTGTCACTCCAGCTGCCATCTGTGCTCCTTCATTTGGGTTGGGACATTCCCATACAGTAAAGCAAATGGTTTGATTCTGCTGATTTTTTGTTCCTCCTACACAGCACAGCGATACTGAAGATGTAGAAGTGTCTTCTATCTAAAAGAATACTTCTCTTAGAGCATCCTGCCTGGGTGTGTAAAAGGGGGTTGAAGATATAGTGGGTATCAGTGGCAGTGGGAGATGTGGTGGGTTCTACTCCACATCTGAGGTTTCTCCTGGAGGGCCGACAGCTAAGGATTAGGAGTATTTGGTCTCTAATTGAAGTTCAGTCTACAAAGCAAAGCTTTTTTTCCAGTATAACCCAAGGAGAGAATGTAACATTCTTTATAAATCACCAAAAATTAACCATCAGGGGAGACTCTTTTCAGTTTACTTTGTCATTTAGAAAAAGAGTTTTAAACAAGAGAGTCTCCTATCGAGGAAGTGAGCTCCTGCTAGTCTAATGGTATCTGTATAAATCCAGCAGTGTAACAGTGGCTGCCGCGATGAGCCCTTAGGCACTTAGCAAGGATTTGCCAGGGAGCCTAAGGGCTGATACACACTTGAAATTCAATGGGATTTAGGTGCCTAAATGCATTAGGCTGCTTGGAAAATCCTGGCCTTTGAAGTTAAAGAAGGTACTAACAAAAAAAGTCTAAAAAAATGTAAAATAATGTAAGTCAGGCTAACGCTGCCATGGAGGCGAGTGGGTGCTCTGAATTTTGCACCTGAAAGCTCCACCCCTGATGTTTCCCATCCCATCAGGAACTGCAGGATGGACCATCTGAACCTTTTCCACTTCTCATGGGTGTCTGCTTGTGTGGGAAAGATCCAGGGTACCTGCTGGGAAGATCTGCCTTGTGAGAGTACATCAAGAAAACATTAAAAGTGTCCTTTTTGTTTGTATGTTGAGAGAAATCATAGGACATTAAAAGTTGGAGAACTTGTGTTCATTATTTCTCTTTAAAGTTACTTATGAATTGAGAACGGCTCTGCTCATATTTCTCTTTTATTTGCTATCTCCCCAGGCTAAAGTGTTGTCTATTTATCTTACAGATTAGGTTACTTTTTATGGGGTTCCTGCTATTATATTTCACCTCTAACTTTGTTAGTTTGTGTTTGATATTAAATTATATTGAGTAAAATGGGCAGCTCAAGGACATTTTTCAGCTTCATCCTGAAATGAGGTTCTTAATCCTGTTTCTGGGTCTGCCCCTGTGGCTCAGCCCACGGGGACAGGATTGGGTGTGTAAGAGGGGCAGAAAAGGAGTGTTTGTATCAACTATGGGCCTTGCAGGGCGAAGCTGCAAGAGAATCGTGCCTATAAAACCAGCTAGCTCGTGTACAGTGATTTTGGAGGCATCTCTTTAGAAATGGGTTCTAACAATATTGACATCATCACAAGATAAGATCCAGGACTAGTTAAATCACAGCCTCACAACTCAGTGCTCCTTTGGGGATTAGAAGAAGTCACTGAGCTGTCACTCTAAAGCTGATCATGGGCTCGTTTAACTATGTCATCCCATAAGACAGCCCTTTCAATTATGTCAACCTGTTTCTCTCCCTAGACTCTAATTTTAGAGCAGCAGTAGCTAATATTCTTGGAAAACTGATCCGCCTCCACAGATCTCTCCTCTCTGTCTGCTGCTGTTAACCGAGTATCCTATGGGGAGATCGGGCTGCTTTACTTTCCCTCCTGTAATAAACCTCATAAAAATAGGTACCATTAGTTTCCTTTGTGTGTGGTCTCTTTAAGACAGTTATCTGAGCTGTGTAATGGAGATGTCATGTCTCCTCCACAGAGGCATCTGGCAGTACCACAGGGTCATTGCAATAAGAATAAAATTCAGTTTTAAGAGCCTCATACAAAATTATGAGCCAAAAAGCAGGATCATGGCACTGGTGCTCAAAGACCTCCAAGAGGCAAATGTGAACTGGAGTCACCAGAATGTTAATGCTGCAGCAGTGGCTCTGCAGATGGAACAGCAAATAGGATGCTCCTGGCCAGTGCAGGAAAACCACAGGCAATGGGGTGACCTTGGGGACCACGGGGATGGGGCACTTATCTATGTTTTCCAGACGGTGCTGGGAGGAGTCTGAGGCACACTGGAGGTGGATGGACTCAGCTCTCTTGGCCCCAGGCATCTCTGTGCCGCCCATCATAGTAGAAGTTGGTGGGATAGAGACAGACCCTGCTCCAGGAGATGAGATAGGATGGTGCCTATAGCTGGTAGTGATGTGAGACAGTCATCCCACTGCCCTCACAGGTTGGCAGCACAGGAGAAAGTCACCCTTGCGCTGTCCCATTTGAGTTTTCCATTACGCTAGCCATGGCACTGAAAAGCAGCTATAACTTCATTCAGCCATGCAATTGGAGCTGCCATGACAAAGGGGACAGGGAAGGCCTCTGAAGACCTTTTCTCACTTGTGGGACATGTGATAGTCCCTTTGTCTGTGCCAAGTCTCCCCTGGCTGTTGTTCCTCTGTGCTTGGCCTCTGCCAGGCTGGACTTGCTGCACTGAAGGACAGTGGTGTGCAGGTTGGAGGCTGTGGACGGCTCTTTTCTGCAGAGCAATTCTGGCATTCTCCAATATAATGACTCCTGGGGGCCCTGTTTGAAGAAGCAAACATCTGTGAAACTGAGGAAGGCTGTGATCCTCTTCAGAGGTGTTTTATTCCCTCTTTAGGATGCAGTGTGGGTCCTATGGCAGACCATGCCGGTCATGTGAGGTGAATGGTAGCGTTTAATCCCTTGCATAACCACCAAGAGGCAATCCCAAGTCCCATGGGAGAGGAAGGGAAGGACAAAGAGCAGAATGCGGAACAAAGGAAAAAGCAATAGCCTTCCCACTTAAAAAAAAAAAATAAAAGGAGTAAAAGGTATGGAAGGGTAAAGAGGAGGCAAACAGACTGTGCAGAGACAAGGGATGGAGGTGACCGCCATCCATCCCACCACTGTGGTGGCAAAGGCCAGTCCTTCCCTTTGCAGATCAGGTTATATAAACCCAACACACCACAGGCTGGCAGGGAGTGGGACCTCCCCCAGACTCCAGCAAGTTAGTTACACGTGGCTTTCCTCTCATAAATCCATGTTGGCTGCCCCTAATCAAATTCTGCTTCTCAAGCAATTTCCCTTGCTAATTCCTCCCGAATCAGTTCTAACCTACCTATCCCCCTTGTTGCTAAGCCAGCCAGCTTCTAATCACATGCTGCACTGTGTGATCCTTTCCTGAGTAATACAGGGTTTGGCACTTTCCTCCAGTTCTCAGCAGCCTAACCTGTCAGGAGCAACCTTCTAAAAATATCACTAAAGACCTCGGCTAATTTCTAATCCTCGTTTCTATTAAGACGGCTGCCTGTACTATGTGGGTTTCTAGACTTGGGATTTACAGTCTTCCTTAAGAGCGTCTAATCTGTGCAGAGCCATTTCTGTTGTTATCCATACGCAAACTCCTCCCTTCCCTACCAGAACGTGATCCCTTTGGCAGCGGCTCCCCAGTCTGCAGGGCAGCGTCAGCCAGTAGATAACACCAGCCACTTCCTCTGTGACTGACTCACGCTGCTGCTTTTTTGGCAACTCTTCCCGTGGAGATCACTGGAGTCCCTCCCACTCCTCTAGGGCATTGGGTAGGTGCTTTGTATGAAGAAAATCAGCCCATGAGCTCAGCAGCACATGTGATTTTCTTTACACTTCCCATGTTCTTGAGTGTTATGTAAATAACGCAACAGAGCTGACATCTCTGCCAGTCTCTTTTTGGTGGTGCCTAGTAATAGAACAAGAAATAATGAGTATAAGATAGAACACAGGAAGTTCCACCTCAACATGAGAAGAAACTTCTATGAGGGTGACAGAGCACTGGAACAGGCTGTCCAGAGAGGTTGTGGAGTCTCCTTCTCTACAGAATTTCAAAATCCACCTGGATACAGCCCTGTATGACCTAACCTAGGTGATCCTGCTTTGGCAGGGGGGCTGGACTCAATTGCCAGAGGTCCCTTCCAACCCCTCATAGTCCATGCTTCTATGATTCTACACAAAGACACATTAACAGAGCAAAGGTCCTGAAGTACCTCATATAGCTGGGCTTTCTATTGCTGTTTGTACTGGAGTATTTTTTTGCTATTTCTCCCTTCTTTTTATCACTCCTCAACCCCCAATTGTCAAAACCAACCAGTTCAGAAGGAGCAAAGTAGGAGAGAGTGCCATGATCTGTCTGTCCCCCACCACCGTGGCAGACACCAGATAGCTGTCTCAGCTCAGGCAAGGGAAATCTTTTTAATCACATGCCATTGGCCAAAGGAACCTGATGGAAGATGCTGCATGACTGTATTAAGTACCAGAGCAGGAATATCTGTGTGCTAAAATGAGCATTGACTGCTAAGGTTTTCCGTGGGCTTGAGACCACCCGGGTTTGCATCAAATATGACTCGAAAGGCAGGTTCTGCTGGCAGGGAGATGGGCAGCCTCAGCCCAAGAATGGAACCATCAGCTGAACATTGTGTTGTCTCTTCTAGAACACAGCTAGACAGTAATGGCCCTAAGTTAGACACTCAAAGCAGTGCCACTCTGGTTTCTTCAGCTGCTAGTTGTATAGACATGGTGAGAAAAAACTACACAAACTGAAGGACAACATGCTTTGGAGGCAGATGGCCCAAGAAACTTTCACACTAGGAACCTGAAGTTTTCTTTTTCCTGAGAGCAGAGAGGTCGTAGGACAGTCTTCTGATGGGAATAAACTGCTTTCAATATTTGGTTTGCTTTGTTTGTGAAGGGATTTACATTTCTATGTTTAATAGAAGCTTGAATTGAATGACCCAGGAGGTTTCTTCTCACAGCAGTACCTAAGGTCTCTGTGTCTACAGCCACAACGGGCAGAGAGGCAGGACTTGAACTTTTGCAGCCTCCTACATTGCTCCCAGGCCTAAGCTGGTATCTCCTGAGGAGCCACATCACACTCCCAGGGTGAGTTGTGGGTGTTACCAGCAAGGACAAGGTGTGGCTGTCAGAGAAATCCATGCAGCAAGTGCCACAGCGGAGCAGATGAAATCAGAGACCAAAGACCTTTGCAAACTGCAGACTACAGTGCTCTGTCATTGCAGTCATTCTTTAGAGGAAGGGCTTTACATGAGGACCTTTGGTCATTTTATAGGTCCAGGAAGGGAAATTAATATGCAAGTGTCTGGTTAACAATGTGGCATCATTTAATCCAGCAGGACTGTGCTGTTGGGAAAACCTTAACACCAGTGTGGCTGGCTGTAAGCTGGCATGTGCAGCCAGAATCAAGGGAATGCTGTGTGGCTGGGTGACGCGGAAGACAGATGAGTGGCACATGCCATTGTGAGGCTTTGACAGCAACAATTGGCCTTTGCAGTCAGTCACCACACGGCTTCCTACAGCTCCTGTTCGATCTCCTGGCCCCACTCAGCATCTGAGTCATGTACTACAGGAGAAAGTCAGGTGTTTTCTGGAGAGAGCACGGGCAGAACATTTTGTCATTTCTCAATCCTGTAACAAATGTCATTAAATCAATAGTCCTCACCTTTTCCATGCGGAGCCAGTACTGCTAAACACACGCAAAGATCAACATTTCTAAGCTACACCTTGATCCTGAGGTGCCTCGTGTAAGTGAGACAGGCATCTCAAAACAGAAACTAACTGGGAAACCTCTTATTAATTTGACTTATGTAAATCCACAGCTGCAGCTGGGGCTTGCCCATCCAAACCACTTAGCAAATGCTGAAGTCCTTTAGCAGGACTCCGAGCATCAGCCCACTGTGATGAGAATACCCTCTCTCCATAAGCTCTCTGGATCTCTGAGCCCCCAATACAAGAAGGATATTGAATTGTTGGAGCAAGCCCAGAGGAGGTCACAAAGATGATCAGAGAGCTGGAGCACCTCTGCTATGAAGACAGGCTGAGGTAATTTGGTCTGTTCAGCCTGGAAAAGGCTCCAAGGGAACTTTCCAGCAACATTCCAGTACCTGAGGGGGCTACAAGAAAGCTGGAGAGAGACCTTTTATGAGTGACTCTAGTGATAGGACAAGGGGGAATGGCTTCAGTCTAAGAGGGGAGACTGGATCTTAGGAAGAAAGCTCTCACCTCTGTGAGGGTGCTGAGGCACTGGAACAGGTTGCCCAGGGAAGTTGTGGATGCTTCATCCATGGAAATGTCCAAGGCCAGGTTGGATGGGGCTCTGGGCAATCTGGTCTGGTGAGAGGCGTCTCTACCCACAGCAGTGAGGTTGGAATGAGATGATCTCTGAAGTCCCTTACAACTAAGCCATTCTGTTTTTCCGTGATTTACTTTAAAGTTTGGAAGTCACATTAGCAAAGCATCACAGTCCAGAAGGCTGGTGCCACTGCCTAAGCCCCGATGAGAAAAATCAAATTGAAATGTAAGAGACAAAAGGCTTCGGCACTCCAGTGTCCTCTGGAGCAAACCAGTCCTATATGGACTTTGCTGGGGCACTCCCCTGTGTGTTCTTATTTAAGACACATGTCCTATGGCCAGGACAGCCCAACATTCTCATCCCCTCAAGTGCCTGTGTCACCACATTCACAGCAGCAGGACTGCTTGTGTCACATGGATGTGATCTCCTGGAGAAGTTCCTTTGTATTCTTCAACTCCGTCTCTCACTCCCACATAGAACTCATCTCCAAGCCCTTCCCCATGTCCCGCTTTCTTAATTTCTGTTTCTTAAACCCTTTCCCCAGCCCAATGCCCATTATAATCCCCATCTCCATCGTCATCCCCACCCCTACCATACAGTCACTGAATTGTTCAGGATTGAAATTACCTCTAAGATCACAAAAATGCTCAGAGGGCTGCAGAGTTGGAGCTGTTCAGCCTGAAGAGGAGAAAACTCCAGGGGGAACCTTATAGCTACCTTCCAGTCCCTGAAAGGGTCCTGCCAGATGGCTGGGTAAGACTGTTCACAAGGGCAGGGAATAAGATGAGGTGTCATGGTTTGAAGCTGGAAAAGGGGAGATTTAAGCTAGACATGAGGAAAAAGCTCTTTAATCTGAGGATTGTGGATCCTTGGTACAGGTTGCCTAGAGAGGTGGTGCAGGCCCCATCCCTGGAGCCATTCAATGTCAGGCTGGATGGGGCTCTGGGCAATTTGCTCCAGTTAGAGAGGGATTGTACTGCATGACCTTTGGAGGTCTCTTTCCAGCCCAACACATCCTATGATCTATTATCGAGTCAAACTGTTAGCCCATCACAGCCAAGCCCAGCACTACACCATCTTCCAACTCCCATACCCATTCCCCATCTTCTTTGCCAAATCTGCCCAGTCACGGCTCCCCAGGCCGCGTCACATGACTCAGCACGTCCCGTCCAGTCCCGTCCCCTCCCCTCCCCGCCTCCGGCGCCCATTGGCCGCCCCCTCAGAGCGCGCAGCCACCGGCCCCGGAGGACGCGGCGCGCCATTGGCCCTGCCCACAGTGACGTGACCCGCGACGGGCGGGAGCGTGACTCAGCACGCGGGGAGTGACTCACGCGCGAGGAGGCGCATAAATGCGGCGGCGGCAGCGGCGGGTTCGCTTCTAGTTCTCGCTGAGTTCCTGCCCGTGTGCGACTGACCTGCCGTCATGGAGCTGCCGGGGCTGGGCGAGCACTGCTCGGAGCGCACCTGCAAACAGCTGGGTAAGCGGTGGCTGCGTGGCGCGGGTGGAGGCTCCCGGTGAGCGGGGCCGAGCAGCACCTGCTTGTAGGATCCTCGTAAGGAGGGTACAGCAAGTGGGCTGCGGCCAGACTTCTGCTGCTAGCTTGTGCCGGGGTATCGTTGTTTAGCAGCAAGTAGAGTGGCACTGTTGTTGTTTCTGTAGACTCTTTTGAACAGGTCTAGTAAGGAGCAGCAGCTGAGCCCTCTGTAGCTTGTCCTTGACTGTTGTTGGACTGTTACGGGATGTTGTTTTAATGAATGAAAGACTTTTCAGTCTGGGCTTTGGGTTTGTAATTCAGCTCCTGGCCCTTGACTAGTGTCTCGCTGAAGTTTCTGTGCCCAAGTTGCTCCTGAGGTGTTTGTGACTTGTGTTAGTCTGATGCTGTAGATGAAAAGGTGGAAGCATCACTCTTCAGTTTTGTTACTAGACAAAACAATATTTGCTTTTGAATGTATTTGTGTTTTCTTGTGAGTAACCTCACAGCTGAGCTTTGCTCCATAAGAATGTGTGCATTTGTTTACTTCTCTTGCAGACTTCCTTCCTCTGAAATGTGACGCGTGTGGGGAAGTCTTCTGTAAAGACCACATCCGTTATGATGACCACAAGTGCAGCTCTGCTTACAAGAAAGTAAGTTCCTATTTGTGAGTCAGTCAGTCACTGCAGAATTGTCAAGTCATGTATAAAGATCTGGCCTGTGGTTTCTGTGGTAACAGATGGGAGAACCACAAGATGTAAGTTAATGATACTGCTGAGTTGTGAATGTAGCAAAACAGAGCACTTCAAAGGTCAGTACTGCTAGATTCTGGTTTCTTTCACTTACACCACATCTTCTCAGAGTGGAATTAAGTAATGTATTGCAGCCTAAAACTTTCTGCAGTCCCAGTCATTTAAGCTGAAGGACAGCAGACTTTAAACTACAGAAGAAATAAAGAGTAAGTGGGACCAAGTGTTGATCTCTGGCCCATACTCAGGCTTTGAAATATTGAAAGGCTGTAATTCCAGCAAGCCTAACAGCACATTTAAAGATGTTTAAAGCCAACAATTGCTGCAGTTAATTTGGCAAAGCATGTCTAAGTGTTTTTGTGGATAATGGTTTGCTTTACTTCTATGACAGAAGTGTATTTTTAGAAGTATTAGTAAAGGAATAGAACATAAAATACCCATGAATGATAGAAGTATATCCACAAGTAATAGAAAGGGAAGTAGTTGGACCAATCTGTGCTGTGTATTTCTAGAATGTGAAGGTCCCAGTGTGTCCACTCTGTAACACGCCTATCCCAGTACAGAAAGGGGAAATACCAGATGTTGTGGTTGGAGTCCACATGGATAAAGACTGCAAATACAATCCAGCACAGCAAAGGCAGAAGGTAAGGAAATGATTCTTAAAGACTAAACTGCCTGCCTAATATTTCTGAAGTTGGGTCTTACAACAGAAAAATAGGTAGAAGCTTCTTCTATTTCATCTTAACTCTAAAGGAGCTTGGTCATTTGTGCTTCAGCTTGGTCATGTCTTGGAAGCTGTTCACAGAAGGCTAACAGACAGTGCTGACTTCATGCCCTGTCTTATTTAGATCTTCACAAACAGATGCTTAAAGCCAGGCTGCAAAAGGAAAGAGATGATGAAGGTAATTTGTGAACAGTGTGGTGGCAACTTCTGCATAAAACATCGTCATCCTCTGGATCATAACTGCAAAGGGAGCAGCCAGCCTGTCTCCAAGGCAGGGTAAGCTGGATTTAGGGTACTTTGAGCTCAGTTTGATGCCTCAGAGCTAGTATTAGGGGTTGATGGGGGACTGCTCTCCCAACAACCTCAGAAAAACTTTAAACTATTGTAAACTAATTAAAATAGCAGAATGGTTGTATTTCTTTCTAGGTACGTGGCTCTGATGCGAGCTGCTAAAACTGTTTTCAAGTCAACTGGAGCAACTGGAGTGCCATCTAATGAGAGTCTGCAGCACAACAGGTATGAGCTGTGGAAGGAGGAAGGACAAATGTTTAAAAATAGACTTATGTCGATGTGGTATAGGTGTGGCACTGTCATACCTCTAGCTGCTCTAGAATTGGCAGCTGACTTTTAATTGCTTTTGGGAGTGCAATGGATGGCACAAGTACCTCTTTAGCTCTCTATAATTTGGTGATTAAAATAGCTACGTAGACACAAGCTTTAGAACATTGGACTGTTGTACCAGCAGCTGCAGGTCTCCCACCTGTTCAGCATGACGGTTGGTCAAGTTCTGGAAAGAGTATGTCCTCAGAAGGATGAGGAGAGCACAGCAGGCATCTGAATTATCTGTTGTATTTTACTGTGACTGAAAGCTTTAGTAATGTAATTCTTACAGTCCGCTCTTGTCTTTCAGATGCAGATAGCAGAGGCTCTTCATCTGGCTCAAACTTCTGATGTCATTCTTGTCTATAGCTCTTTACAATTTTGTATGATGTTCTGAGGTGCCTTCGAATCCCTAATAATTCTAATTTATTTTTGTATTAGTGTTGTCTGCATTCAATAAACTCACTCTTCTGTTACTGTATTTGGAATAAGGACTTTAATGTTACAAAAAATCCTTGGTGGAGGAAACTGGGGAACAGTAGTAGGAAGTGTAAAATCTGTGTGAAATGCAGCCAGCTTTGCTTAGGTCATGCAAGTTTCAATTATGAGTCTCCTAAGATGAAAGTAAAATATAAGCTGGCTTATGTTTCATCCTTTTGGAAGTGAACTAGCACACAGAGCAGCGTTCTGCTTAACAAACAACATCCATCACCATGAAGCCAGTTTTATATAAGCTGCCACTTGGCTTCTGCATGTTGGTGGAAGTATTTGATTTATGAAGCCATACAGAGTTTTTTCCTGGGCTTAGGTTTTTACTGAGCAATTCACTGAAGGCTAGTACTCGCATAGGCATGTGCAGTATAATTTCTTGTAATTTATTGCCCCTTAGGTAGAAACCCAGGTTTGAATGGGATCTTTTCAGTTGGTGAGGGGAAGAAGGGAGGCGAGAGAAGGCACAATTAACTGTCTCCTGTAATGAGAATGCTGCCAAAATACAGGCTGCTCTTGCTGGCTTCCTGAAAAGCTTGAAGTGAAGATGTAATAATAGAGATGATCAATCTATTATCTTGATCAGCTATCTTGACTCTTTAAAGCAGCTTGACTATCCAGCTGCTTTGCTGGAGGCCTGAAATGTTGGAGGTTGATGAAATGGAAATATGCTGTTAATGAACAATGCTAATTCCCCAGATGGGATGTAAGTAGACTTTCATCCAGCTAATTGTGAGAAAAATGCCAAGGCTTACTGATGATGGCAGGGGGTCAAGACCTCAATTTCATGTGTCACTGGAGCCATTCCTCTGCATGCTGGGGCTGGTGGCCTGGAGTGTTGGTTTAGGACTAACCAAAGGGTAATTGCAATCCCCTGAATCACCTGCAGTGATGAGCGCCTGGTGCTGCTGTGCTGAGGTGGGTGGATGAGCAGATTGTGTAGCACAGGATGTGGTGTCCCTTGACTTGGCAAAAATAATCTTTGATAGCAGTGAGAGATGGGACCCAAAGTGCAGTTAAATCGTGCTTTACACAACCTTGAGGTAGACTGCACTTGTGCAAAGAATTGGGTGCCTCTTGTTTCTCTTTGAAGAGGCTTAATCTAATCCTTAGAATACAAATTCCACCTAAAGAGGAAGTGTGGATTTATGTTATGATATAGTCAAGGTTTGTTTAACCTGCAGCAATGGCCCTTCACAGGGGTGGCATGTAAACAGTGTATTGAGTTTCAGATTACCTTAGAAATGGTAAAGAATGTGATTTCTGGCCAACACAGAACAAAATACCTGTTATCTGTGTTAGGATAGCATACTTTAGTGGTTATATTTTCTCTCTCTCCTCTGGGGTGATTTAGCAGCAATGCCAGTAGGTAAAGGAGGAGGTTGATAGGGGGAAGACTAAGGGAACACAGATGCTGTGTGCAAGGTGGGAGCGCAAAGGGGGTTCTGGGGGGAAGGAGTGGAGAGGGGAAGGCCAGATGCTATTCTGATGTGCTCTGTGCATTGCCATTTTTGGCTCTGTGTCTTGCTCTTGCTGCCTGGGTGCCCTAACTCCTTTTGGCTTTGGTTTCCCTTTGAGCTCTGCTCCAGGACTGCAATCTTCTTGCTGGCCCCAGTCAATCTGAGGCTGTACCTGATGAACTGGCTCCACCCCTTCTCTCCTGCCACTTTGTGGCTACTGCTGGCCTGGCAGCCATCTAGACTGCTGCTCTGGTTATGGTTTCTTTGTACATTAGTTTGTTCTTCTCTTGTATCCTCTTTCCTCTCATTATCCCTTTTCCCGCCCCCCCATTAAAGTGATAGCATTTTATTTTCAGTCACTTAATCTCTTATTATGAAATTCTATTAAAAAGGGGTTTGCCCTGTGGGGGTTATGCCTTTGTCCTTCAAACCAGGAAAGGCTCAATCAGATTTCTGCTCATCTGAAAACGTTTTAAAAAAGTTGAAGGCTGTAGTTGACTAAACAATGTATAATGTGTGTGTATCTTAGCACTGCCAGTTCTCTAGTCTAATTTTACGCAGTCATGTGGTCAAAGTTGTGGTTTGGCAGTATATGTAGTACTGTGTGTAACCACAGGATGTCACAATAGGATATGCAATAAAGCACTCATCATTTTAGGTAGTCTAAACATAGAAAACATGCATTCTGTATTCACCCTGGAATAAAAGCTTAAATGACAACTCTAAGTTTAGATCCCACTGCCTACTCATTATCCTGTGTGCTCTAACACCATAACTCAGCCTTGTAGCGCATTGTTACACTACTAGGACTTTAGTAGTCATTTTGTGTAATATATAATAGACCATGTGTTCCTGAGTGATGCTGTGCATGTACCACACTGGGGTCTGGGTAGCGGTTTCCAGTGAAGACCAGCAGCAGGTGCTGGCTAGGGTGTGACAATGTGGGCTAGAGCTAAGAAGCTCTGACTAGCAGCAAGGGGCAGAGCACAGTAATGATCCCTTGTGGTGTGAGGAGGTGGAAGGAGAGGAGCAGAATTGTTTGGAGAGGAGAAGAAAGCAGAGGTGTGAAGGTTTGCCTTTTCCCAGTGGTTCAGATAACAGTACAGGGAATTGTTGCCCCCAACCCCACAGCTGCTACCACAGCCAGCATCTCAGCTGCTAATGGCATCAAAGCAAACGGAAACAAAACCCCTATTCCAGGTAGTTGTGGAAAAAATGCTCCATCCATATATGTGCTTGCTGTAGATACTCACGCCCTTAAATAACAAAAGAGGAATGGAAATGTTTGTGTGTGTGGTATTTATAGACAATGAAAGCATTGAACCAAATTTATTCCTTGGAAACCTTATCTGAGGAGTTATTTTCTCATCTCCTCAAACCACAGTGTCTGCCCCTCCCTCAGAGCCCATCAGGACATGGTCTCAGTTGTGGGGCTCTAGGATCTGTTGGTTAAAGATAATTGCCACCGTTTTCCAGAGCCACGTTCTCAGCTGGCACCAGGGCCATGGTGCAGGATGTTGTGACCAGTGGCACTGGGGCTGGTCTGACAATGGCCAGGGATGGGAGCTGCCAGAATGGGGGGGGCACTGCCAGATTCTAAGGGTCCTTGTTAGATCCTGGGAAGGGAAGGTGTCCCTGCCACATACACAAGGTCCCTGTCAGCCCTGGGGGCTAACCGAGCCTGTCTAGGATACCCCGATGGGAGGAGGGTGGGGCTAAACGCCGTGCTCCCGCCCCTTGCGCGGTTGAGGGTGACGCCTTCCCAGTGGGCCGTCGTCGCATGAAGATGGCGTCACAAGCACAGACAGAAGCCGGCCGAGCACACCGCAGTACGCGTGTTCCTGGTGGGCGGACTAAGTCCAAAGACGGGTTTCTATTGGTCCAGCACGGTGATTGGCAAGGCGACAGCCAATGAGGCCGGTCCCTTCTTTTCTCACAGCCAGTGAGTGGGTGAGGGCGGGCCGCGGCGCCAAGCGTGGGGCTCAGTTAAAAGTGCGGAGGAGGCAGCACTGAGAGGTGCGTGTGTGGGGGGCGCGGGGGATGGCTGCAGTCGGTGTCCTCCACCCTGCAGAGCAGTCTGGGAGTGTCTCTGCACCCCCCGGGGGTGTCCCTGTGCCGCTAGGCCCGTCTGGGGCTGCGGGAGGGTCCCGGCGGCGGTGGCTGAGGCTGTTACGTCGCGCACTGTGGTTGTGTTTTACCTTTCGGAGGTAAATATTTGTGTCTGAGCTGAGTGTTTGTGTTGGGGTCACACAGAAACTGACTCGTGTTGGGGCAGCTCCTGAAAGCGGCTCAAACCCGATTTTCTTTCAGAAATAGTGGGGGCTAACGCCTCGAGCTGCTTTCAGAGCCGGCTGTTTTCAACTTTCCGAGGCCCACCTCGACTACTGGGGCCAGTTTTGGACACCTCAAGTCAAGAAAGACATCGAGGTGCTGGAGCTGGCTCAGAGAAGGGCAACAAGGGTAGTGAAGGGTCTAGAGAACAGACTCTGTGAGGAACAGCTGAGCCTGGTTAGTCTGGAGAAAAAGAGGCTGAGAGGAGACCTTACTGCTCTCTGCAACCATCGGAAAGGAGAATGTAGAGAGGTGGGGGTTGGTCTTTTCTTATAAGGAACAAGTGACAGGACAAGAAGAAATAGCCTCAAGTTGCACCAGAGGAAATTTAGGTTGGACGTTAGTGAAAAATACTTCATGGAAGGGGTTATCAGACCTTGGAACAGGTGCCCAGGGAGGAGATTGTATCCCCATTCCTGGAGGTATTAAAAAGTTGTGTAAATCTGGACCTTAGGGACAGGGTTTAGTGGTGGCCTTGGGACAGTTGGGTTAATGGTTGGACTTGATCATTAGTCAATGTAAATGACTCCATGATTTATGATTCTGTGACCTCCTGTCCACCTTCACCCTTTGGTCCATGTGAAATGAAAGATTAAACTCATGAGATGTAGTTCTAGATCTAGTGGTTTGATACCACATGGTTATTAATCAAAGAGGTTTAATCTTTGCTTGCATGTGTGTGGCAATCACATTAACTGGTATCTGAGGTGGATAACTGATCAAACCGTTCAGTGTGGTACATTATAACCTTCAGAAAGCACAGCATCAGTTACAGGGATTATTACCAGGAGGGTCAGTGAAGCTTTTTCCACAGCAGCACCAGTGAGGTCAACAAGCATGGAGTTTTCCACAGGATAGTCTAGTTTTACAGTAGCTTAACTATAATGTGTTTCTAAAGGAAACATGATGAAAAATCTACAGGATGGATTACAATTCAATGCAGACATAGCTAAGTATTATATTTCATAGTTATGTAGTCACTAATAGTTCTCATACTAGTGAGAGTCATACTAGCCACACTCCTGGAGTCATTGAAAATAATGGCAGGGATTGCAAGGAAGAGCTGCCCATCATAAGTGAAGATCTGGTTTGTGATCACCTGAAAGACCTGAAAGTGTTCAAGGCCATGGGACCAGATGGGATACATCCAAGGGTCCTGAGAGAACTGGCAGATGAGGTTGCTAAACTCCTGTCTATTATATTCCAAAAGTCATGGCAGTCTGATGAAGTCCCCACTGACTGGAAAAGGGAAAACATAATTCCTATTTTCAAAAAGGTTAGGAAGGAGGAACCAGGGAACTACAGGCCGGTCAGTCTCACCTCTGTGCCTGGTAAGATCATGGAGTAGATCATCCTGAAGGCACTACTGAGACAGGAGAATTGTGAAGAGGTGATTGGGTACAATCAGCATGGCTTCACCAAGGGCAAG
>JAOXOE010000771.1:8371847-8410366 GCA_028565055.1 Phoeniculus purpureus | reverse complement strand
TGCTGTGGCAGGGGGATTGGACTAGATGATCTTTCGAGGTCCCTTCCAATCCCTAATGTTCTGTGATTCTGTGATAATGAAGCCTGGTTTTGCTGGAGATGGCTGAACACCTGGCGAATGAATTAGATTAGATTAGACATTAGGAAAAATGTCTTTGCTGACAGAGTGACCAGAGTTTGAAACAGGCTGCCCAGGGAGAGGGTGCAGCTGCCACTCCTGGAGGTGCTCAAAAACGATGTAGATGTGGTGCTAGGGAACAGGGTTTGGTGGGCAGGGTGGGGTTGGGTTGATGTTTGGATTTGATGATCTTGGAGGTCTCTTAGCACCTTAATGACTCTGTGATTCTGTGAATGCCTTTGCTTATGTGTGTGGCTTTACTTTACCTACTGAACTGTCCTTATCTCAACCCATGAGGTTTTTGAGTCTTACCCTTGTGATTCTCTCCCCCATCCCACAGTGGCAGGGAGTGAGCGAGCAGCTCTGTGGGGCTTGGTGCTGACTGGGGTTAAACCACAACAGGCTTGCACCGAGGTGACAAACTAGAGAGGATTGATAGATGGAAACAATCCCCTGACTCCAGGAGCTCAGGCTTAACTATCTACAAATACCTCAGGATGCCCCTGACTCCGGAGCCCTGCCGAGCCTCACGGTCCTGATTTGCTGAACCCAGCGGAATAAATTCCAGTGTCGGATGATCCATGAGCACAGGCCCCTGCAGGATCAGGGCCAGCGTTTACGAAGTGCTGTGGGATGCTTGGATGAAAGGGACTACAGAAGCGCAAAGTATTACTTTTTCATGATTACTGCGGTTGCTATCCTTGGGGCTGTCCAAGTGGTGTTGTTCCAAGTGCAAATATAAACCCCTTCTGGCACGGTTCTCTTTTGCGTTGTGGTAAATAGAAATGCAGCAGGATACGAAAAAAAAAGCTCCTCCTGACAGCCAGAGAGGGAAAGCAGCCCCCGTGCAATTTGCTACTCATCTCGTATGTCTGTGACTGCTCGCTGTAGAGATATTTAGAGGGAGCGCTTAGCCAACCCAGTGCACAGGCGCTGGAGTAGCAGCTTCTGCTCTGGTCCATGCTTGGGTGAACCTTTACAGCAGCTTTATGGTTTCTTGACACAGCATTGCGGGAGAGGCTTTGATTCTGGAGGATGCCAACTGCGCCGAGTGGGGCTAAGATGATTAATCAAATTATTCGAAGGGTGTTCGCCAGAACTGAGAAGTGACCGGTCTCCATCCTAATCTCTGGATTGAGATGTCAAGCAGGACTCCAGCTCGGAGCACTGAGCTCGCCAGGAGGCAGAGGGTTGAAAGAAATCTCCGGCAGCAAAGAGTCTGGCAGGGCTGCCCATGGTGGGGAGGGATGCTGACTATTGGGGGCTGTTGGGTGCCACTGCTGGGTGGGCTGGATGAGGCTGGGGGGGATTTGTACATCAAGAAAGCCAGATAATGCTTCACTAGCTGGTATGGAGCAAGAATACGTTGACGATTGTGCCTCAAGGTGATGGTTGTGCCTCAAGCTGCCTTCTTCCCACTGGGCTGCAGGAAGGGCGAAGGAATGGCTGGGACGTGCAGTACTCCTGCAGCTCTCAGGTTCCTGGCTGTGGAATGTGGGTTCCTCTGCTGCACCCTGACTAGAGATCTTTGCTGGGCAGAGTGGAGGAACATTTAGCCTGATGTGGAAGATGCACAAGCACCAAGTTATTTAGGAGCTGGAGCTTTGGCTGATGTCTTGCAGGAGATGGCTCAGGGTGGATGGTGTGGGATTGCACTGATGAGACTGGCAGAGGCTCCATGTGGTGAGAAATGCAGTGGGGAGCAGGGACTCGGCGCCAGCGATGCGCTTTTCTCGTTGGGGACCAGATGGCTCTGTCACCCATCTGCTTTTACTTTCACTAAGTGTCGGGATTTATTCGCAGTTAGAGACGAAGCCAGAGCACCCAACAAGGAGGAGGCACGTGCTGCAGCAGCACAGCGTGGGGCAGCTGGGGCTGGGTTGGACACTGTAGGGTTAACAAGGAAACCACCCCACGGAGACAGGGATCCCTGCTGCCCTCCTTCCCCTGCCTGCTCTGCCCACAGATGGGCTTTTCCCAGAGCTCGGGGAGCACTTGGCACTGCCGCCCAGGGAATGGCAGGTCTCCACTCTGCTTTCCAGCTGGCTGGGTGGCCGGTGTCCCTGCTTCCACGCGAGCCCCAAAGCGCACTGGAATTCCCTTTGCAGCATAAGCCGCTGGCACTTCATGGACCGATGACCCGAGAATCCCCGGCGCGCTTGGTACTGCCGTCTCCTGTCCATGGCTCGGTTCTTCCTCTGCAAACACCCCTCGCCGTGTCTCCAGTGCTCTCAGCCCAAAGCGGGGCGCGCTGGCCCGCGGCCGTTCGCGGGGCCCCGCTCGCCATCTGCGCGGCACAGTGCCGGCGGACTCTGGCTGCCAGCCAGGCCACGGTGGGGTGAGGCACCAGGCACCCGCAGCCCCGCGCCCACCACATTGCCGTCATGCGCGGCCATCAGCTGATGAGGAGGATGACTCAGCCGGCAGCTGTCGGGCCCCTAAAATAATGACAAAAACAATTAGCAGTCCAAGCAGTAGCCTCTCCTTAATTATCTCCTCCGAGTTTAATTAACTAGCTAAATTATCAGCAGTAATGTAGGCATTAATTATGTCAAATTACAGTGTAAAAATCACAAAGTGTGGAAAATGTCAATTCAGCTGCGCTCACCTGCCGGGCTGAGACAGCGCCGGTGACAGAGGCTCAGCCCAGCGCAGGGGAAGGGGCTGTTCCCCCTCCCCAGGGGACCAGACCCCCGCCACAGCATCCTTGGTGTGGCCAGGGGGACGGTGATGGTGACAGGAGCCGAGGGTGCAGTTTTGGTGGGGAGCTGTCGGGGGCTGCCTAGACGGGTGGGGAGGTGGGAAAGTTTTGGCTCTGTTGGAGGGAGGGGAAGGAGCGTGGCTCCCCAAACCAGATGGCTCGCATGCTGAATTATTAAATTATGAATATTAATACAAATCAGACACGGAAGAGGTAATAATTTTGCTGCCCTACAGAAATAATTAACATAATTTTGATAAATTACATGATAAGAGAATCTCAAAATTGAGGTAGATTTATCTTAATTAATATCTTGGACTTGCTCCGAAAGGTAAATTGTTCCACTGGGGACCGGGGTAGGGTGAGGAAAGGGTCCCTGACTCTGTGAGCCGGACCCTTCCTGGGGTTTGTGTGGAGAGGGGGGGACAGGGCAGCCCCTCCAGGCTGCTCTCCAACCCCAACTCAGCCCCACAGCGGGGAGCAATGTAGGGGTTATTCCCACCCCCATGGGGGCTCCAAGTGACTTATTTCAGGTTGCACAGGTCGGTCAGAGAGCGGCGGTGTGAGCTGGCATCTCCAAACTCCTGTGTACCCGGGGTGTCCCTGAGATGGGTGTTCTGCAGAGTGTCTCCGTGGAGGCAATGCTGGGTGTACACTGAGGTCTGAGCTGCGGGATAAAGGGCTTCACCTGAAAATGCTGCCCAAGAGGCCCTTGACTTTGCTTTGGGTGCATTGTGACACACATGCCCATCATATCACTCATCTGTACCACTGCACACACAGGGCACGGATGAGTGGCTTCTTGTTTTCACAGTTTGTGCAGCAGTGTGGGTGTCTGCCTTGTCCATGAGAGTAAAACCCTCGTGCTCTCTATGCTGGCATACAGCTGGGTTTTACCCTTCCCAGTGTATCCTCGACACCTTCACCCACACACTGAGTGTGATGCAGAGGTGGGCAAATGCTCCCTCCCGTGCCTACAGAGCAGTGTCCATGCTGCACATCTCCACTCCGAGGGACCAGGGCACCCAAGCAGGTGCAGACACTCCTGACCTCTCCTGTGTGTTTGTTTGCTGCAGGTGAAGCACCAAGAGCTCTGCCTGGCTGAACCAAAGTCAGTGGGGACATTCTGGGGTGGTCTTTAGCCTGAAAGGGAAAGGGATGTTCAGTTACTGAGTGATTTGCTTCACTGTCCTTGCTGTTGGCCCGTTCTGCTTTCCTTCAGCTCACACGTCCTCAGAGAAGGGGGGACATGTCCCTCTCCAACTGTGTGTGCAGTGAATGGGCAGTGCCCTTCTCCTTTGCTGAGCTGCAGTTCTTGCCAGGATCTTTGTCTTGGAGCTGCTGCTGATCACCAGCTCAGCCTGCAAAGGTGCAGATCTGCCTGGACAGGGCATAGGGATGGGCTGTGCACATTGCTTTACGTGCGTAACATTTGGCACTCAAATGCTGGAGCCACCCAGGACACCTCACACCTTCAGCAGAGACATCCCCCACTCACAGGCAAAGTGTTCGCTGGTGTGGTTGTGTGCATGGAGATCATGGATGGCTCGTGGCATCCATTAACTGCAACTCAAATCACAGGGCTAATTGCAAAATTAAAGGAATTTCTGTTTTACAGCGACATTTTTTGCAGCACCAGGTCAAGCCGTCTAGGAGAAGACAGTATCTGCAGGTTGATGGCGCCCAGTAAGCGTCTGGATCTGTAGCTCTGCTGCAGCTGTATGTGTAGCCCAGTTACGTTTCAAGTATGTGTCAGCTGAGAAGGCTCACAACTTGGTTACTTGATGTATTTCTGACACGGGTGAGCAGGAGGAGTGCAAGGAGCAGCCAGGAGAAGCTGTTCTCAGGAGGCTTCATCCTTGGTCTCGAGCTCGAGAGGTTTTTAGATTCACATCCACGCGTTTGCCAGCTTAATTGGCAAAAGCTTTAATTTTTCAGAAGGGTTAGAAATCTTGTTGATCTGTTCCCACTGGCAGGATTTAAAGCCTCAAACACTTTCCTTTTTCTGAGAGCTGTACAAATGTTAACTAATACAGACCCAGTCAGACATCGTCTTGAGATGGAGAAACAGAGTGACGCTGCGCCTGGAACAGGGGAGCTGGTGGGTCCCCATCCCACGCTTCATCCAGAAGTCATCTTTTACAGCCTTCTCCGCTCTGCCAGACCACCTCGCCTTGGTGCTGTTAAACGAAGCTGGGTTCATGTGCTTTGACTGCGCAGAAAATAACGTGAAGAAAAAAACCCAAAGCCGAAGCATAGGCTGGAAGCAGAGACTTGTCATGATGTGGCAGCATTGGTACCTCCAGATGAGACCAGAGATGGTGCCCAGCATGATAAAGGATATTCCTGGGGTACAAGGAGCAGCAGGAATCAGTATTTGGAATATAATTAATGGAAAACATACAGTAGGGGAGACACTGACTTACTGGGAGCTCTTAAACATAAACCAAAGGGCTGCTGCCACAGGTTGAGTTTTTAAAAGAAGAGTCAACGTTGTTATCAGCCATGTGGGCCAGCACCCATGGTCACCATGATGCCCCTCCTGCTCCCTACCCAGCTTGTGGGCTGACAGAGCACCTCTCTGGGTGGCTGCCCAGAGAGGCCATGGATCTCCTCTGGAGACATTCAAAACCAGCCTGGATGCAGCCCTGTGTGACTGCCTGAGGTGATCCTGCTCTGGCAAGTATGTTGGACTAGATGATCTTTCAAGGTCCCATCCAACCCCTAACATTCTGCAATTCTGTGAAGAAGGAAGTTTACCTTGGGGATTCCTTGCTGCCTGGACCCCATCCGACAGTCCCTGTGGCTGGAGCTGTAGGCAGCCCTGGCAAGCGAGAGGGGTGTGAAGCTTCGTGTCCGGACGGTGCTGGAAATCCTTTTAAAACAAGGGCAGCCTGCTGAAGGGCACTAAATGTGGCTCTGTGCCACCCACCACCTGGTCTGGGTCTTGATGGGGCTGGGCCAGGGTCACTAGCTGCTGGTCAGTCCTTCCTCACATCTTACTGTTGGGCAGGGTGGGTGCACCTTTGGGCTTGTATTTGCACATATCCAAACAGGGTGGGTGCACCTTTGGGCTTGTACTTGCATATGTCCAGACATTCTCCTCACGACAGCAAGTGATATCTCAGGCTCTGATTTGGCAGGATCCCCGCCGTGTGTTGTGCCACACAACCCTGGGAGTGGTCCTTCGGCCGGCAAGCATCATGCTGTGTGCAGATATCTAATGCTGTATGCAGGGACACACACGGGCCGATGGACCGCACCAGCGCCTGCTGAGTCCAGTGATTCAATTTGAGCCCAGCCTTAACCCCTTCGCTGCTGCAGAAGGCCTGTCCTGAGGCTTGGTCCCTTCAGGAGTCGGGGACACGCTGGTGATGGCTCCTCAATGGAGCCATTGAGATGGGAAGGATGTGGCTGCCCCTGATGGGACCAAACGGGTCAGTTGTATCCAAGGTAGGGTGTGGAGAACGGAAACCAAAGCCCAGTAGGGCACAAAGGAAGGATTTTAAGAGCTCTGGGTGGAAGGAGGATTGGATGGAGACAGCAAAACCCTAAGATGCAGTGTGGCAAACTGAGACAGGGAAATAGGTGGACGCCTATGGAAAGGAGTGTGGTTGTTGGCGTGACTGACCTGCTTCTGCAGAACAAGGATGGGGTGTGGGGGTGAAGGACGTTTGTGTGGGGTGAAGAAAGCCAAGCTGGGACATCAGGAGAGCGCAGGACCCACCGCTACGTGTGCACGCACACGGGTGTGACCGACACATCCCCACCTGGGAGAGCACATCCGTGACACGACGGTGGGAACCTCATTCTTCACCTTCTCTTGCAGCCTCCCTGCTGCTGGGGCTGAAGGTGAGGAGACTGGCTCTTGCTTCTGCCTTCTGTGGTCGCTGTTTCCACTTTGTCTCAGGTCCCTCCTCTGTTGGGACTCTGGGTCTTCCCGTTCCCCAGTAATTATATAATTACTTCACAACATGCTGCAGGAATAGTCGGGGAGATGGTTACAGCTAGCACAACAATGGTGACAAGTAAAACATTAATTTCTGGAGTTCTTTTAATTAATTCATCAGGAATCGTGCTGTGCGGGATGATTACGTTAAAGTGTTTAATTACAAATTTATATGTAATGATGCACTTTAATTACTTTGGACTGGTACAATATTATTGGGCCCTTTTCCCAAGATTCCTGGCACTGGGTTTGGGCTGCACATCAGCGGTGCCATGGATGCTTGTGCCTCTAAATTATTTACATGGCATGGGAGAAATGCAGTCCTGATTGATGAGAGCAAATTCTCCCCTCAGCTGAACGGGAGCGAGGGCCGTGGGGAATGCGGGGAAGGAAGGTCAGCGTGGTGTGTGTGTGTCAGGCAGAACATCAGGGCAGTTTTTGTTGGAAGAATCGAGGTTAATCTGGTGGAAACTGAAGTGATAGAGAGCCAGGCGTGATAAATATTTATCAAAGGGACCGGTGTCAGGATTCTGGTTCACTGACACAGATATGTCCCGGATGGATCTCGTGGAGCAGCACGAGCTGCTGCTGCAGCAAACGGCTCTCGCCAAGCGCGTAGAGCCCCGTTCTCCAGCTCCGCTCCTCTCGCTTGTCCCCCTTTCCTTTGTCTCGCCTGTCTTTGTGTGCATGTGTGTGCGTGCTGGCTCATTTTTTTTCCCTTTAGGCTCCCATTCTCCCCTCATCCCATCTCTATTTGCCTCTGTGCGTGGGGAGCATCTGTCATTCTTTCTCCTTTGTCGGCGTCCTCCCGGGCTAGACAGAGCCCAGAGGGGCAGCCTCGCTGTTAGAAAGGCCTGTGAGATAAAGTGCTGCGAGTTAAGTTTGAGGTTGGCCTGTGTTTAAGCTGCTCTGCACACAGAGTAACCAGTTACGCGGCGCAGACATGCGTGTGGATGTGCATATAAATATATACGTGAAGAGCTGCGCGGCACAGAGTCATCTGCAGGGCAGGCGCTGCCTCACTGTCCTCGGCTCACAGGGTCTGCCTGGCAAAACCAGTGTTACTCAAGTTTGCAGAGCAGGATCTGGCAATCAGACAATTCCCTCTCCAAGAGAGAGAAAAAACAGCTTCGGGCACCTACGCTGCTGGACATGGGCAGATGCACCGGTGAGGCTGGGCATCGTGTCACCGACACACGTCCTGCAGGGGCTTTGTGTCAGCGTAACTGCAACCGTAGTTTGCTGGCAAAGAGCAGCAAATGAACCCTGTGAGGTGAACCTCTGCTCCACCACAGCAGAGTGGGGTCTTGAGTGCTTATTTCTTGAGTGGTTGGACAGATGATGCTTTGGCCAGGACCCCGAGGTCCAAGCCATTTCATTGCGGCACTTGGCTTTCAACACTCAAGTCTCTTGCAGTAGCTGAGGTTACGCTGTCTCTCTGTGCGGGTGATTTTATAGATTAGCTGGTTTCTGCTGGCTACTAAGAGATAGGAGCTCTCTTGGGAGATGGCAGAAGTGCCGATGTTCACCCTTGTGGCCAGCACCCATTGCCTGAACCCTGGAGCACCAGGGCTCAGCAGCTGCTTTGCTGCAGTTGAATGAAGCTTCATTCAACCTAGGTTGGTGCTAGGCAAGTGGATATGTGAGATCTTGACTTTCTCTTCACTCACTTTTCTCAGAGGTTTGCAAGTCTTTATTGGTTAGCAGCTATTTTATTCATTCCCTTTATCAGACTTGACCCTTCTGCTTCTTACCACCTTGCCTTGAGACCCCTCTTGAGCTGCTCTACGGTCTCACAGTTGTATTTCACAACTGCAGTCCTGTAAAGGACGTGTCTTCTCCCTTGCTTGGTAATTACCAGTGGGAGGGTGATGCTGAGATGCTGCCATGGAAGAAGGTCAGGACTTGGATCAGGAGCAGCCAACAGCAGACCTGAAGGGGATCCAACAGAAAAGACCAGACCCCCATCACAGTGGAGGCTGCAGTGGCATCAGTGGGTCATTTCCTAAGCTTTTCCCTGAGCTCCCAGCCCTCACTATGCAGTGAAGATAAGAAGTAGCATGCTGACCATCCCCTCTAGGAAGTCATAATGCAGGGCGTGTGGGATAAGCCCTCTCAGCACAGAGTGCCCACCCTAGGTGAGCAGGATGCCAACAAGTGCTGAGCAAAGGAGGTCCTGGTGAAACAAGGCCATTCACATGGGAGAGGAAGTTGGAAAGAGTTTCACTAGGTGTCAAAACCTGCATCATCCTGCTGATTCACAGCAGCTGCAGCTCCCCTTGTGCTAGAGCTGAGATGAGGGGGAAAAAGCCATTTTTTCCCATGAGAAGACAAGCCCAGCTCGTTCTAGAAAGCTTTGTCTCCTCTGTGTCCCCTGCTATGGTGGTCAGGCTTTGCAGGGGGCTCTCCCAGCAGATGGAAACGGTCCCTGTCTGCACACAGAGAGGAGTGAAGCCCTGCTCCCCACAGGTTTCTCAGGCCCCTTTCCCTTGCAGCTGTGTCCTGGCTGTGCTTTGGCAGGTTGCTGGGATCACTGGGCACCTCAGCGAGGGCAGAAATGCTTTTGCCACCACAGTTCGAGTATTTCTACGTCAGAACCGGTCCCAGCGTTCAGCATGGCACGTGCTGGGTCATGCAAGCCTGGCAGGCTGCAGAAGGGAAGGGGTTTGCAAGGGATGGCAGGAGCAGGGTTGACCTGGATGGTGTCTGGGAGATTGGGGGCTACAGTCAGGGTACTGGCAGAATGTATGAGCATCACAAACAGCAAACTGAACGGATTTATTCATCCTGACACCCCAGAGTGGGATGTATCCTGCACCTGTTTGTATAGCGGTAGACCCTGCACGATGGAGGGTTGGTAAGCTGCCACGAAGGCTTCAGCTGTCTCTTGTTCTCTCTTTTTAAATTTGCTTTGACTTCACTCCAGATATCCAGAAATGGTTTAACATTGGTACTTGCCATGAGAGGAGGAGATGGGCTGCTGCACAACCCCAGCTCCCAGGTGCTCTGTGCTGGTCAGTGGCACAGGGCAGCTTTCCAGGGCAGACCCCCCCAAACACAGACATTTGTTCTGCTGGAAATAAATCCTCTGCGTGGCTTTTCTCCTGCCTGCACTGGGCTGGTTCAGGTGCCGGAGCGGGGATTGCTGCCTCACCATGATGTGTTTGAGCCCCATGTGTCACGCCAGGGTGGGCTTTCTGTGATGCTGAGGAGCCTCCCAGTGCCACCTCCTCACTGCCTGATGCTGGAGGGGCTGGGGCACTTGTGGAGGGCCACAGAGGTGATGCCTGAGCTGCTGAGGGTTGCCATGAGCTCCGTGGGGTCAGGCTTCCAGCAAGAAAACCCCTTATCCCCCCAGTCCTTTCTCCAAGCCCTGTCACCAGCGGCATCGCGGCACCTTGGCCATGCCGAGCGTGGCTGGCACCGTCCGTCCGTCCATCCTTCCGGGCTGCCGGAGTGGGGAACGGCTCCTCGGGCATCAGGCCTGCCAAGGCCAGATGGTGCTTGCGAGCGGCGCCAGGTCCCAGCTGAGCTTTGCCCGGCGAGACGCACGCAGAAGCTGCCGCCGCAGCCGGCGCTGCCAAACCCGCGGCATATGCTGCGCTCTGCCCTACACCTGCCCATGGGCAGCCTCCGCGCGTGGCACCGGCGTGGAGGAAGCAGGAGAAGCGGCAGCCCCATCTGGAAGGAATTTAGCGGATAAACAAGGGCAGTGAAACCCCAAAATGAAGAAGAATCCCCGTCCCCAAAAAAGAAGATGGCCCATGGGGAGACGCAGCCGTGCTGGTAAGGTCATGGGGCACGTGGGGCAAGGGCTGGATGGCACGCAGGGGTGGTGGCGTACGGGCATGGGGTGGCTAGGATGTGTCCTTTTTGCTTGGGAACCCCCACTTCCAGCAGGACCCCGCTCTCCCTGCGCAGAGCCCAGGGCCCTGCCATGTCTCCAGCAGCCCAGCAAAAGGTGCTGGGGGGTATTTAGCTTTTCCTCCTCAGGAGCAGACCCCAAAGGCTCCTGAGCAGAACTGATGACAGAATACACTTCCTGCCTGCTTTGAATTTACTTTGGTAAACTGTGCTCACTCAGGGCTTGGGTCTATAATTTATTGAAAGGAACCAGACTGGAAACCAGCTTCATACTGTGAGTAATTTCTGGCGTCTCTGCAATCTATCACCAGGAGACAGGGCACTTTGTTTCTCTGAAAAATTATTTTTATAGTTGGCTTAGTAACAACAACAATTATTATTATTAATATTAATAACTACTGTGTACAGCCTTTCATGCATGGTTTAGGAAGCGGTTTACTCATGGGTCATTAGGTCTCACGGGAAGGGAAACTGAGGCACGGATTTGACCGTTGGCTTGCCAGATGCTCATGCTGCATCTTCACTCCCAAAATGCAGCCCAGATCACTGGGTGGTGATGCCTTTTATGTCTTTCTAAGACATCTGAGGATTTAGTAGTGATGGAGTGGATCAGGAAATTGCTTTGTTCAAACTTTGGGTCTACCTCAGAAGTTTAGTAAGAAAACTCCAGAAAGAAAGAGCCCTTGCCTTGCCAGAGCTGCTGTGCAGGTTGACCCCATGTACTCCACCTCATGTCCAGGAGAGCACGGCAACGAGCACATCTCTGCTTGGAAACAGTAACTCAAGTGTTTCCTCTACTTTGATTTAATTTAATGTGAGTAGAAAATTTTAGAAGCCTTTGACTTCCCCCAGACTGGCTCCCCCATGTCTGGCTTGTGGCTACTGAAGACCCAGCATCTGGACCACAGGGACATCTGCCTGGGTGTGAAAAGCAGGACCCATCCTCTGCGGTGGCAGTGCCAGGCTGAGATCTGCGGGACACCCGTCCTCAACTCCATGCTGCCAAGCTCACCAGCTTGGTTATTAAATAATGTGGCGGCACTTCACAGGGATCTCCCTGCTCCCACTTCTGAGAGTGGAAAATGGGTAGAGAGCAGCAGATAGCTGCTGCTTTCAGCAGCACACACTGTGTACTGGGGATGGAGGCAGCCCCCAGCATGGGTCCTGGGACAGGCAGACATGAATGAGGACACCTCAGCATCATCTTCCCTCATCCTCTCCACTACTCAGGCCACGTGCAAGTGAAACGTGGTTGTTCTGGACACGCGTGAACTTACTGTAATATAGAGAGTGGAGCTCCTCCAGGTGGAGATGGCACTCATCTGTGGAAACCTCCTGTCCCCACGTCATTCGTGACACCATCTTAGCTGTAACAAGAACGGTTCTGTGACTTTATCCCTGATCCCTGTCTCATCTTGCTTTTTGCTTTGTAGCAAGAATCAAATCTGAGTTACATGGAGTACTTTGCATCCTCAGAGGCCATTCGCAGGTACTGACTAAAGAAGCCTCACACCTCTCCCATGAGGAGGAGGGTCTGCAAGTACAGCTGGAGGATTCAAGGCAAGAGAGGAGGTAGGGCAGGATCAGGACTGGAGCCTGGATATCCTGCCCAGCAAATTGTTCACCTCCAGTAAGTAAAGTGGGTTAAAAAGAAATAATTAGAAAAACATCGTGGGGTGGTTTTTTCCCCTCCATTGGGAATTTCAGCAGTTTGGGGATTTTTCTTCTGTATTTCCTTGGTGCCATGACAAACGTTCAGAGCAGAGCCACGTTCCTTAATCCTGAACAGCAGTCATGTAATCTGCATTTGTTCGCAGCCGTTCAACCTGAATCATCCCCGAGCACCGGCGCTGACGTGCAGGCGCTGCTCAGCGATAAATCCTCCCAGTGCTGTACGTACAGCCCTCGATGCACACACACCCTTCCAGTCAAAGCACGGTGGCACACCCCAGGTGTAGCTGGGGCAGAGTGAGGGCACTTGCTCCTCTACCTATCCGGGAGATAGGTAGTGGTGGGAGAGAGGTGATGGTGGTAGTTAATTATCCAGCATCCCAGTGGGACTGAGCTGTCACCACCAGCGCAGGAGGAGCAGAGCCATGGGGAGGGCAGTGCCATGGCCCCGCTCACACAACGCCACGCAGCAGATGGAAGAGCCAAGCATTTGCACTGCCAGACCCACGGCTCTGCTTGCAGAGGTTAGGGAGGGGGACAGGCAGCAGCCTGGGGAAACCCAGGCCACACTTAACGGTTTCTCCTCCCCAGTTCTCTCCCTTTTTGCAGGACTTGGATGGGGTTTGCTCCATGGCAGGGCAAGGAAGCCAACAGATGGCACTGTGCTGTTTCTGGAGGAGTCCAGGCTCAGGATGTCCAAACGTTGGGCTGGGAAAATGTTGCACTTCAGGGAAGTTTCTTTCAGTGCAGAGGCAAAGTCTCCCCCTGGCCCTTTGGCCACCTTGAGCTGCTGCTGCCTCCTTGGCCCAACACATGACGCCAAACAGGTGTGTGTGTGTGTGTGTGTGCACACAACCTCAAGACACTGTTAACAGGGAAAGGGATGCAAAAACATCCTGCAAACCAGGTGAGAGTTTGAAAGTCTCAAATTCAGATCTCAAATTCCCATTGAGAACATTTTTCTCCCTGCATCATCTCTGGCAGATCAGACACCCTCGGTGCTGTGCTGGTGCCCAGCAGAGGAGATGGTTTGCGGGGAGCTGATGATTTTGGCAGGAGGTGCTGGGTTCCTCAGTAGCATGGTTGGGTTGGCTGGTGGCCCTCATCTGGAGTTTGACTTTAGCCCCAGGGGCTCCTCCTCTCCTGTCTGAGGTGAGGGATGGGGTGATGCTGGGGGTGGTTCCTGGCAGTAAAATCCTGCCTGTTCTTTTCATCAAGTCTCCCTGTGCAAGGGGTTTGCACTTGCTGCTTTAAGAGCAGAGACATGTTCACAGCTCCAGCCATAGGTTTGTACCTCGAAGCAGGGTCAGGTGGGTGGTTTGGGGTGAATTATCCCCTGTGTTCAAAATATGCCTCCTTTCCAAGCTGAATCTCTAACTCTTTTCACATCCAGTAATGCAAAGTCCTGTGGAACCATTCCCCAGTGTTCCCAGTCCTACCTGGTGAATGTGGCACTAACTGGTGAATATGGACAGCCCTGCCTGTCATCACTGATGTGCTGGGCTCCCTGGTTTCCAGTTCCTTAACCAGCTTGCGTGGCCCAAGATCTCTTTTCCTTCCTGTATCAGTATCACATCCTCCATCCAACAGCAAATATCAGTGATGGGGATGGGGAAAGCTGGGCTCCAAACCCAGCATCATGAGCTGCTGGATACCTCAGAACAAGCTAACTTGGGGGGAACACAAAAAAATGGCCCAGCTGCTTTGCCTTAAGCCACAAGAACCTTTCTAGCAAGTGGGACCAGCAGTAGCACCCCAAAGTGCCATCTCCCCTCCTCGCCTTCCTACAGTTTTCCTTGCCTCCCTCTCCTAAAACTCCTCTCAAGGTGCAATCTAGTGATGGAACGCTGCATCTGCTGGGTCTAGACCATCTCCATCTACCAAGGAGATCCTGCTCACCACCTGAGGACGTGCTCCACATCACCACTATGTCCAGCCTCCCCCTGCTCACGATGGCTTCGACCCCGCTGCCGTGGGATGCCGCCTTTCAAATTGCTGGTCAAATTAGGGTAAGTAGTTATATGAGGATGACCTATGCCTTGTCAATCCTTCCATCATTCAAAGGCAATTTAGCCTATTCATTCGTAACGAGAGGCTATTGATTGAATAATCCCCATTATTAGCGTTGGGGTAGGACTTGCTCCTCGTTTCATCTTATTATTGTTTTTTGCTGTTAGTTTAAAGCTGCTTCTGTTTTGCCTTGCTGAAACTGCCACCGCAATTACAGCAAGGCGGCTGAGCAGATACTTGATTAAGCCTCGCAGAGATTATTGCACACAGTTCCGAGCTCACATATTTCAGAGGAAGCAGCATCTCGCGCGTGCGGATTCCTCGGATCCTCGAGCACGGTTCCCCCTCGCAGGTCAATAGCTCATATCGTCTGCTCTGCCCAATTGTTCAAACATATATAATGCTCTCAAAACACTGCTTAATTAGATTCCAGAGAACATTGACACACAAACAAAAGATATTAATATCAAGGATTTCAGCATCAAATGTAGTTTGCACAGATCAAAGAACATTTTTGGTGCAAAGAGGTTGTGAACGTGACAGGTTGTTACTCCACGAGTGAAGGATATGACAAGAGGGGGAAGCAGCGATCAGAGAGCAGAGCACAAAGAGGAAGGAGTATGGATTCGTGAGGGATGTGGGCAAGGGAAAGCTGCAGAAACAGAGGAAAAGGGGGGTTACTGGAGAGGCAAAGGAAACCCCTTACAGGAAGCACTGACGGCCTCTGTGGCTACACCCCCTACAGTAGAGATGGAGCTTTTTGGGGGTTGTGAATCGCTGCTGTGGGGTAGGATGTGATTTGTCCTCTTCCACAGGGAGGGCATATGAAGAGCAAGAGCCAAAGCCTGAATATGTGTCTGTAGGCAAAATCTCCATCTAAGTGAATGACTAAGGTCTGTATGGAGCCTTGGTCCTTAGCGGGGAGCCTTTTGTCACCCAGCCGTTCCTTGTGGTCTGTGGTGCTTGAAACTGGGATAAGGCACTGAAGAGGTAAAGGAAGGGGATGTGGAGATGAGCTGGGAGAATCCTGATGTGACAGGCTGAAGTCAAAGTTGGGTGGTCAGGAGGTGTGCAGTCCTAGCCAGGCTTGGGATCTTGGGGGGCTGATAAGATATGGAAGGGAACAAATATAATTAACAATTGCCTGTCCTGGGTTTCACAAATGCTACTGAGAGTGAAGTGTGTTTGTGTGCGTGTTCCTGTGTTGGTCTAGGTGATCCTGCTGTGGCAGGGGGATTGGACTAGATGATCTCTCGAGATCCCCTCCAATCCCTAATGTCCTGTGGTTCTGTGCATGGCGTGTGGGTGATTTATGGTCTCCTCAGGATGTGGATGTCCTGTCTCCATCACCTTGAAAGAGCTGCAGGGTCTGGGGAGCACCTTTGTGGAGCTGCGCTGTGCAGGACAAGCAGAGCTGCCCCAAACCTGCAGCCTGAACTGAGAAAACTTTCAGTCTGGTCAATGGTGGGACCTTAATCCAGCTCATCCACAGCACAAGGAACAGAAAATTGCTGTCAGGCAGCTACCTGGAACTGAAGGAATTTGCTGGAGAGAAAGCACAAGCCGTGGATGTGAAGGCAGGCGCAAAGCAGCAGGGCAGGAACGCAGGCAAACAGCTAAAAGAGCAAGCCAAGGGGAAGTCAATAAAATTGACTTAAAATACATATGAATGTAAAAAAAAAATTAATAAGCCAAAGCTGTATTTAATGTCAATATTGCTGTAGCAGTCTGAGAAGTCATGAATAAATAAAAGCAGATGGTGGATAGATCATGCCACACCAAGAAAGGCACTTGTGAAGAACATTTTCTTCTCAAGGCGCACAGGCTCATGTGTGTGTTTTGCATTTGCTTTAATGGGAGTCGTGTTTGCAAACTCCTGGGTATGGAGAAACAGGTAAACCTCAGCGGTTGAGGGCTTGTTTTGACACAATTATTTCCTTCTTCTCCTAGAGAGCATTAACTCCTGCTCCAGAAGTGTTCCACCTGCACATTACACTGTGTATCACAGCAACCTGACAAGTCTGCTGTAAGTTATTCAAAAATACGCTGACAAATTAAGGACTGGCGTTTTAAAGTGCAGGTAATTTGCGGCGTTATCCAAGAGCACCCTGGTCCCTTCAGCTTTCCCCACGAGCGCTAAAAGCGCTGGCTCTGTCACTGCTGACAGGGGACGGATCGCCCGCATCCAAACGCCGACCAAGCTGCTGGGACCTTGGCCCTGAGAGATGCTGAGAGCGTGAAGCAGCTCAGCTCCTTCCCCAGATTTGCATCTCTTGATTTCGATGCGTGCACAGCGCATCGCAATACCCCATTTAAAACACTGGGAACTGAGGAAACGGCATCACAATGAGCTGTGTATCGCTGGCACCGAGGGCTCACGATTAGGTCCTGTTCCAGGAGATCATTTAAGCAGGCATTGTCTGAAAAATCTTGTTTTCATTAGGCTCCTTCAATAGGTAGGTCCTTAGCCATCCTGCAGGTGCAGGGAACAAGCAATTTGTCTGTCTGTCTATCACTGGCTCTCATCACCGCGGCACGTAGCCTTCAGAGACTGAGGCAACGTCCTTAACATCCCCGTGAAAGTGCATTGTTTGTCTGAAATGTAAGTGCTATGATGAAATCAAAGTGAGAGCCATAAGGAAGTGGCCAGTTACAAAATGGTCAGAGCATGTTCAGTGATGGGCCGTTTTAGCCCAGATTTTAGGAAGAAGTTCTTCAGTGCCAAGGTGGAGACACTCAGGAATTGGTTGCCCGGAGAGGCTGAGGCTGCCCCCTCTCCAGGGGGAGGTGTTCAAGCTCAGGTTGGATGAGGCTTTGAGCAACCAAGTCTAGCTGAGAGGCACTGCTGCCCATGGTAGGGGGTTGGAGTATCTGGTCTCTAAGGTTCCTTCCAACCTGAGGCAGTCTGTGATTCTGTGGCTTTAACCCCCACTCTAGCTCTCCTCATCAACAGGAAAGCTGAACGTGTGTTGCACCACAGCATGGTGTGGGTGAGACATCGCTTCAGAGGGGTGCCTGGAGAAGGACGGGGAGGCAGAGCCGTGAGAAGAGGTGTTCCTGTTGCATGGAATCACTCAGGTCACGGTCACTCTGGGCAGGGCTGCTTCAAGAGCACACTCTTGCTGACTGCTTTAACTTAATGACCACGTTTCGCTGTGCCTTAAGCGATTCATGCTTAGAAAACTCGAGATGAGCGTTTCATTCCCTTTCCAAAGCCTTGGAACTGCCAGAAAAAGTTTGTCTGCTTCAAATGAGTTGCTTAAAACTGAAGGCCATCGCATACTTTAAGAGATGCTGGACTGCCTGTGGGTTATGATCTGATGCTGTAGACTTGCTATGCGATCCCCAAGCTGGTGCAGAGAAAGCCAAGAGCCTCTTCATTTACCACTGTTATAATCCACCTCTTACTTCAAACCTGGTTGTGTAGATAGCAGTGTGGGTGGTGTTCTGTTTGTGCTGTGCCTGTAACAGTGAGATCTGATTCATGGCTCTTAGTGTGCAGGATGGGCTGTGTAATAGTGACTCAAAACGCTGCTAAATGTTGGCTGCTTGAGGCTGTGAACACCCTGAGCTGGGGAGCACCAGCAGCGTAGGGACTGGAGATGCTTGTGCCAACCAGCAGGTAAAGAGATCGAGTCTGCCAGTGAAAAAGATGGACCAATTCCTTGTGGCAAGATGCAGACACACATGTGTAGGGGCTGGTCCTGCCTGCCAGGCAGAGGTGGAAGAGGCTGAGGGGGAACTTGGCTGAGAAGCTGGAAAGCCTGAAGGCAGTGGATAAGCTGGACGCTGAACGGTCGTTCACCAAATCCTGTAATGGAAGAATGAGGGGCACTCGATTGAAAACAGTAAGAGATTAACTTTGAGATAGATAAAAGAAAGCACTTCTGGACACAGCAGGTAATGAACTTTGGGAACCTGCTGCCACAGGAGGAAAAGGGGATTAGACGAACTCATGGAAACAGCTTTATAAGTGGCAGCTAAAATCCCTGGGCAGGGATGCAACCTCCAGCATCCTTCCAAGAGATCACAGGGAGCTGCAGAGCACAGGGGGGATGGAAAGCGGCCTAGGTAGCTTTCCTGAAGCACCATCTCCTGCTGTGCCAGTTGGGGACAGCGTGCCAGGCTGGACATCCCACCACACAGAGTCACTGTGACTTCTCTCTGACTGACCCTTCTGGCGTGAGTGTTTCTGCTGCAGCCTGCAAAAGCCAGCTTGCATAGGGCTGGCACACTTCCCATGCCAGGTGTGCAGAAGCCATCCCCCTGCAGCTTCTTCTGCATCGTGGGGCAAGTGGCAGAGCTGCAGGCAGTGATGTTCACACCCCCATCCTCGGGGTGGGGGGCTCTGCTGTCCCTCTGCTCTCCATCCTTCTCATACTGTCAGGAGCTCCAGCGCTGGCAGCTGCCCGGAGAGCACCTCGGCGCTGCAGCACAAGACACATGGATCAATTAACGCAGTTGCTGGGTTTCACTTTTGAATCAATTAACTGGAACTGAAATTAACTAAAAATATCCTTTGCTTATTAACAGACCGAACTAATTGCAATAAAAGGCAGGGGAAAAAAAAGATAAACACAGAGATGCTATTTGTCACAGCAGCTCTCTGCCCTCATCTCTACTGCAAATACTCCTCTCATTTACCAGGCGGACTAATGACTCCACAACCTCCAAATCGATAGTGGCATCCTGCCATGGGGCAGCTGCATTCCCCACCATCCCTAGCACATCTCTGCTCTTTGGGATTGGGATGGAGCCTGGCTGGGACCACTCTCATCTCCACCAGCCCTCCTGCCCCGGCTGCTCCATGGGGCCTGGCAGTGTGCAGCCCTCTTTGTCTCACCTTCCTTCCCTTTGTTTCTGGCTGTGGTTCTTTGTTTGCCTGTTCTTAATTTTATCTTGTGTCGCTGGCATCCATCATTCCTCTTCAGGCCTTTCTTTCCTCTTTTCTTCTTCACGTGTGCCCCCTACCCTATCCCAGAGACTTCCATCTTTCCCCCACAGCTCTTCCTTTCTTCCCATTTCCCCCATCCTCTTCCCCTTCCCTCCATCTGCAGTGCTATCCCGCTCCTTCCCTCTGTCTTCCCAGCTGCAATTAGAGCTAATCAGATACCTGAGCAGCTCTGCAAAGCTATTAGTGTCTTCCCGCTCATCCCCAGGGGAGGTGAGCAGAGCTGGACAATTAGGCTTTCCCATGCAGCCCCCAGCCTGATAAACACAATAAACCACGCGGGCGACGGGCACAGCTCTGCTGCCAGTGGGACCGCACTGGGCATGGCACTGGTGAGCATCTGTGGCCTCACTGCTTGTGCCACAGTGGGACCCGCCTGTGGGGGCTCCTGGGGAACTCACCCGGCCACCCTCCTCCCGCCCTGTCTCGGGGTCTCTCTGTTTGAGGAGGCGGAGGGTTGGTTTGGGTGGGGGGCAGAGGCTCTCCTGCAGGGCCAGCACGCGGTGTTTGTTGCAGAGAGTCTCCCCGTTCGCTCAGCAGCCCGGTGCACCCCTCCTGCTGCTGGATCTATGAGCTGTGTGTGTGTTTTGTAATTAAGCAGTTAATTGCACTGGAGTTCTTGATTAGCTTTGGGGGATGGTAATGTTCTAGCAGGATGAGATGTTGTGTACAGTTCAGAATCATTTACAGAAATTGGAGCTAATTTTGCTGTCTGTGCTTATTACTGCATTAATTTAATTTGGGTTGCTTTTAGCTCATTAACACATCTAATTAATTCGTTGACATCACTATTAAGATGTCTCTTTGAAATTGGCGTCTCCAGATAATCAGGATGGAAGAGGCTGACAGATCAGGCGCGAAGCTGACTGGGAAAATGGGGAAGGGGGGAAAAAAAAAGGAGAGGGACGACTAATGAATTTTCCATCAGAACCGCACGGATCGTCAGAGTTGGTATCAGAGAGGCAGAGACGGAGCTAGCGAGACAGAGAAAGGGCATGAGAGAGACAGCAGTGGTAAAGGGAGACTCATTCTTTCAGAAATACTTAGATTTGTTAGCAGAGCAAACAAGACGCATGAGAGGACAATAAATATTCTTTAGCGAATTGACATCAAGGCTGCATCTTTCTGGGTTAATTTCCCTCTCTCCCTGGTTCTCCCTTGCAACCTCTCGGCTGCTCTGATTTTTTTCCGCACCACAAATCATTCTGTAACACTTGTACTGGGGGCTTCGACAGACCGATGGGGCTGGGGGACACCCAGCGATGTCCCTTCTGCCACTTATGGGTCCTGCTTTGCCAGGCTCGGGGGGAAGGCTGCGCCGATGGGAGACCGTCCGTGCCCTGAGCACAGAGTTCAGGGGATGGATGGACAATTGCAAGCAATTAAATTACAGTCATTTAATGAGTTAGCACATATCAGCAGAGCCTCGATAGCTGGCTGCGTGCCGGCCCAGCTCCATTTGTGAAATCAAACAGCTTAGCTTAAGCCTGCCTTTTAGCTAGCAGGGGAGAGCTGTCCTACGGGCTTGGAGGGGTGGTTGTGGCTCACTAGGTTGGCTGGAAAGTCACAGCAAGATCATGCCCTGGCCCAGGAGCTGCTCGTCCCACATGTAAGCAGGAGACTCAGGCAGCGGTTGCTGTGGGGCACCCAGGTCAGCTCATCCACCCCCTTGGCTAAAGGAGGTAAAACGCCCCAGCTTTGTGGCATTCACATGTGACACTGAACTGGGAGCCTAGGACACTGCTGGAGGCTGGGAAATCATCTGCTTGGAAGCAAATGTGAGCAAACCCAGCAAAAGGAGGCTGGCAGTAAGGAGGCAAATAACCCCTTTCCCAGGCAAGGGTGGATGCCTTGTCCAGGGCACAGACTCTCAGCCCGGCTTTGAGTGCAGATGTGAAGATGCTGTGGCATCCTGGGGCTTGGTGGTGGCTGGGCTCAGGGGCTGTCCCTTGGCAGGAATTGAAGTGGGTTGCCAGAGAGCAGAGAGAGAAGAGGACCTTGCTCCGTGACACAGATTGATAATGATGCAGCATGTGCTTAAAGCGACCCAGAAGAGCTGCTGTGCTGGCTCCAGGACCCAAATTTGGAGGATTGATGTGCAAGGGAAGGGGCTGGGGAGCACAGCTGGCTAAAGGCACACGGTGGAGGGCAGAAATACCACAGGCAGAACATGACCAGAAAGGCACAGGGGGGTTCTTGTGCACGAAGTGAGCATTGCTGGAGTCCTGCTATTAGAAATTACTAAAGTTAGTAAATATTAAATAGTAAAGGCAACTCTTGAGGAGCAGATGGGGAAACACTGGACAGGGACACTTTCATGCCTTTTTAGCTCTTACGATGCTCACTGAGCCTGCAAACACAGCCCTTAGTGCACAGCAGACCTCTCCAACCTTTTGGATGTTCATATTATTTCCCTGTTTGCTCTCGATTTGTCTGGGAGCGCCTGGTCAGCATGGTGCAGTGCCAGGATCTGGGAGCCTGGGTGTGGATTTGTCTGGGAGCGCCTGGTCAGCATGGTGCAGTGCCAGGATCTGGGAGCCTGGGTGTGGATTTGTCTGGGAGCACCTGGTCAGCATGGTGCAGCGCCAGGATCTGGGAGCCTGGGTGTGGATTTGTCTGGGAGCACCTGGTCAGCATGGTGCAGTGCCAGGATCTGGGAGCCTGCATGTGGATTTGTCTGGGAGCGCCTGGTCAGCATGGTGCAGTGCCAGGATCTGGGAGCCTGCATGTGGCCATACTGCCCTTGCAGTACCAGACACCCTTTCCCAAACCAGAGGAGGTCCCAGACACAAGGGGAAGAGAAAGCAGGCACAGCAATGTGTTGAAGCTGATTATGATGCTCTTTCTATATTGTGTTCCTTGTGATAAATGGGATAGAAACAGGAGAAACAGCCCCAAAACCCAGTTCAGCCATGGTTTTGGCCCTTTTGGATTTACAGAAAACCCCATAGGTTTTCATGGTGCATGTGCAGACCCCTCCATATAGTTTAAATTTGTGCCATCTGAGAACAAACCAGTTCTTCTCAGTTACCTTCCAGAACCCCTGATAAGTCCCTCTGGAGTGTGTAGACAAGGCATTGAAACCACCAACCTCATTAACTCCCAATCATGTACTTGATGCTCCAGCCAGCACACTTGTTTCTGGAAGCTTTTTCAGTGGAGTTAGTAACATTATCTGGGCTACAAACATAATGTTCCCTTCCCACCATCCCTCTCCTCCTCTCAAGGGAGATGCAATGTGGACAGAGGCAACTTAAGGAGCATTTTCTCTGGGAACAGCTATCCTCTAGAAAGCCTTTTGTGAAGTGGCTTCAAACTAATTGATTTTAAAAGAGAATAAAATCTCAGATTGCAGCAGTAAGGTTATCGTGGAGGGGAAGGATGATTTTGAAAGGTCTCTGTGTCTCCTATGGCTGGACCTTGAAGGCTCTCAGATCAGAGCACTGCTTGCTGAACCTGGGCAGGCCAGCCCTGTGCCCCTGGCTGCAGGGTCATCCCTGTCCTCATCAGATTCATTGTCTGCGTGCCCTCTCAGGTTGGAAAAGCTGAGTGGAGGCAGCAGTTTCTTCCTCACAGCAATTACAAGCCTTGCTGAAAGTCTGGGGGAGATCCCAGGCAGGAGTGTTGGACACTGAGAGAGGAGGCTCCAAGGTCACCCCATGCAGGGTCTAGGTGGTGGTGAGGTGTTGCATAGATGAAACCTCCATCGTTATTTGCTTTACTTTGCTCAAAGCTCACTTGGGAGAAGTGGTGGTGGATGGAGATGAGGAAGAGCCAAGGTCTTCCCATTGCAGAGGTGAAGGTAGTTTTACTTTCTGTTTTGCATGTTAGGATGGGTATGAGGAGGTTGTACCCTTTGACCAAGGCTGTCAGTCCTGGAAACAGATGTCATATGCAGGCATCTACCTGGCTTCAAAGGTACCAAACCAGGCTGAGGCCAAATTGTAAAAGAAGACTGGTTTAAGAGCCTCTTATCTAGCACTCTTGGTTTGCCCACTGCCATGAAGGTGGAGCGCCTGGGTTGGCAGCACTACTGGTGTTGTTGGCTGTTCTCCTTCCCAAATGGAGATCAAATGGAGACCTTTGATCCCATCCCAAAAGAGAGAAGCACGGTATCAGACTGAATACAGTCAATCCAAATAGCCACCGGAACGATTTGCCTTGACTTCCTGGGATTCCTTGTCCAACAGTGATGCTAAAATGGACCGTGTCTGTAGGTCTCTCCTCCTACTTCTGATTTGGGATAAAAAACCCAAAGAGTCTTTCCACTTACCAGTCTAATAAATAAACCCAAGCACATCCTTCCCCCCACTGATTCTCACCTCTTTCCCTGTGACGAGCAGAGGGTGATCTCCAACACTGAGCTGCAGTTCCCACCTGGAGAGGAGAAGTTTGCTCAAATTTCTATTCAATTTCATTCAAGGGGAGAATATTAGTAACTCCACTCTTTAGCACTTCATTAAACACTTTAGTTTAATAACATCCTCCAGGGAATCCCAATCTGGACCACGTGAGCCAGGAGTAAACAGCTGCATCAATTAACCCCGCAGTCTCAGGGGTGCTATTAGAAGGTGAGATACCCTTAGAAAGTGCATATGCCTGCAATTAGGCTTAAAACACTTACGTGTCAATAGCTTTCGTTATTTGTGCTCTCCGCTATTGATCTTGCTTATGTTTTGTACATTAAACAGTCCTCCTTACTTCATCAATAAATTAAGTGCTAGATTTACTCACTTCTCTTACAAAACGGTGCAAGCTACCAAGCTCCTGACCCTGGACTGGCTCTGTCTGAGATGAAGGGCTCCAACCCTCTTGGCTCACAGCTCCACCTCTGCTTTTGCTTCTGGAGCTAGGGGAAAAGAAGTATAGGAGATGCTGGCTTGGAATGACTACTAGGGCTCAGGCAGGGTAGAGGAGGTGTTTGGGCTGGGTCTTCTGGATATGCCACTTTATGTGGGTTCTTCACTACCTGAGTCAGGCTTGGAGAACATCTGAGAGAGAATTGGCTTTTGACATCATGAACATAACAGAAGTGCTTGAATTTCTGCCACACCTTGATTTGAGGATGGTCCAGGTTCTTTAGACCATACAGAAGACAAGGCTCCCCCTGGCTTGTTGCCCCAGTATAAGGCTTTAGGAAGAGTTTTGAATTCTCTGAAATGGCAACCAAGCAGGCAGAGAGCTCTGCTGCCAGCAGTCATCTCACTGGGAATTGGTGGGATGTGGTGAAGGACTGCTCCTCTTTTTTTCCTCCTCATATTTTCCAACTGCTTCATTATTGATTGAATCGTCTTCATTCATACAGAGCCATGACAATGCTGAGTGTTTCTGTCTGGAAGCTGGGAGCCCTCTGGGACGTACAGGTGTAAGGTGTGAAGTGGTGGAGGCTGGCTGACAACTGGGCTTGAAGAGTAAGAAAGTTTTGTGATCGCCTGGGGTGGATCAGAATGAGGGTGGTTAGCAGATCGAGACAGGTTCTTCTACGCCTCTACTCTGCCCTGGTGAGACCACATCTGGAGTATAGTGTCCAGCTGTGGGCCCTGCAGTTCAAGAAGCACACGCAGCTGCTGGAGGGAGTCCAGTGTAGAGCAATGAGGATGATGAAGGAAGCGGAGCACCTCCCTTATGACAAAAGGCTGAGGGAGCTGGGTCTCTTGAGCTTGGAGGAGACTGAGGGGTGACCTCATTAATGTCTATAAATACGTGAAGGGTTGGTGTCAGGAGGATGGAGCCAGGCTCTTCTCACTGCACGCTGAAATTGTCCATTGTCCTTCTCACTCCTCAGGTTCGTTGAGAGTCTTTGCTAGCTTTCACCAGCTCCCCTTGAAGACCTGTTGGCTTTCTGTAAGGTAATAGCACAATTGTTGTCATGGAACATAACTCTGGACGTCATTAGGTTTTAATTTCCTTTGGTCACCCTGGCTTTTCTGTGCTGTGGGTAATGGATGTTGGGGTGCTCCATGAGGACCACGGGTGGAGGGAAAAGGTAAAAAAACTCTGGTATTTAGAAGAGCAGCCTTTCAGGTAGTTTGCTTTGCTTGCTTTGCTGCTCCCCTGCCTGTCTGATGCCTACTGGTGCACTCCTGACCAAGCGGTGGCCAACAAGCCCTTGTTGTTACAAGCCACGCACTGCTTTCCGTAACCCATTAGCCCTTTAGTTTCTGGATTAATTCAATGTGCAAATAATGTCACAAATTGAATATTAGTAGACTTCTATTGAGGATTAAGCGGCAGTAAAAGCATATCACTGTGTCTTCATTTTGCTTTGCATGACTGTGGTTTGTCCAGCGTAGCAAGTGGTTAGTTAACTGCCCGATCGCTCGCCGCCTCCTTCCCCGTTCTGTTTTCTCGTGTAGTAGCCCAGCTACTAGAAGACAAAACCAACAACAGTGCCTGTAGAATTTGGAGTATGTAAAACACATCTCCCTGTTAGCACCACATGGTGTCCGAACTCTTTCTCCTTTATAAAGGAGAGCTTAGCGTGAGGATGGCCCCGGCTCTTCTACAGCTGTTCCCGCAAACACCCAGCAGCACACACTTGACAACAGCCCATGGTCAGCTAATGGACTGAACTTGCTGCAAGTTAAACACTTCACCTGTGTCATTGAATTAATTTTGAGTTTTGTTTGATCACTTCTAACTCTACAGACACACGATTTGTGTGGGATAGCTTGAATCACAGAACGGATTGGGTTGGAAGGGACCTCCAAAGGTCATTGAGTCCAACTTCCCTACAATAAGCAGCAGTATCTCTAACTGGAACAGACTGCCCAGAGCCCCATCCAGCCTGATCTTGAATGTCTCCATGGATGGGGCCTGAACCACCTCTCTAGGGATCCCTCACCCTCAGATTAAAGAACTTTTTCCTCATGTCCAGCCTAAATCTGCCCTTTTCCAGGTTAGCACCATGACCCCTTTTCCAATCGTTCCCTGCCCTTGGGAACAGTCTACCCAGCCTACTGATCGGCCCCTTTCAGGGATTGGAAGGTTGCTATAAGGTTGACCCTTATAGCCAACCTACAGGCTATAAGGTTGGCCCAGAGCCTTCTCCTCTTCAGACTGAACAACCCCAACAAATCCCTGTTGCTGCTGCAGAGATGAAGCAGCAGAGGCTTTAGGAGGGGTGCAATGCCACTTCCAGACAGATCTCCATGGCAGCCGCAGCACCTGCCCATGAGGGTCTAGTTGTGGGTTTGGGATCTGTGGTGAGCAGTGCAATGACAACACAAGCCCAGAACTGTTAACTTCAGATGTGTTTGCCAGAGTGGGGAGGACAGCTCCATGCCACGAGGACTTTCAGGGAACTGCTGAACAAAAGTGGGTGCAGCTTTCTCTTAATGCACTGGAGTAGAGGCAAATTTCAATCTAATAAAGTAAAGCAGCAATAACCATTATAATTAATTTATATAAAAGACATTACAAAATTACACTTGATGCATTTAAATCCCATCCAGGAGCAGTGCTCGTTTTCCAGTTAAGCTATTGGGCTGTGCTAAGGCAGACAGGGAAAGAGGTATTTCAATATTTCTTATAATTTTATATTCTTTATAATATCTCTCACACTAATTTCATTATGCAACACAGTCAGCACTGTGATGTAATTATTGAAAAGTAATTTTGCAATAAATGGATTTAAATGTGTTCGAGTCCACCGTAAATTCAATCTCTTGGTAAAGGTGGATTGAACAGACAGGAAAAAAAACGGAGGAGGGATGCTTCTGGGTGAAAGCTGAGAAGTCCTGGGCATCCCACACTGAGCATCTGCTTACACCAACTAATAACATCCACTTCAGAAGGCAACTGCTCGCTGAGCTGGTCTCCCTCCCCCATGAGCCTCCAAAGCTGCTGTTTGCAGAAGGCACTTCCAGCCTTCATGGTGGGGGGCAGCTTTGGCTCAGGCAGGTCTTCTCCTGGAGCAAGGCACTGTCTGTGCTGCTCCTACCAAAGTGGGTCCTTAGTCTGGATTAAGGGCTCAGCTACTGGGCAGGGACATAAAGATATTCTCCTGCATAAGACGTGGGAGATGTGATTTCTATTCCTGGCTCTGTCAGAGACTTCCTGTGTGATACTGAGCAAGCAGTATATCATCTCTGCGCTTCCATTTCCTCATCTGCACAATAGGGATAAAGAGTGCTTCCCCGGCTCATCGGTGAAATTAATGTAACATATGTAAAGTGCATGTATATCCCCAGATGAAAGGTGCCATTGTAATAATATTCAAATTATTATGGAAAATAGATAAAGCGACCAACCCCTGCTAAATGATCGTCTAGCTTTTCACCAGATTCATGAGATCCACGGAAAACGTGATAAGAAAACCTCAGATGTCAAGTGGTTTAGACTCAGACTCCGCTCATGAAACGGAGCTGGCTGTGCCTTTTAAGTGGAGGATGAGATAGCGGGGAATTTGGGGCTTGGAAAGTTGTTGCCATGGTTAAGCTATCCAGGTTTACTGGGTGTCGCTGCTCATCCAGAGTGGGGAAGCCTGGGGAATACATCACCTAATGTCCAAATCTGGGCCCAGGAACCCTTCAGCGATGTTGACATCTAGGCGATAACACAGGGATCTTTGTTTTTTCAGACCCTAACGGCTCCATACAAGTTTGGGGTGTCGCAGAAAGGTCATGTGCAGATGAAGGGGATGAAGGGGAGACTGAGTGAACTGGCTTAGCAGGAATACCTAACCCACAAGGCTTCTGTTAGACGTTTACCAGGAGGTAAAGAAAACAGCTCTGGTGGAGCTATTCTCCTGGAGAATTAGCAGATACTGCAATGGGAGGATGCTCAGGTCTAGGTACCAAGGTGATGGTGTCTCTCCTCTGCTGTCCTTTGTGCATTTCCCTTTTTCCACCTCACTGCTGCAAGGTGTTCGGGCAGCACAAAGACCTCTGCCCTATGAGCAGCATCCACGTTCTTGGCAGTAGGTCTGTATTTGAGCAAGGCTGGCAGCAGGCAGACATTTGTGTGTTTTCTCTGGAACAAATACACCTCCTGGAGTTTCCTTCTATTGTGAAGAAGACGCTGGCTCGACCTCCAAAAAAGCCACGTTGGGGATCACTCAAAACCTGAACTCACTGGAGATTTGGCTCCAGAGCCGCTGTGCCAGTCTCTTCTGGCACCATTGTATAGTTGCCCAGCACCAAATGCTCAATTATAGACAAAATTGAATTTACAATTTGCTTTTGGGCAAAGTGTAAATTGGCCCTTCATTGATTATTAATGAAGTGCTAATTGCTCTTTGCAACCAATTTTTATGCAAATGCTATTAGTGCTATTTGCACAATCCTGCAATTTACAGTTTTACATTTGCAATGGCCTGGTGAAAAGATGTGAAAAGATGACAGCTTGTCCTGAAAGAAAACAAGAAGGGGAGGGGAGAGGCAGTGGCAGAACTTGCAAAACTTGGAGCAGCAAAACAACACAATTAGGAACGAGAAAACATGAAAAACCCAAACCGAACAAACAAACCCTCTCTTTATTGATTGTTACTGATTCAGCGTTGACAGGGGTTGTTCTGAGTGTAACAGGATCCCATGGCAGATGTAAACCAGACTCCAGGCATGTGCTGCGTGTTTCACCGCGGAGGTCAGCGTACGAGTTCGCCTGTAAAAACATCAGTGGAGGCTGCCAGCATCACCCATCCAGGAGCCGGGTGCTTCTCGCAGCGGCAAGCGATGCCGTGTTGGTTTGCGAATGGGGTGCGGGCAGCTGCTGAGCTGATTTGGCACAGAGCTGCTCTGACAGACAGCACCCCTCCCCTGCGTGGGGCTTGGAGCTGAGTGCTCACCGTTACCTGCCCGTGGCTGGTGTAAACCCACAGCCCTCCTGTGCCACCACACCGGGCTGCTTCAGATGTTCCTTTGCTTCTGCTCCACCTCATACGTGGTGCCTGTAGCTACAGTTTGGCTGGGGAGCTTTGCATGGAAAGGCTGGTTCCTGCAACATGTGAGCGCTGTGGGGCTCACTTTGCTACCGGGGAATGAGGGTGTCTGGTAAGGGCTTGTTTGCAGGTCCAGCTCCCTTACAGTCTCTGGGTGTTGCTACCTTCACAGGAAGCCTTTGATAGACGATCAATTCAGATTCAGCTCCAAGCTCTCCCATACTTGCTCATCTCTCAGGCAGTGAACATCACTGAAGGTGTCTGAGGCAGCAGAGTGGCCTCACCTGCTGTTGGGTGACAGATGTTGCTGGTGGAACAGGGCTTGCTGAGTCCCTAACAAGAATGTGGCTTTTAATTTGATTAGGGGCAAGCTGTCATCATCAGCACCCAAAGAAGCCAGAGGTAGCCCCAGGATGATGGGATAATAAGGAAACAACTGATGAGTGCCTGTATGGGCAGCACTACATCAATGAAGCTCTGGTGTTCCAGCTTGTGCCCGTTACACCTCGTCCTGCTGCTGGGCTCTGCCTGCACTAGTCAGGCAGGCTGCACATAACTCTGATTTGGGGCACAGTGAAAGTGGATGCCAGCTTGAACCCGTCCACATCAGGGAGAAGGAGAGTGCAGAAGGGTTTATGGTTGATCCACAAGCACCCTTCTTCATTCTATCTTATTATTCATTTCATTGCTTGTGTCTTTGAGCAGAAAGATGCTGGCTTTGCACACAGCTCCTGTGTTCAAGGGATTCTGTTTATTCTTTGGCTAGAGATGTCAGCCTTGATGGGGCTCTGAGCAATCTGCTCTAGTTAGAGGTGTCCCTGCTTGTTGTAGGGGGGTTGGACTAGATGACCTTTTTAGGTCCCTTCCAACACACCACATTCTACGATTCTATGATTTTAGAGCAGCACACTGGGAGCTGACCCTGCTCCTGGTCTCTTTAGAGCTCTCCCTTTCCTAGGTGCATCACTCTGTGCTTTAGAAGGTCACTGTGCCCTTCCTCCTGTCATACATGACCTACCCTTGGCAGTACTAACGTCTCTCGCTGGGTCAAGTCCAAGCAGCCAAGAGATCCCAACTACCTTTGCCTCCATCCTGACTGTCCCACTAGTGACTTAAAGTTTTCTTTCCAGACCCCTAACAACAACATCACTTCTGCTAGACCTTGTGCCGTTCTTGTCTTCAGCTTTCAGAGGACAAGTAAGCAAGTGAACCACTGCTCAGTGTGTTTCCCCCGTCCAGACCTCACTAGGGTCTGTTCTGTATCCCAGTGAAGATCTCTCTGCGGCCCCACTGCCACCAGCAGCTCCCAGTGGGTTTCCCTTGGTGCTGCCTGGGCAGTCAGTCGCTGCCTGCTCTCTCTCCTTGGGCAGCAGCTCAGGACTTTGCTGCAGCTACAGGGATTGCTGCCGGTATCTCACTCTCACCAGCAGCACAGGAAGGTCTTCTCTTGACTCATCACGCTGTGGGTTGTTTCCTCACCTCCTGGCCACTCCCAGTGTGGCTACTGGTAGCACAGAAGCTCAAGGGTGCTGGGGAAGCCATGGGCACGACAGGCAGTTGGAGCTGAGTCCCCCGAGGAGCTGCATGCTGTAAGGCCCTGCAGACACAGTGTGTCACTCTTTTCCACAGCACCATGCCCTGGGTCTGTGGGAGCCAGTCCCCATGCCTCATCCTGGCTCTCCCATACCCTTCTCCAGCCACCCTCTGATTCAAAGCTGGTGTTTTGCTGAGCATCACAGCTCAGAGCCCTGCAGCCCCCTGAGCCTTTCCAGGGCTCAGCCCCAGGGAAGTGTTCAGAGGAGGCTTTACAGCTGCTCAGAGGGATGTCAGGGTGCATGTGCCTGTTCACCACCAGTGTTTTGGAGACAGACCAGCCAGGAAGTACTTTCCAGAGCAGTAAGGTCTTCATTTTCAACCCTGGGAGAACTGTGTGGATGTGACTTGGATGTATTTTTGGTTTACTTAGGTTTTGGGGATATAATCTATGTTTTTCAGAGAATCCAGCTCTAATTTGGGTGATCACCCAGATGTGACAGCTGAGGTTTGAGGTGATGGGAATGCACCCAAACCACCCCAGAGTTAAGAGCTACTCAGACACCTCCCCAGGTAAAGCCCTGCTTGGTGCCTGGCATAAATCTGCATTGTGCCCAGCAGGAAGATCTTTCTTAGCCTAGAAAAAGCTTGGCCCAAGGTGGCTGGTGATGCTGAGCAAGTCTCCTGGTACTTTAAGGTGGGTGCAGCAACACTCCCACAGCCCCATCACACAGTGCTTTGGATGCAAAAGGCAGCTCTGCAGGGACACCTCCAAAAAGGCAGCTGTCAGCACTGCTCTCCCTGCTCCTGCAGGAAGAGGGTTGCAGCTTCAATTTAAATAATCGTTGCCAGGGTTTCAGCAGTGACTCATTCGTCCCTGAGATGGCATCCCTGGTTAGCAGGGGGCTAGCTGGGGAACACCCACCCCCCCTGCTCTGTGTTGCCAAGGCGTCTCAACCAGAGGGACTTCTTGCATCTCCTTCTGCACGTTCCTTTTGCAAAACACTTGGGTCGGCAGAGCAGCTCCTTGCACCTCAGATGGAGGGTGCTGTCTGTACCCCAAAGAACTCTGCTCTGCCAGGGTGGCCAGGATTTCATGTCTTTGCTCTTTGTTTTAACACAGATGGGGAGAGAGACTTGCTGCACCACTGAGCATCTCATGGGTCGGCCCATACTGCTTTGTCATCGGGATGTCATCTGCATCCTAAGCTCCCAGCACCACCTCCAGATCAGTGCTGGGCTTCCTTTGGCCAGCTGGGCGCCTTGGGGAGGGGCACACCTGGGATGATGGAACAGAAGGGAAACAAACTCACTTAGACTGATTCAGCTCTCAGATCCCCTGCAGGTTTAAAGCACAGATTAATTTTCAGCATTTTCTTCTGTTTTCTTTCCAACAAATGGTTTGGAAAGCTCTTCTACTAATGAAATGAGAACAGAAGATCAGTTTTCCCCCACTCCTTGCAGTCTGAGTAGACTTGTCCAGTTCATCTTCAGTCTCTAGACAGCTCAGGGAGGCTCTGAAGATGAAAGAGGATACCTCTGCTCCACTCCGTACAAGAACACATCTGTCCCTGTGCTGCTGGTGCCCATAGCAAATTCCTTCCTCCCCATGGCAAACAAAACCCAGGGAAGAATCTCCGGCCCCTATTTTTCGGGGGCACCGGCATCCTAGCAGCACCTCATTTTGAAATCCCCCAAATTCGAGTAGTATGTTTTAAATATGATGTTATAAAAACGTGGTAAATATTTAATTTTATTTTTATTAAATACTAAATTGATGATGGCTGACACTTTATTAAAGTGTCAAAGTGAGTGTTCATACATTCTAATTACTTATTCTAACAAGGAGGCTGCCTCGTCAGGAGCCGCGTGCGCAGGCGAGGGGCGCTCCCGTTAAGTAACACCTATTAAACTATCATTTGCACCTAGAGGCATCTCATTAATATCTCAACTGGTGAAAGTGTGTTGCCAGTGCCTACCTGACCCAGGGCGTTGACAGGAGAAATGGCTCCAGGAGGCTTTTTCTTGCTCCAGGCTTTCCTGTACAAATAATTCCTATAAAATTAATAACGACTATTCCACTTAATTGAATTCTTGATAAATGAAGATTCTTCCAGGCCCCTGTTAAATGCATCCAGGAGATGCAGGAGGAGTGCTGCACCACAGGATGGGGAAAGTTTTCTTCGCCTTGTCTCTCCCCTCTCTGCTTCCTTCATCTCTGCAAGCCTCTTCCCACCATATCCATCCCTCCTGCTGCTCCCTCCTTATCATTATTTTCCCTCTCCTTCTGACCATATCATCTCTTTTCTGCAGCTGTTTCCTTTCTGAGCTCCCATCTGACTCCCTCTCAATTCTGTGCCTCTGCCTTGCATCTACCTATATGGCAAATTACCTCATTTATTTTCCTTCTGGAGGTGCCTTCTTCTTGCCTCTCTTCCTCTGCCATCTTTCTTTCCCTTTCTTCCATCTTCCATTCCTTCTGACCATACCTCTATTCCTCTTCCATCTTTCTTTCCCATTCTTCCATCTTCCATTCCTTCTCACCAACCTCTCTTCCCCTTCCATCTTTCTTTCCCTTTCTTCCATCTTCTATTCCTTCTGACCATACCTCTATTCCTCTTCCATCTTTCTTTCCCGTTCTTCCATCTTCCATTCCTTCTCACCAACCTCTCTTCCTCTTCCATCTTTCTTTCCCGTTCCTCCATCTTCCATTCCTTCTCACCAATAAGGGCCATTTTTCTCAGGTTTCAGGCTCTGAAATGGTTGTCCTGGAGGGATCTCCTTGTGGTGTGAGATCTCTGTTGGATGAAGCGGTGGCATTGAATCTTCAGAGCTGTCCAGTCACCGAGGTGATGTGTCCTCTCCCAATATGGGGACTGTCATCTGCCAAAGTCTTACGGAACATGCAGATCTCCTTTCATCCCACCTACTCGTGGATGAGGAGGTACTTGGGTAGGAAGAGGAGCTTGTCCAGTCCATCCCCACTGGGATGCCAAATCATTACAGGAGAGATAATGGGCACCATTTGGAGTCTGGGGGATTTCTGATGCACTGCTGAGCTGTCTTTAACGGCATTTGCTCTGCTCATGGAGAAAAGGGGCTGCCTTTTTGCCCTTATCCTGTGCAGCTACTGGCGTTGGGCTTTGACCATCAGTTGTCGGGGTTTGCTTTTATCATTCCTTTAATAAATACAAAAATACCCACTAAAGAATTCCATTCTATTTTTGTTTCGTTCCAATTAGAAAAACAAACTAGAATCTACACTTAATATTAAAAACACCAACTTGAGATTCAAAGCCAGCAACTTAAAAATAAATAAATACATAATGGGAAAATATCATTAAATAACACATGAATAACAAGTAATGGGATTTTAATCTTCTTGCTAGGAGAGGCTACTTCCTCAGCGCTAAAGGTGACTCCCAAGCAGCATCACTCCAGGAAAGTTAAAAGTGATAATTCGGTAAGTCTCAAGGATTGTGCGGGACTCAAAGGGGGATAAAACAGCCTTGCAGGGGGCTCTCCATCCTCTGTCTCTTAGAGATGAATGAAACGAGAAAACCTGATCAATTCTTAGCTGCTGAAGAATAAGATGCGATCTCGTCTTCATGAACACGCAGGTAGGGTGGGAATCGCTGCCCCGTGATGCTGTTTTTATGGGTAACTATACTCAGAGAGGTAGGAGTGGTTACTTTAAAAAACTGTCAGTCAAAATAACAGCAGCCTGTGAAGGACCCTGGAGAGTGTCTCTGGGTGCCTGCCCTAGGACTTGAGTAACCATCGAAGTTAGGGAGAAGTTTCCTGACAGGGTAAGTTACTCCCAAAATAGCTTCTTGCACCAGCTTCTGCTGCTTCTGGCGGTGGAGCTGAGATGGAGCCTGAGACATCTGGGGCACCTGGACATGGGGCTGTTGCGTCCAGACTTGGCTCTTGAGTGGCGCATTTCAGTTCACATTCATCTAGAACAGGGTCAGAGATGGGGGTGGAAGAGGAAGAGAAAAAGCAAAAGTGAAAAGGAAAAGGTTGGTGGCAGTGGGAAAACCAGAGGGAAGGAAGGTGAAGATCTGAAAGAAAGAAGAAATGGGTGGAGGAGGAAGAAGAATTTATTTCTACAGGTAGTAGTAGGTTTTCAGAGGCCAGTTTTGGCAGATGAGAACCTCTCGCTGAAGTCCAGCAGCAGTTACTCAGGGTGAGCCTTTTGCAAGGAATCAAATAAAGCAGAAAAATAAATTCTCTTTACCAAACTGGTGTTTGATACTGGGGTGGCAGGTGAGCCAGGGAACAGGCAAATATGAGCTGTGAAGAAGGAATTCAGGAGATATGGTGAAGAAAAATGTTCTGTAAGCAAAGGAGAGCTGCACCGAGCACTTAGAGAGACTGACCAGTATGTGTGTGTAGGGTGTTTTTCGTAGGGTCTAAAAGAGCTCACACCCAAGACTTGAAGAGGATGTCCCTGCTGGTGTGCTTCCTTCTAGTGCAGAGAGGATGATCAGGGTGGCAGGAGCAGGGACTCAGCCAACAGCAGGCACTCTGCTGCCTTCCCCATCTCGTGACTAGTTACTGGCAGGGGTGTGATTTAGGGTAGAACTCAGCCTTTCCTACTTAACTTCGTTTACCCCTCGGTTTTAATTGATCCCTTAATGTGCTTCTCAACTACTTCATCCACCTGTGGTGCCTGGATTTCCAGGTCAGGACGAGGTGAGAGTTGAAGGGAGGAGATGGTGAGAGTGTTGGCTGTGCACAAGCTTTGGGATGGAGAGAGATCTGTAAATTGGTGTTGAACACGTGTACCCTTGTAATGCTTCTAAAGATGCTTTGCCTGCCTCAGTTCACCATTCCTTTTCCTTCACCACCCCTCTTTCTTTCCTCTGCTTGGAGAGTCTGGTTGTTTATACTCATGACTTTTGTAGGAGCCCACCCCACTCTCATTTGGGGTCAGCTCTGCCATTACTTGGGGTTAGCTCTGTCACCATCCTAGTCAGGAAGTTAATGGGGACTTCAACTTGTCCCTTAGCTGGAGGTCTCAGGACACTGTGTATCCCTGTTCCCATTGTGCAGAAAGGGTCCCCGGGGCTGGTACGTGCAGGTGGGTTGGGGTGCAGGATACGGGTGCCATGCCATCCCTCTGGTGAGCAGCTAGGTGTCTACCCTGCTCCTTGCATGGCGGTGGATGGGGCAGACGGGTCAGAGATACAGCTGCCCAGCTTCAGCTTAGTGTTTATTTTCCAGGCTGAAAGGGAGCTTGTGATCCTAAAGCCCTTCTGTGTTTAGCCAGACCTCTCATTCACTCGCAGAGGAAACCCATGTCAGCCTCTCCCCTTTGTCTCCCCTGAGCTATTGCTTTGAATCTGAAAGGGCTGGGTGCAGATTTCAAGGGATGTTCAGACAAAGGCTGTTTGAACAGCACTTGTGTAAATAATCCATGAAAAACTCTTTGAATAACCTCAATGAAATTTTCTCTGAATTTGCTATTCTTTTTCTCCAGCGGCAGAAAGAAGTGGAAGTCAGGGAAGTGAGGAGAGTCGGAGGAAAGGGAGGGAGAGAGGGAGGAAGGGGGTGGGAGAAGGACCAACACTTTTTTCTCTCTGCCAACTTCTCTGAATGCCAAGAAGTAGCTCGGCTTAGAACAGAGTAAAATTGAACATCTCTTTGTTATTTTCACAGCTTTAGGAATAAACTCATACGGGACCTCCGCGTCCTCAAACTTCTCCTTTCATTAAATGTAAGGGGATACCCTTGTACTTAGCACAGCAAGGGTAGTGTCGAGCCAGTTAATTATTAGCCGCATGGCTTAATGTGCACTTGCTGTACTTTTGTAGGAAACAATTCCCTTTTAACTTGTCGTTCAGTTTGCATTAAAGTTGAGATAATTGTTTTGACGCCGAATGGTCTCATCCGTCCGCTCCTCCCCGCTCCCCCGTTCCTCTTCATGCGATTTATACAAATTGCATCCTTGAACAAGAGGGACAAAAAAACCCCAACCCCTTTGATTCGGTTTCTTTTGCAGATACCCGAATGGAATCCCGTGCTGTGCCGGGGGGACACCTGAGCCCAGGCTTCGGGGTGCAGCGCCATCGAGGCGGGGTGGACGGACCCGCGGTGCCTCCCCCGAACACCCCGAGGTGGGGCCGGGGATGCTGCAGCCATCCCGGGCAGGGCCCTGGGGGCTCTCGGCGTTTGTCGGGAGCCGGTTCAGTGGATGTCCAGGAGATGGAGCAGTGTTTCTGTGGCCTCTGCTGCCGGTGGCCCTAACGAGCCAGTCTGTCTGAACTCGGAATGAATTTTGTTCCCTTTTCATCACTCTCTGATGTCCAGCTGCTCCTGTCAACACCTTCTTATAGCATGTAATTCATCGCTCAGACTGACAGCTGGGGCTGTGGGCCTGGGACCAGCTCCTCCTGCCATCGGCTGCACCCAGAGAGGGTCTCTGGCCGGAGCAGGGGCTTCCCTCGCCCCTTCCCCGCACCTGAGGCTCACCGGCTCTCCAAAGGATTCCCCAGACAAAACCAGGAGCAGCACCGCTCTTACTGGGTAACCTCTGGTGGGGGCTCTGAGGGGCGGGGGGGGACATCTCCCTTCCAGACCCCTTCCCCAGGGGGTGCTGCAGGACCGAGGGAGGCTGATGAGAGGGGGACAAGGCAGGGCTGTGAGAAGGGGAGGATCGCTAGGACCATGCCAGCTCCTGCAGGATGCGATGCCGTCTAAGCTGGACCATGCAGTCCTTTTATTCCTGGGATTTGGCTTATTTTGATTCTAGGTCAAACCAGGAGTAACCTTGCCCCCAGATTTATGGGCTTGTACCCAAATAACCCCACACCATCCATATCCCATTTAGGGACATGGTTTAGGAGAGACCTGAGTTGAAGGTTGGACTTGATGATCGTAAAGGTCTCTTAGTCTCTTACAACCAAAGATATTCTGTGATCCTCAAGGCACATCCCCAAGGGAGCTTCTTTCTCTACCAACCCACCTACCCAAATGTCTGTCAGTTTCTAATAATTGTCCCTTAACTCGGCACTTCTGCCTTCAGTTCTCCTCCTGAACCTTACTGTCTTCCCATAATTTATATTTCACCCATTTCTTGTCCTCATTTATAATTCTGATTTTATTACTTTGCATAATTTCCTTTTAGGATTTGTCATAAAATAAATTCTGTCACCTCTGTCTTCTCATTTCAACTTCCAAGTGTCAGTGTGAGCTGTCCTGCAGCAGTTCCTGATGCTTCCCAGCCCCTGAGCTGGAGCTACCCCAACCCTGGATGATCTGGGGAACCATTGGAGTGACCTCAGTTTCAGAAGGGTCTTTCTGAACGAATCAGCACCCTCAGCGGTATCTAGAAAGAAGACCTTGGAGGCAGGTAAATTCAGGGTGAACCTCCAGCTAGGACTTTTGCTATAGTGAAATGCTGACATGGGCAGCATCATCATCACATGATTTCCTAAATTTGAGTTCAAAATACTGATGACTAAGTGAATGAGGAAGCTGAGTAGAAAATCTTCTGGTGTGCTGATGTCCAGTGTATTCTGGAAGGTAGGAAAGCACATGGGGAAACTGAGGCAGAGAGCTCTAACCCAGATTCTCCAAGGTGTTTAGATGTTTGACTCTCTTTGAAACCAGTAGGAAGGAGGCATCTGACATTTTGGACGGTTTGTGTGTGTTTTGCTCATTCAAGGTCACACAGGAGACTTGCAGAGTGACAATATGAGATGTGGAGCTGCTGGAGGGAGTCCAGCACAGAGCAACGAGGGTGATAAAGGAAGTAGAGCACCTCCCTTATGAGGAGAGGCTGAGGGAGCTGGGTCTCTTTAGCTTGGAGAAGAGGACACTGAGGGGTGACCTCATT
>JAOXOE010000771.1:8315639-8371747 GCA_028565055.1 Phoeniculus purpureus | reverse complement strand
CGCGCCGCTGACCCCCACCCAGCCACAGGACCGGGCCGGACTTCAGGCCTTCACGCTGGGAGGCCGGACGCTGGGGCTGCCCCTGATGGCCGAAGCGGCGGCGCTCGTGTACAACACCCGCCTCGTCAGCGCCCCCCCGACCACGCCCAGCTCGCGGTTCATTCATGGGGAAGGGCGCGGGAACGGGGGCGGGGCCGTCGTGTGTGTATGAGTGTCTGAGACCCCCCTCCCCTCACCCTGCATCAGAGCCGCCCCCCTCTCCCGCATCAGAGACCCCCGGGTGCTGCTCCCCGGGGCAGATCGTGAACCCAGCCCTTACGCTTCTTAGGGCCACTGGTGCGGTCACGACATCCTGACCCCAGTGGCGTGAGCAGCGCTTGGGACCCCCCGAGCGCCCGAGGGTAATGAAAACGTGTCCAAAAATGTTCTGTCACTGGCGGTTGACCCAACCGAACTGTCTCCGTCACAATTGGGTGCCGTTCATGTTTGTCACTGTATCACACTGTGTTGGCCCTGTGCAGCTCGTGACTTCCAGACCATCATAGGAGCAGATCTAAGGGCCATAGATGAGAGTTTCCGTAAGATTCCACCTTTCACTGCTCACTCTGCACAATATAAGCTGCAAAGCATGGGGATCCCCATGTCTGCCTCAGCCTCATGGGTCTGTGTGGTTGGAGCAAGAGCTGGCTGCAGTGGGGTTCATGCAGTTGCACACCCCTGTGGCAAAGAAACTCCCTTTCTTTATTGGCACTGCAAATAAAGATGTTGATTGAAGCTCGCAAGTGGCACGAAGCTGCTGCCTGGTGTGACTGACGGTGTTGGCCTTCACCACTCCCAGATTGCAGGCTCAGGTTGAAAACCTGTCCTGGGCACTGGAGAGGGGTGAGCTCAGGGCTGGGAGGCGGGTTTCAGCCATCCCTGTGGTCCCCACTGATGCCTTTGAGGTTTGTCTCCAGGTCTCCTTTGTACCCTGGTGGGTTCTGGTGACTCAGAGAGCCAAGACAAGCATAAGAAGGGGGCTGTTGGTAGGAGCCTTGGAACCACCAGTGTTCCCAGCATGGCCCTCTGCCTTCGTGCCCTGCCTGGGTTATAGTGTCCAGAGCCATCCTGCATCATCCAAGGTTTCTCACTGAGCCATCTACAAGAGAGTGGACCTCAGGGGAAGGAGGGATGTGTTGTCTCCATCTTGGGTGCAGGGCTTATCCTCTGTGGTGACAGTCCCATGTGTGGGTCTCACCAGAGGTATTTCCCCCGGTGTTTACAACGTGGTTTGACAGGTCACACATGGCAGGGGGGTGGGAGAGTGTCAGGTCAGCTGAAATTCTGTTGCTGGTGGAATCATCTGTTCACAACAGCTCTTACTTTTTGTTTTCATTCCCTGAGGAGGGCAGCTCTGCTCCAAAGGTCTGTTGTCTTTTGCTGCAGACCTTTAGACTGCAGCGGTCTTCAATAGTAAACAACGAGCAGCTCTCCTATCCCCTGGGAGGGGGAAAGCCTGGGAGGGAGCATGTGGGTCCATACACTGGTTAACCAGCTGAGCAGGGCTGCATGGCAGAAAGGCCCTCTGGTGAAAATCTGGATGGAAAAAGAGCTTTGTTTTGGGAAGTGGTGAGGGGGTCATGGGTCTATCCCACCCGCTGTGTGCTTAAAACACCATCTCTGGAGTCACCACGGTGCAGGATTCAGCACAGGCATCTCTTTCATGCTGCCGTGGGTAAAGTGCTCTCACCCTAACAGTGGGGTCATAGACAAAAACACACTGAGCTTTGAGCTCCTGCTCGCACAGACCTGAGGCAAATCTAAAAACTCACTTGTGTCCCATATTCTCCACCTCGGGGCTTTTGAGCAGCACTGAGTGCAGACACATATTCAAAATACAAATAAAACTCAAAGCCCCGAGAGCAGAGGAGCAGGCAGACGCAGAGTCGTGTGCAGAGGCGCTGCTACTCCAGAGGAGCGGTAGAGCCGGGCGTCTTGTAGGGTTTTTACGGTGGAGAAGGCAGAGCTGCAGCTGCTGCGAGCCCTGCCTGCTCCTGCCTGCTGCCCGCTCCTGCCTGCTGCCCGCAGCCACAATGTCAAGAGGAGACACGTGTATGTAAGAGCCCAGCATGGGCCCGGGCAGGCTGGGCAGGGGGTCCCGGGGCTGGGGACCCTCTGGCTGAAGGCACTGGCTGTCCCTCGTTCCCCTTGAATGTCACCGGTGCAGGGTGGCCTGGCATGAGTATGGGTGCATGGGCTAGTGGCATGCTGAGCTCCCTGGGGTTTGCACGGCTGGCCGTGGGGGGTGGGCGCTGTCACCCCGGAGCCACCCATGCTTGGGGAAAGCTGGTGGTTACCAAGGGCTGAGGCACCGGTGAGGCAGGCACTGCTGCTCACGGGTGGCTTCAGAGCCAGGCCCTGGTGGGTTGAGCCAGTTTTGGCGCTGGAGCTGGGAGTGGGCTGCTTTTGAGGAGAGAGCTGTTGTGTTGAGCAGATGGGGGGGGGTGGGGTGGTCTGAGTGCTTACAGCACAGGCAGGAGATGGGGAGGAGAAAGTTGTGTGTCTTGTGCAAGGTGCCGAGATTGCTCTCTGCACTCACCAGGAGCATCAGGGTCTCTTTCACTTACAGTCCAGGAGGTGTTTGCTGAGAAGTTGTTAAAATCAGATTCCGTCAGTGGGAGGCAAAGCCCCGTGGCAGGTTTCCAGCCATCCCTCACCCAGCCCTTTGCAGGGCTAAAACCTCTGACTCAGGGCTTTGCGCGATGGCAGAGGATGCTCTGCATCTCAGATCTGCAGCTCCCAGCACCACGTCTCTGTTCCCATGGGCAGAATTATCTCTGTTTTCCTTGCAGCTTCCAGAAATGCTGCAGCCCATAAATTCAGACCTGGGAAAAACTCCTTGAAGGGCCTCTCCTACCTCCCAAAAGCAGGTGGGGTTCCGATGGATGGTGCTTCATCCCTTGGGTCTGGCAGAGAGTCATATGGCAGCATCTCCCCTCACTCCAGCACGGTTAGGACCACCCAACCCTGGAAAAGCCATCCTTTGCTGAGTTTGCTGTGTGCACCTCAGCTGCAGGTGCAGACATCGTGGTGCAGGGTGCCAGAACCCTGCCTGAACTGTGGGCGTCAGGAGCGGCGAAGGTGTTCTGGAGACCTGGGAGAGCTCTCCCTGATTCTTTCTCTCGTGTCTCAATGTCTCTCTCCCTCATTCCAGCAACAGGACAATGAAGTCGTACCAGAAGCTGACGACAACGGTGCCACAGCCAGCCACGTGCCAGGTGGAGGAGGATGGGGCTGCTGTGACCCCCATCAGCCGGGGGAAGCTGGCCCCATGGTGGGTGGGCAGTGGGCTGCTGGTGGCTGTTGTGCTGCTGAGTACTGTCACTGTCTGGGTGCTGCGGCAAGTATCGGGGTGTTGGCCTGGACCCATGACACCCTCCAAATGTCTCCTAGTATCCGAAAGCCACCGCTTTGACTGCTACCCGGAGCAGAGTGTGGTGGTGACCCAGGAGCTCTGCGAAAGCCGGGGATGCTGCTTCATTGAGACCCCTCTGCTGTCAGGGGGCAAGCGGGGGGTGCCCTGGTGTTTCTACCCCCCTGACTTCCCTAGCTACAGCCTGGACAGCCTCAATGAGACAGATCTGGGCATGGTGGGGCTGCTGGTGCGGAGGGAGAAGGCCTATTACCCCCAAGACATCGAGACGCTGAGGTTGGACGTGGAGTTTGAGACAAACACACGGTTGCACATCAAGGTGAGCTTCCTGCTGGCTCTATCCAGAGCTTGTGACTGGGGTTCTGCATCTCTGGACCCTCCACCCCATGGGTGACTGTTCCCTGCTCAGACTGAGTCTGCATGCTACCATGCTCCAGACATGGCTGCATGTGGCCATTGAGCATCTCCCACCCATTGCCCTCTTGCTTTGCTTCTTGTTAAATTGCTGTTCTCCATTTTGCAGATAACAGATGCAGCCAACCCACGGTATGAGGTTCCCCTCGAGGTTCCCCGAGTGACCAAGAAAGCAGAAAACCCCATCTACAGCCTGGACTTCTCCCGGGAGCCCTTTGGGGTGCTGCTGCGACGCAGGGCAACAGGAGCAGTGCTGTAAGAACCCACCTCCTCTCTATCCAGCAGCATGTAGGGGAAAGTTCAATCCCACCCTAGGCAGCCACTAGCGTGCTTTCAGGAATGTTTTTACTTAGGGAAGACCATGCTCTTCATCTTTCCAGCAGTGCTCATATAGGGATGTGGCAGCACATGATTTTCCAGACCCATGTTTGCTGTGGCCGTAGCAGGGCTGGGTGGGATCAGCCCCTCTAGAGAAACCACCCAGTGCCCTAATTCCTTGCCAGTTCCTATAGCAGCCAGACATTGTGCAGGTCCCCAGCACATCACTCATAATGAACCTTGTGGCTTGGGGAAAGGGCCACTGAAGGCTTATGAATTTGCCTGTTTCCCTGGCTGTCCAGACTGTAGGAACACCTACAGCTTCAAGCTTTTTTGTGAAACAGGACTGCAGGTGGCTTTGATCTGCTATTCTCAACCACCTCCATGGCTTTGCCCACACTAAGCTGTTGGTGAGGACCAACGGCTGGTCAAAGTATGGTCAGAGTGCTTTGGGATCCCATACTTTCCTCCTGCTTCCTGCTCACTTGTGCCTGTGGTCTGTCCTTTTCTTGGGAGCTGCTTATCAGTGACAACAGGCTGAGAAACCCCACCGCCGGGTGGTTAATAATAACCTGGGTGAAAGCTTGTGGTGTCCAAGGCAAGGCTGTGCCATGCTGGGTCAGGCTCAGGCTGTGCCTCATGTCCAAACAGAACTTGAATTTGCTGCCTGGGCCAGTGTGTTAGGTGTGGGGTGGGCCATATGCTGCTGTGCTGGCCTCTGGGATGCCTTGAGAGGGAAAGGGTCAATTGCTGATGGAAGATGAATCCCAACTGATCCCAGGATCTCCTTTTGACCCTCTCCCTTCCTTTGTGTCACCCCATCAGGGTCAATACCACCGTGGCCCCCTTGATCTTCGCTGACCAGTTTCTCCAGATATCCACATCCCTCCCATCCAAGTTCCTGTACGGGCTGGGGGAGCACCGCAGCACTCTCCTGCACAGTCTGGACTGGACCACACTCACGCTGTGGGCTCGTGATGTCTCTCCCACGGTACCACCTTCCCCCTCCCTATGGGAGGCCAGGGGTGAGGACAGGGGCACCGCTCACCAGTGCATTGGACAAGCCCTGGGAAAACATGGCAGGGGGGTGGGCAGCAGCACTGGGAGGGGGAGGTCGAGCCCGACAGGCAGATATGTGCCAGGGAGGATTTCAGAGCAATTGCAAAATGTTCTTGGCACTCAAGAGCCCCGGGTGTTTTCCGCTCCACCCTGCTGCTCATGCAACAGGTTGTGGTGGGGTGGGAGGTTTTCCCCTTGCCCAGCCCAGTTCAGTAGCAGCCCCCAAGCTCTGATGAAGAAGCAGCCTCCCATGGCCTCCAGCACCATCTCTGAAGCTATCCTCATCCCTCCATGGGGGTGCCTGGTTAGGTGGTGGCAGCAGGTGCAACTCAGGGCCGTTTATTCATACCCAGACATATGGGGCGCTTTTGCTCAGCCCGTGAGCTGCTCTCTCACCCAGAACCTCCTCTTTGCAGGAATCCTTCAACCTCTATGGTGCTCACCCCTTCTACCTGCTGATGGAGGAGAGCGGAGATGCTCATGGGGTTTTCCTCCTCAACAGCAACGCAATGGGTAGGTGTCCCTAGGGTCCTTGGAAGAGGACCTGGAAGGTGGGGATAGATGGGAGCTGCTGGAGTAGCCAGTTTGGGTACTTGGGATGAGAGGAAGCCGTGAAAAGGAAAGATGTGGTTTGATGCCTCCGTTATTGAGCACAGCCATCTGTTTCCTGGCTACAGCAAGGCTCTTTAGCAACTGCCGAGCAGTTTAACCACACACCCAGCTGCCAAGTTGCCGTCGGAAGAGCAAGTCCTTTGCACATGGTACCATGCCCATTCCCCCTCCACCTGAGACAGCCTTGCCCCAGGCCCGGCGGCGTGGCATGGCTGGGGAGCAGCCAGGGCTGCCAGCTGCCGCCCGCGCTCTTCCCAGCTGTGCTGCAGCGTGGGATCTGCCTGAGTGTGCCAGCTGATAGCGCAGCAGCTCCCATGGGTCCTGCTGTGTGGGGATAGCACCAGTGACCCGCCATCCCTCCCAGCAGCCACTGCTTGTAGCCAGCTGGGACAGTGCTACTCCAGCTGCACTTGGCTTTATGGCAGTGGCGCTCCCAAGGAGGAGCTTGCGGGAGATGCAGCTGCCTGAGCTGAGGTCTGAGGGCTCATTGGCGAGAAGTATGTCCTTTTATGAGTAGCTCTTGATTTGCTTAGGAGGGAGTTTGTGGGGAGGGCACGGGGAAAGCCATGCTTGCGCCTGGTCTTTTAAATGGAAGCTGGAAGAGTGATGAGCGTGGATCTTTAAAAGCAAATTTAATTTTAAGACAGAGGCGCTCTCCCTGCATAGAACAGTGATGTCACTGGGTTGTGATGGTTTAAGTCTCCAGATGACTGCTCTGCTGAGCACAAGGCAGGGATTTCTCTGTTCCTCTGTCAGAGTCTGAGTGTTGCCTGTGTTGTTGCCTAGCCCCCACCACAGGGGTCAGGGTCTGGGGGTGGCTCCCCAGTTGTCACTCTCTTTTTCTCTTCCCTCCCCACCGCAAAGAGGTGGCCCTACAGCCTGCTCCAGGCCTGACCTGGAGGACCATCGGGGGGGTGCTGGATTTTTACATCTTCCTTGGGCCTGATCCAAACATGGTCATCCAGCAGTACCAACAGGTGATAGGTAAGTGCCTACACCCCATTGTGGCCATCTGTGGGCATCCCTGTCTCACCTCAGCTTTGCCACTGTCCTCAGCCATCCCATCCCCAGCCTTCCCAGTACATCAAGGGTCTTTTCTACCTCCTTCTGTTCCATCCTTTTGAGATGCTGCTGTCTCCTCAGGACACCCCTTCCATGCTCCTTTTCTACTGCTGCAGGTTTCCCGGCCATGCCACCTTTCTGGGCACTTGGCTTCCACCTCTGTCGCTGGGGCTACGGATCCAGTAATGAGACCTGGCAGACCGTGAGAGCCATGAGGAACTACCAGATCCCCCAGGTAACCCCTCAGATCCACAGAGGGCAGGTCCAGTCTCCATCAGCCATCCCTGAGCCTCTGTCTTGCAGGATGCGCAGTGGAACGACATCGATTACATGGATGGGTACCGGGACTTCACCTTCGATCCCCAGAAATTTGCCTCCCTCCCCTCGCTGGTGGAAGACCTCCACAGACATGGGCAGCACTACGTTATGATCTTGGTACTCCCTCTCCTCATCCCCTGAGCTGTCAGGCTGTTTAAGCTGTGGGTGCTCAGCTCGGGTGCCTGCACACCCTGTGAGTGATGGGATCTCATGATGCACTGGGATCTTCCTTCTCTCTGCAAGGAAGTGGGTGCAGGTTCTGCTTGCAGGGGGTGGTTTGGACTGTGATTTCTGAGAAGGGAAAGTTCAGGTTCCCTCCCTGTTTAATTCCCAGTTGTAGCCCAAGCCCAAATGTGACCCTTTTCTTGCATAAGCGCAAGATTTCTCATATTTGTCTCCCCCTCCCCAAAACGCCCTAATGGGTCCTGGGGACTTGCAGAAGTGGCATTTTAGAAAACATGTCTGGAAGTGTTGAGGCAAGTTTCTGTTCCCCATGGGGGAAACAGCTACTGTGTGTGGGCTCTGGCTGACCCCTCATGTGCTGTCATCTCCTCTGAATCACATTGGCCTGGCAAGGGGAAGGGGCTGCATTCTGCCAGGAATAGCACTAACCCCTGCTCTGTACCCAGGATCCTGGCATCAGCAGCACCAGCCCTAATGGCTCCTACTGGCCTTTTGATGAAGCCTTGAGACGGGGTTTGTTCCTCAACACTACCCAAGGGCAGCCACTCATCGGGCAGGTGAGGAGCTCTGAGGGAAATCCCAGCCCCCTGAGTATGTGCAGTAGCAGGGTTGGGATTTCATCCCTTGTGCTGAAAGGAAAACCAAACATCTGGGGAACCTCTCTGGGATGACTGCCGGAGCCTGGCTCATCCCTCAGCCTTGTGTGTCATCTCCCGGTATCTCCATCAACCCCCAGAGCCAGCCCCTGCCCTAGCAGAGGAGCCCGTGGAAGTCATATGAGCTTCACAGAGTTGGCAGTGCTTCCCAAACTGGTCATCTGATTTCTCTTGCTTCCCGTTTCTGGGGTGAGAGACTATGATGGGCACACACCTCCAGATCTGCTTCACTGGGGTTTCCTACCAGTTTGTCCCCCCGGGATTTTTGCACCCACTGGATCTCCCTCACTATCTCCAAGGAGGGGACTTTTGATGTGTCCTGAAAACATGAGGAAGAGTGAGGTGGCTAAAATTCCTTGGGTGAAGCAAAGCATGGAGAAATCACAGCTCTTCCCTGACGTGCCCTGGGCTAGCAGAGTCAGAGCAGCTGCTCCATGAGCTGGGGCTGCCCACTGGGCTGTGGCAGACTCCTCAGCAACCCAATGCTCCTGGGTACCATGAAGGCAGGAGAGAAGCTGTGTATGCAGCATCCAGGATCAGAAGCAGTTGGCCTGGGCTTATCTGCTGATTTATTGCCTGTTCTATCCCTGGTTCTTCAGCACACTTACACCCCTCCTTAGCACCTTATTCCCCATAGCAAGCCACCACAAATCATCTGCTCATTTTGTGGTGTCCTCACAGGTCTGGCCTGGCTCCACTGCCTTCGCAGACTTCTCCAACCCAGACACACACCAGTGGTGGCTGGAGAACCTGCAGCAATTCCATGCCCATGTGCCCTTTGACGGCCTCTGGATTGTAAGTCCCTCCTTGCCCTTGAGTCACTCCCTGCCAGCAGCTCAGCTGCCCCTCAAATACAGCTATTCTGGGTCTGTCCACTACTTGCAAAACGCTCCCCTTGAAATTGCTCCACATTTCCTTCACTTAGGACATGAATGAGCCATCCAACTTCATGGATGGGTCTAAAGATGGCTGCCCATCAGGAGAGCTCGACAGCCCACCCTACATGCCAGGTAAGGAGGGATTTGGAACACAGGGCTGTGTTGGCAGGTACCACGTGCTTTGAGACTACTGGTGACCAAGTGTAGTGGCTCTTCCTCCTGACAGCTGTGCTGGGCAATTCCCTCTCTGCAAAGACAGTGTGTGCCTCGGCAAAGCAGAAAGCCTCAGTGCACTACAACCTCCACAACCTCTACGGGCTGATGGAAGCCAAAGCCACAGCAAGGTACTCAAGCACCCTGTTTCCTGCTGGTCTTGGGACAGGTCAAAATCCTGTTGCTTGGGAGTGTGTAGGGAAAAGGTGGGGATTTGAGTGCCCAACCTGCAAAGGAGATGCTCTGGCTGCTCACAGCCTCCAGGCTGGGAACAACTCAGCAGAGGATGGGAGCTGACACTGCTCTGCATGAGGCTGGTCCTGGCACTGAACCTTTCCTGAACTGGTTGGTCTGAGCCCTGGTACTGCAGGGCTGCCATGGGAGAGGACTTCTCCCTCCGTTATCCCCTGTTATGGGATAAGGTGAGCTGCTGGGGGCCTGCTCTCAGCTGCTGCCTTGGCTCTCCCTATTGTTTTCCAGTGCCTTGATCCAGATTCGGGGTAAGCGCCCCTTCGTCATCTCCCGCTCCACCTTCCCCAGCCAGGGCCGGTACTCTGGGCACTGGCTGGGTGACAATCGGAGCCAGTGGAAGGACATGTATTACTCCATCCCAGGTGGGTGGCACAGGCTGCAACCAGACCTCTCACACCAGCACCCCCAGCTCCATTGAGCCTTCTGCTTGTTCGGAGACATCTCCGAAACTCTCTGTGCCCCGCTGACCATCCCATCTCCCAGGGCTGTTGAGCTTCAACCTGTTCGGCATCCCACTGGTTGGGGCGGACATCTGCGGCTTCTCTGGCAGCACCTCGGAGGAGCTGTGCACCCGCTGGATGCAGCTTGGTGCCTTCTACCCTTTTGCCCGCAACCACAACACCCAGAATGAGAAGGTCAAGGGCAGTGTGCCTGGCGGGAGGCATCCCAGGGGTGGGATGCGGGATGGGGGATGAGGGATATAGGATGGGGGCTGTGGGATGGGGGATTCAGGATGGGACATATGGGGTGTGGGATTTGGGATGCTAGATGCAGGATGGGGGATGTGGGATGCAGGTCGGCGCAGGTGAGGCTACCTGGTAGTGTTTGGGATGTTGTGGCTGCTGACTCCCTGCATCTCCCCCAGGCCCAGGACCCAACAGCATTCAGCCCCGCCGCAAGGACGGCCATGAAGGATGCGCTGCTGACCCGCTACTCCCTCCTGCCCTTCCTCTACACCCTTTTCCACCGTGCTCACCTGCATGGGGACACTGTCGCCCGGCCCTTATTCTTTGAGTAAGAGCATCCCTGCTGGGAGCTGGGAAGATTCTTAGGCTGGATCATAGAGAAACAGCTGGTCCAAGTGGCATCTCCATCCCACTACAGGTTTCCCCGGGATGAGGCCACTCTGGGGCTGGACAAGCAGTTCCTGTGGGGCCGGAGCCTGCTGGTGACACCGGTGCTGGAGCCTGGGGTGGACTCGGTCACAGGCTATCTCCCCCGAGGCGTGTGGTATGACTTCTATACGGTGAGGAACACTGCAGTGCCTGGTTGGGGGTTGATTGTCCCTGTTCAGCTCTCTCAGGGCTGTGAGTGGGAACCCATGGCTGAGCCCAGCAAGCCCTGATGGAAGAAGGGGTGTGCCTAAGACCCTGCCATGCCCTGGCCCCCTCATGTCTATATGTCTCACCTCTTACCCAGGGCTCCTCAGTGAACAGCAGTGGGGAGATTTTGAAGATGTCGGCACCCCTGGAGCACATTAACTTGCATGTCCGGGAGGGTGCCATCCTGCCCACCCAGGTGAGCACTCACCCATCACCTCCTTGGGGTCTGTCCATGGCACATGTATCCCTCACCAGCGCTTCAGCTCCTGGACTGCTGTCCCGGGTGCTCACAACCCCACAGCACCCACGTCTTTGAACTGCAGAAGCCAGGGACCACCAGTGAGGCCACCAGAGGAAATCCCCTGCACATCATTGTAGCGTTGTCCCAGAGTGGCCCTACCTGGGGGGACCTCTTTTGGGACGATGGTGAGAGCCTGGACACCTTCCAGCGGGGCAGCTACTCTTACCTAGTGTTCAATGTCACGCAGGTGGGACATAGTTGGGAGATCAGGAGTGAGGGGTCCCCTGGCACCTGGGCACCTTGAGCTCATGCTGTCCTCTCCTGCAGAATATCTTCACCTCCACTGTCCTCCATGCCAGCACTGAGGCCACCAAGGTTGCCATTGGCACGCTGAGCATCTTTGGGGTGCGAGAACAGCCCAGCAAGGTCCTCCTCAATGGTCAGGAGAAGACTTTTTCTTACCTGGACAACCAGGTATAGCTCCAGCTTGAGGGGCCCTGTCCTGGGGGTCCCCATCCTGGGGGTTACCAACACCCCTTGCTGAGCCCTCGGCAGAGGATTGATGGATGATGGCTGTACCCCACCATGTCTCTTCTCCTCCCACAGGTTCTCACTGTGAGTGACCTTGGCCTCAGCCTCAGACAGGGCTTCTCCCTGCGGTGGCTGTGAGTGGGGGGCTGTGGGGGCCACCCCACCTTGCCAAGATTCTGGAAGATGCTCGATGCTCAAGCCATCGAGGACAGGATGCCACCTGGATGGAGAAGGTGGTGGGGACTGTCACCTGCTGCCATGTGTCCCTGCTCCAGCTTGTCTGGGGACTGTGGTATAAGTCTGGGGCTTGGCCACCAGCTGCCCCCTGTCTGGTCCTGGGTGGCCAGTGTGGGTTGAGATGTGGGTACCTGGGATCCCTGCTGCAATAAAGGCACATAGAGTTCTTGTCGTGAGTGTGACATGGGGATGGGCCTGGAGGTCTGGAGGGGTGGGGAGGGCAGCAGCTGGTTGCCAAAGGACCCTCCCAGTTTCAGTCCTTGATCTCCATCCTCCTGATTCCATCACCCAATCTCAGTTGCTCAACTGCAGCCTCAATCCGAGATTCCCTATTTCAGCCCTTAGTCTCAGCACCCCCTAGTTTCATCCCTGAATGTAGTCCCCCATCCCAAACCCCTAGTCCCAGCTCCCCACAAGCCCAGTCCCTGTCCGGCTTCAGCCTCCTCTAAACCCGCCCCCACAATCCCAGCCCTCGCCCTGACCCCCTCCTCCGTGTGCAGCTCCCGCTACGGGCCGCTGGGGGGCGCCACCTCATCCCTCCCGCCGCGAGGTGGCGCTGTCCGGCGGGGCAGGACGTCAGCCCGGCGGTAGGAGCGGCCGCCCTCACTTCCGCCTCGGGGGGCGGTGCTCGGCGGGTGACTTCCGCTTCCGGGGGGTAGAGTTGCCGTGAGCGGCGGGGGCTGCGGCTACGCTCGGCGGCACCATGAACCGTCCGAAGGCCGCGGCCGTGCGGCGGCCCAGCGCCGTGCCCAAGCCTTCCGGTGAGTCCCATCGGGATCGGGGGGGCGGCGGGGGGCTCCACCGGGCACCGCCGGGCTATGCTCTCCGCGGGCCGGTGCCGTCACGTCAGTGGCCTGTCCCCTTACAGCGCACCCTCCGCCAGGAGACTTCATCGCGCTGGGCAACAAGGGGCAGAGCGGCGAGGGCAAGGCCGCCGTCACCCTCCTGAAACCGGCCCCCCCCGAGCGCAAACGGGACGCGGCTACCGCCTTGGCGGGACCAGCGGGGCTGAGCGGCCTGAGCAAGCGGCCCAAACTCTCCTCTACGCCTCCCCTCAGCGCCCTCGGACGCCTGGCCGAGGCAGCCGTGGCGGAGAAGAGAGCTATTTCACCTTCCATTAAGGAGCCGTCTGTCATTCCCATCGAAGGTGAGACCTCACTTGGCTTATGCTGTGGCGGACAGGTGAGACTGGGAACTTCCGTTTCCCTTCTCTCAAAGCGTCAGTGCGGGAGCCTGGTCTGGAGGAACCTGTGTGCTGTCCTTAAAAGTTTCCTCTGCTGGATACTGGGCCAAAGTCACAGCTGTCTCCTTTCCTTTCGTGCTGGGTTGTGCCTATCCTGTCTGACACACACTTAGCAGCAGCTGAAAGGTTCCCTAAGGAAATCCTCGAGTCTGGGCTGGGGTATTTAATTTGTGTATTTCTTCAGCAGACTCTGGTTCTGAGCAGTGTTTGCTTTTTGAGGGGTCTCTTCGTTTTCTGGTGTTTGATAAATCTGCAAAGCAATACTCTAGCATGGACTGACTGAAAAATGATCAAGGGGTGTTGTCAGGTGTGAAACAAAACTTTTGATGGCAATTGGATAGAGAAAAGCTATCACAGGGACTGAATGTGAGCTGGTCCACATGTTGCTTTCCCAGTGTCTGGTCCTCCCAGCATCTCAAGGCAGTTTTTTTGTATGAGGATAAATACTAATGCCTGTGTGTTGATGGCTGCAGTTGTCCCCACTGTGCTGCTGGATGAAATTGAGGCAGCAGAGGCAGAAGGCAATGACGACCGTATCGAGGGAGTGCTGTGTGGAGCTGTGAAGCAGCTGAAGATGAACAGAGCCAAACCTGATACCACACTGTACCTGAGCCTCATGTACCTGGCAAAAATCAAACCAAACATATTTGCCACTGAAGGAGTTATTGAGGTAGGGGCTGTGTTGAGTTGGGACTCTTGGGCTTACTGACATATGGCTGCTGCTGTGACCTCAGCTGCAGTTTCTGTCCAGCTGGGGCATAATTTACGTGTCTTTGTAAGTACTGTACCTCTGTGATGGGCTACTGCCATGTCAGTTTCTTTTTCTAAAAATGTGATGTGCTTTCTTGCTAGATGGCTTGATTATTGTTTTATTTCTTGTGGCTGATATTCCAGGCACTGTGCAGCCTGCTACGAAGAGATGCCTCCATCAATTTCAAAGCCAAAGGGAATAGTCTTGTGTCTGTCTTGGCCTGCAACCTTCTCATGGCAGCTTATGAAGAGGATGAGAACTGGCCAGAGATCTTTGTCAAGGTTGTTGAGACAAAGGGTGCTTCTGCTGGACTTGGGAGGTGGTGGGCAGACTGGGTAAAACTGGCTGGTGCTGGGGGATGTGTGTGTTGGGGTGGACAGCAGCACAGGATTTATTCCCGCTGCAGAGGAAGGGGATATCTAGTGACCGTTGCCCAGTGTGGGAAATGTGGCTGGAGGAGACAGAGTCTGGGTCCATGATGTAATGACAGGAGAGAAAACCAGTCTTTTTTGGTTTTTTCTTAAAAATCATTATTTCTTCTGGTTGTTGAAATGTTGTGGCTTCCTTTGCCTGTGTTGCCTTGTCTGTGCACTTCTCAGAGATCCCTTCAACAGTCTATATTGATGTAGTGTCACAGAGACTACTTTCTATCTGTGGGGATTAAAACAGCCCGTTAATTAAAAAGGCTAAACTTTTAAAGTACCAGTTTCCATGTTTTGCTGGTAGAAGTTGCCATAAAATTCTTGCTGAAGCTTAATCAGCTTCATTGGTTGGATGGTCAGTGCCCAGCAGATGGCTGGGATGAGAATTGGTGATTATTTTGTTCTTGGTTTTTCATCAAGGCAATAGTTATGCTCAGTTCCTACTTTGCAGGTTTGTATTGAAAATAAAAACTGGCAAAGCTGACGAATAGTGCTTCAATTAACCATTAAAATAAAAAAGGCTTGAGCGTGGTTTGTGTTCTCTTGTGCAGGTTTACATTGAAGATTCCCTTGGGGAGCGCATCTGGGTGGACAGTCCTCACTGCAAGACTTTTGTGGATAACATCCAAACGGCATTTAACACAAAGATGCCTCCTAAGAGCATGCTCCTGCATGGAGAAGTTGGGCGTAGTGGAGGGGACCTCAGTGCTGGTAAGAACATGTTTGGGAAGCAAGCATGATGGAGACTGGTGAGCTTGTTGGCTGGTGTGAATTATTTGTTACTGGATGGAGTCGCATAGACTAGACTTTGAGTTGCAAGCACTGCTTTTCCTTTCTTTGTGCCCTTCATTTCTAGGGGGCATTTGATGACAGGCACTGAAAGAGGCTTTGAGAATGTGTCTGTGTGATACAGCCTGGGGAAGCAATTTGTTATGGCCTCCTTCAGTGTTGCTGAAGTGGATACTTGAAGTAATCTGAACACATGAGTGTAGTGAGTGATGTCTAGAAGAAAGAGCTGTCTCACAAAGTGCTACATGCTGGTCTCTCTTAGGAAGTAGCCCACACCCTTCCATGACAGAGGAGGAAGATAGCCAGAGTGAGCTGCTGATTGCAGAGGAGAAAATGAGCCCAGAGCAGGAGGGCCAGCTCATGCCCAGGTACAGTGTCTCTTCCTCTCGTGTCTCTTCCTCTCCTGACATAGCTGTGTGGCAGATCTGCTTTGCTTACCCATTCCTGCAATGCTGCAGCAGGGACCTCCCTGTCTGCACTAGCTGTCCCATGGCATTATCACTAGACTCGCCAGAGGATGTGGAACTCCAGATGGAACTGGTGCCAGGAGAGAAGAGTAGATTTTTTTTTTTTTGGTTCGTGATGTGTAGCACAAACAAGAAAGGATGCTGATCTCTGGATACAGTAAAGTGTGACCAGGCTGTCATGTGTGGAAGCACATAAAATGCATTTTGTGTGCCTCAGGTATGAGGACCTTGCTGAGAGTGTGGAAGAATATGTCCTAGACATGCTGCGGGACCAACTCAACCGGCGCCAGCCAATGGACAACGTCTCCAGGAACCTCCTTCGGCTGCTGACAGCAACCTGTGGCTACAAAGAGGTGCGACAGATGGCTGTGCAGAGGCTGGAGATGTGGCTGCAGAATCCAAAGGTAAGGGTAGAAGCTGCTGAAGCACAACTGTTCTGGACTTGGTCTGGAGTCCAGCTGGTTACATTTCCAGTCTGTGATGGCAAGTAGCTGTAGCCTTCCTGCTCTTTCCCTGCAGTTGACCAAGCCAGCTCAGGACTTGCTGATGTCAGTCTGTATGAACTGCAACACCCACAGCTCAGAGGACATGGAAGTTATCTCCAATCTGATCAAAATCCGCCTCAAGCCAAAGGTCCTTCTCAACCACTACATGTTGTGTGTCAGGTGAGTGAGTGTGACAGGAAGAGAAACTCTGTCAGATGTGCCCAGGGCCTTTATGGTCTCAGTATGTCTGCATAGTGGTTTAAGTGTGAGTTTGGGCTATGGGGTGTTCTGAGTGACATTTAAATACGTTTAATTGGCTTGGAAGGTTTTCAGTGATCCTTTAATATTGCCAAACACGTGTGTTGCTCCAGCTTCTTCACTTCTATGTGTTAAATACTTACACAGAAACCAAAGCAGAGGGTCTAGCTGCAATGAAACCTCAGCTCTGACATCTTTTGTCTTCCCTTGCAGAGAGCTGCTGAATGCACACAGGGATAACCTGGGCACCACAATTAAGTTTGTGATTTTCAATGAACTATCAAATGCAAGAAATCCTAACAACATGCAGATCCTGTACACTGTGCTTCAGCATAGCTCAGAGCAAGCTCCAAAGGTAGGTGTGGTGGCTTGTGTGACTGATGGTGATTCCAGAACCCTACCTGAGAGATGTAATTGAATTGAGACTCAGATGAATTTTGTCAGACTGCTGTGCAATACGTATCACACTGTTTTGAAGTTGTTACTGCCCATGTTCAGAATGAATGTGTGGGGGCATTTTCTGTGCTCCCAAATATTGGGTCACCAGTCTTGTAGCAATGAATTTTCATGAGAGATACATTATTAGAACTCCCTGGGGTCTAGGGGGCAGGAGTTACCACCAGCGATGTTTCCTTGTGTCTTTTTGTTTTGCTGATGATGATACATTCCAGTGCACTGAGAGATCTTTCTGTATGGTTTCAGTACCTAGCCATGGTGTTTCAGGATCTTTTGACTACTAAAGATGATTACCTGCGGGCTTCACGGGCTCTACTGCGAGAGATCATCAAACAGACCAAACACGAGATCAATTTTCAGGCCTTCTGTCTGGGCCTGATGCAGGAACGGAAGGAGGCCCAGTATGCAGAAATGGAGTTCAAGGTACCTCTCTCCTTCCCCCTTGTGCTGCCAGTTGTACCAGTAGTATATGGGCTCTTCTGTGTTTGTTTTTCTGGCTGTTAGTTATTTTACTCTGTTACCTGAGTGAGTCAGCATTTGTGTCTCCTCTCATAGCAGCAGCACTCCTGTGTTCCATTTTCAAATATCCACAGTTGTTATTTTTGACAAAACTTGTTTCCAGAGGGCAGCTTTGGGTATTGCTGATTCAACTCACTTTTTTCTTTAAGGAGCGTTTTGTCATCCACATAACTGATTTGCTGGCTGTCTCCATGATGCTTGGAATTACAGCCCAGGTGAAGGAGGCTGGAATTGCTTGGGACAAAGGAGAGAAGAAGAGTAAGCAGAACAAGCTAGGTGCCCACTGAAAATGGACACCTTGATTTCTCCCCCTGAGGCTGAGGAAGCATCGTAACTACAATTAAGAGAGGATACCTCTGAGAGGCAGACTGACAGAGTTGGGAGATGCGAGTGGCATTTTGTGACTGAGTGCTTGTGGCTGTGTAAGCAGTGGTTGAGAGGCTGGGGAATGGGATGAAGAGTCTTAAAGCCTGGAGGGGGCAGCCTTAAGAATTACCAAGTACGTGATACTAAGATGCCTTTGGGGTAGCACTGAAATCAATGCCCAAATCTCTTTTTGCAGCACTGCTGTCTGTGCTGTGTCTTGGAGTTTTGTTGCAGCACTGGAACAGGTTACCCAGAGAGTCTGTGGATGCTCCATCCCTGGCAGTGTTCAAGGCCAGGTTGGATGGGGCTCTGGGCAACCTGGTCTAGTGAGAGGTGTCCCTGCCCATTGCAGGGGAGTTGGAATTAGATGATCTTCAAGATCTTTTCCAACCTAAACCGTTCTATGAAAATGAAGCATGTATGCTGTCAGTACTGTCGGATATACTTCTCCCTAGTCTGCTGTTGATGCCTCAGCGCCCTGGCTCCTATCTGCAGTTGAAGCAGCCACCCTGTCCTTCTTGACTCCCCACAGGGCTCTTGATACATGTCTAGTTTGTAACGTGCTTTTTCAGACCTGGAAGTGCTGCGCTCTTTCCAGAACCAAATTGCTGCTATCCAACGAGATGCTGTCTGGTGGCTTCATACGGTTGTTCCATCTATCAGCAAGCTGGCTCCGAAGGACTATGTGCACTGGTGAGAGCCAACCTGGTAACCTCCTGTGTGTGACCAGGCCCTTTGCCAACCGTGTATGACGTACTATGAAAAACCTTTCATCTGCCAGAGTTTGATTAGATTTCTCTTCCCTTATCAGACAGAAAGGAGAAACTGTTTTAGCAGGGTTCAGGCTGGGACTATAGTCCTCTCAGGAATTCCTGCAGATGCATCCTCTTACCAGAAATATGTGATAACAGAGTATTTCTGATTTGTGGTATTTGGTCCCACCTGATAGGGAATTTCCAGCTATCTGACCAAGCCTAATCCCTGTGGACCCTTTCTTCTTGTATTTATTGTTCTTTTTCAGACCAATGTTGAGGGCTTCATAGTGCTGTCTGCCTGCCTCCAGGGGACAGGCTGTGTCTTGAGGTCTGGTACAAGGCAGAATTAATAGCAAGTGAGGTGTTACTGAAAGTGTAAAAGCCCAGTGGCCGTACTGTCTGGTTCTCCCTGGTGTCACTGGTGGTGTTACTTCTGGTAGACTGGCTTATCTGAGGAGGCTCCTCTGTCTGTAGGATGGGAAAGCATTAGCAGGAGTTTGGGGAGACAGGACTATTAAATGTGTTCTTGAACCTTCCACAAATGATATTTGCTGTCCTTTTCACCTCTACAGCCTTCACAAAGTGCTCTTCACAGAACAACCAGAAACCTACTATAAATGGGACAACTGGCCCCCAGAGAGTGACCGCAAGTGAGTGTGTGCCCCACCCATAGCTGGCTACATGCATGGAGCTGCTGTAGCTGGAGACAGAGGAATGGGTGTTTTCTGGTGTTCCTTATATAGCTCTGTGTTGGAACAGCTTGGAATTGCGCTTAGTTTTAATTCATCTGTTAACTTTGCCTTAAAACTGAGGGATGTTGCTCATTGTCCATCTGTTCCTTTTCTTCCTTCATTATAATTCCCTGTGCCAAGCTATATCTTGATGTTGTAATTGTAAGAATGGCAGCCCTGTGCCATGTGGTTTACTGGGGTGACTTTAAGGAGCTCAGATTCCAGCAGGCTGAAGCGTAGAGTCTGGCAAAGTGAGCAGTAATTCCGTAGAACAGGTTGTTGATTTGGAGCTGGAGAATGGGAAAAGCTGGGTAAACAAAACTGTGATTCATTTTCTGCTTCAGTTCTGGTATCTGGAGGGTTTCAGGAGCCCTCATACTGCAGCCAAAAGTGATGAATATCTCGTGTCTCGTGCAGTTTCTTCCTTCGCCTCTGCTCTGAGGTGCCCATCCTTGAAGACACTTTGATGCGCATCCTTGTGATCGGTTTGTCACGGGACCTTCCTCTTGGCCCAGCAGATGCCATGGAGCTTGCTGACCACTTGGTGAAGCGGGCTGCGGCTGTGCAAGCAGATGGTAAGACTGCCCAACACTCCAGCTAGCAAGTGGTTCCTTCTGTCAGTGGGTCCTCTTAGTGTCTCCCAGGGCTGAGACAGCTCCTACCATGTACCAAAGAGCTTTTGCTTCACTTAAAGCATGTTTGAATCATGATGGCTAAGTGTTTGGCCCAAAGCCAGGCACATTGACGTTGCTGTCTCACTAAAGAAAGTTCTTCCACTTTTTCTCCCTGTTACTGGTTTTTCTGTCATTGAGTGGTGGGGAAATCATTGATTGTGCGGAGGATGAAGGACTGTGAATTAACCACCCAAAGTTTTGAGTTAGCACTTTAAATTGTTTAGTCCTTCTGTACCTACTGTAACGTGAATAGAAATTTTTAGGCCATGCAAAACCAAAAGGGTTGGAAGTTAAAGGGATTAACCCATGTATTGTATGTTGTTCCCAGTTCCATCATTCAAACACTGATACAGAACAGCAGTTACACAAGCAGCCTGAGCTCCTGCCCCTTTTGAGTTTATTCAGCACTCCTTTGCGTTCCTGCATCCCTGGAGACTGACTGTTCAGCTGAGCGATACGTGTTTGTGTGGAGCTCGGAGGACTGTCACAGTTGGATTCTGAAGTGTCTTATGTGCTGACTGCTTAACAGCAAAGTCTCACTCACTCACATCCTGTCAGAGCAAGCATAATGACCTAGACTTTGCAGTTGAATATCTTGTGACAACGTGTCAAGCCTATTGGAACAGCATTGTAAAAGCTGCCCCGTGTCACATGCTGGAAGACTCAGTTAAGTGAGACTGAGTCTGAAAATTTTGCAGCAAAGTTGAAATGTGTTTTTTAGCTCCTTCAAACTCCCGAAGTTCTGAGTAGGTTCACTGTGTACCTGGAGTGTGTCTGAGTTCTGAAGTAGAGACATGTATCATATTGGATGCATTTGGGAAAAAACCTGCCCTTAAGAATTTAAACCAAATTGCAACTGAAAAGCTCGATATCCTGTTATATTGACTTGTATCTTTTTTAAGTGTTGCTGCTCTTTAAGTAGTTTTGGGTTCTCTCCTGTAATATCACGAGAACAAGGCCACAATAACATAGTTGCTTGAAGTAAAATATTTCTTATATGGCGATGCCTTTCTTGAAGGGCTTTCATCCAGGTAGACAGGTCAATAACTTAGTCTGTTCTTCTGTTCCTCCAGATGTTGAGGTCCTGAGGGTAGAAAGAATCCAGCTGATCGATGCAGTCTTAAATCTGTGCACTTACCACCATCCAGAGAATATCCAGCTACCTCCAGGGTAAGGCTTATCACACAGACAATCTTGTGGTGATCTAGCTCACTTCCACCTCATGACTAACAGTCCTAGCTCACAGACTCTATGGTGCTCTTCCCTATTACAATTGTAATAACAAAATCGTGAGGAAACCTTTTCAATGTTCAGGTGGAAATTTCTCTAGAACAATTAAGATCTGAGTAATGGAGTAGACTTCTGGAAGCACTGTGACCTTTCTGCTCTATAAATTTTCAGCTGAACCCTGCCAGATCGAACCCTGCCAGATCTCTTGAGACAGGCACCTTGGCTGGGTTTTTTAAAAATATTTTTTGAAAACCACTGAGCTGGTGTGGCCGGATCTAAACAGTGCATGCTTAAAGAGAAAACAGTCTTGAGATGGGCTTAAGTAACCAACTCTAACCACTTGTATCTATCTGTTGATGGCTTTTGCAGATACCAGCCTCCAAATCTAGCTATTTCTACCCTCTACTGGAAAGCCTGGCCTCTTCTGCTTGTCGTGGCTGCATTCAATCCTGAAAACATTGGTGAGTGTTGATGTTTCTCAGGATACCAGTTCTGCTGTGAAAATTAGCCAGGGTGTTTTCTGCTGAAGTCTGTCTGCCTTCTGCTCAAGGCACATGCTGGGCTGGTGACATAGCCACACTTAAACTGTGTATTCCTTCTGTGTGCAAAAACATAGTGTGGGGGTTTGCATCAGCATGTGACTAGAATCACGTTGTCTGAGCTCCTGAGTGTGGTGAGCGGTTCCAAAGGGAGTTTGTTATGTGTCTTCTTGCCTTGGAGTGTGTTAAAATATGTGTGTATGTGTATATAAAGACCCTCACTGTTCTCCTGTGTTCCTGGTCACCCTTCTCTGCTGCAGGTCTGGCTGCGTGGGAGGAGTATCCCTCTCTAAAGATGCTCATGGAAATGGTCATGACCAAGTTAGTATGTTTAAATCTCTGCATAAATCAAGTAGACCACAGAAAACACTTGTCTGAATGGACCTTGTGCCAGCTGGCTCTCTCCTTTCCAGTGGGACTAGTGTAAAATAAGCTGTCTGGCAGCAGCACTGCAGTTTGAGTGGGGAAGGTGCCTTCCCCCAACAGAAATATTATAAGCAAGGGAATAAAGCTGAGAAAAAGAGGGGGGACAACTGTGATATGCCTTGCTGAAAAAGTCTTGGTCTTCCTGGCCCTGTTGGGAAGCTCCCTGGTTTTTTTCCATATTGCCTAATGAAGCCAAGGTCCTGGGAACTTTCTGGCTGTGATTTTGTGAGTTTAGAATATGTCAAGGTAACAGTTTTCTTTTTTAACTTAATCTCTCAGTAATTATTCCTACCCTCAATGTACGTTAACGGATGAGGAGACACGCACAGAGATGATTAATCGTGAACTTCAGATCTCCCAGAGAGAAAAACAGGAGATTCTTGCATTTGAGGGTCATCTGGCTGCTGCATCCACCAAACAAACAATTACAGAGAGCAGCAGCCTCCTGCTGTCCCAGCTGACAAGTCTGGACCCTCAGTAAGTAGCCTTCTGCAGTCTGGTGCCATCTTGAAATCCCAGTTAATGCTGGTCAGGAAACTGCTGCTCATGAGGTGGTTGTTGTGGACAAGAAATGCCCTGAGATGTGCTAATCTAAGGGATGTGTGTCACGTTTGGTCCTTGTCCTTTTTGTTGCCACCTGAATGTAGCTGTCACGCACTACTGAACTGCATGATCCTCATCACTGGAGTGGAAGAGTGGAATTATGTCTGCCTGAGGTTAACTTCTTGTTTCTCTGTTAGGGGCCCCCCACGCAGACCTCCACCGCATGTCCTGGAGCAGGTGAAAAGCCTGAATCAGTCTCTTCGCTTGGGCCACCTCTTGTGTCGCAGTCGCCATCCTGACTTTCTTCTCAACATCATTCAAAGACAGGTGAGCTCTCTGGATGACTTGACTGTTGGAATCTGATCCCTTGTCTCTGAAACTTGAACAGACTGAAGGGGCAAAAGGAAATTAAGATGTAAGGGAAGATGTTTTACTGATCAGGAATTAAATGATCAGAGTGCTGCATCTGCTCTGTTGGTATTACATTGTTATCCTCCTGCTACCTAGGCCTCATCACAGTCAATGCCATGGCTGGCAGATCTGGTCCAGTCCAGTGAGGGCTCCTTGGATGTCCTACCTGTGCAGTGCCTTTGTGAGTTCCTGCTTCATGATGCTGCTGATGAGTCAACCTCAGGTGAAGAAGAGGAGGAGGGTGAGAGTAAGGAGCAGCGTGCCAAGAAACGCCAGGTGAGTAAACTCTTGGGGATCACTTCTGTTATCAACTTTCTGAGCATCCTGGATTTGATTTCACTGGAAAGGGCAACTTCTTGCTCCACAGAGGCAACAAAAACAAAGACAGTTGCTTGGACGGTTGCAAGACTTGCTGTTGGGTCCCAAAGCAGATGAACAGACAACCTGTGAGGTGCTTGACTATTTCCTGCGACGCCTGAGTTCCTCCCAAGTGGCCTCACGGGTCCTGGCCATGAAGGTGAGCAAAATAAAAATCTTGACTGGGGTTTGTCAAAAGCTGAGGGCAGAGTCAGTCTCCTGTGTCTGGAGCCAGCACAGTGAAACTGTTCCATGTCATCTTCTTCAGTAACTTGTCTCAATCTCCAAACCCCATCAAATGCATTTCTGTGTTTGATTTCCTGCTGCCTTTGTTCAGCATCCAAGTTGTTCTTAAGACAGAGCTGGATTTTACGGTTTGCTGTGAAGTTCAGGTGTGGACTCAGCAGACCATGTGCTACACAGAGTAACTGGCAGCAGCTGTTATCTGTGGGGATGTAGATGAGTGAGTGCCTGATGCTCTCGAGTATAGTCAAGACAAGCTGAATGCAGAGCGCTCAGAAAGATTACACTTACAGAAGTCTGCAAATGTCAAGCAGGGGAGCTGTCAAGACATCACACATGAGATATGAAACCTGTTGTGTGCTGCGTTTGGATGGTTCTGTGATGCTTGAAGCTCATTTCACCAGTATGAAACCAATGATCAACTGTGGCTTCAAATGCAACAGCTATGTCCATGTGACTTCTGCAGGGCCTATCTTTGGTGCTGTCAGAAGGGGGACTGCGTGATGGAGAGGAGAAAGATCACCCCATGGAAGAAGACTCTGGTGATTCTGAACTGCTGCAGGGATATCAGTGGCTGCTGAGAGACCTCCCAAGGCTGCCATTGTTTGACAGTGTTAGATCAACAACAGCTCTTGCCTTGCAACAGGTAGAAAATTAGTAGCTGGAAGGGATAAGTGACCAGCTTGTTCTTTGTCCTGCTTATGGTAAAACGAATCTGACCAAACTGTCTGCGTGCAATATTGACACGTCCCTATCCTTGCAGAAGAATTTGTCATATGCTGGTGCTTGTTTTCATGAAATCTTGGTTTTTTATGAGAGGAGTTCTCATTCTAGGCCATCCACATGGAGACAGATCCTCAGACCATCAGTGCCTACCTGGTGTATCTCTCCCAGCATGCCCCAGTGGAGGAGCAGGGACAGCACAATGAACTTGCTCTGGTGAGAGGCTGGGTCGTTAGGGCAGAGGGATTGCATGAGGCAGACCTGGCAGGTCTTAGGACAGCAGTAGGCATGTGACTTGCAGTACCAGCAGGATGAGATTTTTGGAAGCATGTGAATCTGATAACTGTGTTTGTGTCTCTGCGATACCTGTTGGAGGGCAGCCTGCACCTTTGGTTTTATACCATGAAATGATAACCAGCAGCCTTCAGTCCAGCAGCACATCAGATGGTGTGGGGAATGCGAGAGTGAACAGTGGTTTGAAAGAAATCCCAGCACCTAGCAGTGTTTTACAAGTAAGCAGGTGCTAAACCTGCCATTGCAACTATCTGGAGGTTGAATAACAAGTTGGAAACCTTTGTGGTGGGATATGTACCCTCCTAAAACCAAAACTGAATTTCTGTTTTTCACTTCTTTAAAAAGATTTTTGTGATATTTTTAAAACATGTTTTGCTATCACAAAGTTATAACAAGCTGCATGCAAAGCACTGGCATCTTCGCTGTTGTGATGGGTCTGTTCTTGACTACACAAGTTCATCTTATGGAGTGGTGATAACTGGGCCAGTGATGGAAACTGGAGAATGTGATGCAGTGAAATAGGGAGGACTTGGCTGTATTGTTCTGGAAAGGTCTACCATTCTATGACTCTATCTTTTCCCCTTGCAGGATGTGGCCCGACTCATAGTGGAGCGCTCTACTATCATGTCACACCTCTTCTCCAAGCTCTCGTACTGTGCTGAATCAGATGCAGTTCTTGTTGCTCTTCTCTCCATCTTTTCTCGCTACATCAAACGCATGCGCCAGAGTAAGGAGGGCGAGGAGGTTTACAGCTGGGTAAGTTCCTCCCTGTCGTTCTTGGTCAAAAAAAGCAAGCCAGACAATTTAACAGAAGAGAGAGCCATTTGTGGGTTACTGAGTAAGTTAAACCACATCTAGTTCAAGAATTCCCTCATGTGAAAACAACTGGATGTTGGCATAATATCAAAGCCAACTGTATCTGTATGTAAAAAGCCTTTAACTCTTCTTTGATAATCTCTTGTGGCCACTGTTGGAGATATAGGACTAGCTGGAGCTTTTATCTGACTGAATTTGTCCATTGTCATGTTCTCCTTTCATTGATATTTAACAAATCTCATTCTCCTTTCTCTCCCCACCTTTGTTCTTCCTGTTTTTTTTCTGCCTTTTCCCAGTCAGAGTCCCAGGATCAGGTGTTCCTTCGTTGGACTAGTGGGGAAACAGCCACTATGCACATCCTTGTGGTTCATGCCATGGTTATTCTCCTGACCCTAGGACCACCTCAAGGTTAGTTAAATGTGCTCAGATGTGTTCAAGGGGCTATGGACAATGCAGGGAGCCTTCTCTCTATCTGCTGTCTTCTAACAGGCCAGGCTGGTGTTAATCCTTCTACTCACAGACTTGTCCCTTGCAATGCTTTTTTGTAGCTGTCAGGTCTACCAGAATATTGCTGCACAGAGTGAAGGATTTACAGGCTTATTTTTTTGCCTTTTGCTGTAGCAGAGAATATTAAAATAATGGTGTGTCCTTCCCTGCTAAACAAGGAGGACTTGGACTTACTGTAGCATGAGATGAGAACTGAGTGCTCAGATACGTAGTTCACATTTCTACTTGGTGTAATGTTTATTTCCAAGTTATTTGACTGCTGAACAAGAACATGTTCTGGTGAATTGATTCATACAGAGAAGGGCAGGGTGTTCTAATGCGTATGAACACAGGAGATAATTTTATGTCCATTCTTAAGCAGGGGACGGTGACTTTTATACCTTACTGGATATATGGTTCCCGGAGAAAAAGCCCCTTCCTACTGCTTTTCTGGTTGACACCTCTGAGGAAGCTCTGCTGCTCCCTGACTGGCTAAAGCTGCGTATGATCCGCTCTGAAGTCCCACGACTTGTGGATGCAGGTGAGCCTGTGGGATGTTTGTTGGTGCTCCTGACATCATGAAAAGAGAGAGGCTTCCCAGCCTAAGTCCTCTGCATACCCAGCCCTCCTACTTGGTTGCCTTTGCGTTGGCCTATCAGTCACAGCAGATGCCAAGCAAGGAGCTGGGATTTTGAAAGCAGCATGTCATTGGATTTTGTGATGGCTGAAGTCTAAACATATGATATTGTTTATTGCAGCCCTTAAAACTGTCAAGCAGATGCACAGAACAAGCTGGTTCAGGCAGGGAATTTTATGGGATGTCCCAGAGTGATTTCCCCACTCAGCCATGATGTACCAAGGGTCTGAAAACCTCACTAATCATCAGACCCCACAGGTTAATCCCTGCAGCATGAAGAGCAGAACTCAATGAAAGCTGGGACTGAAGAGGAGGTCGGTGCCTTTGGCAGGGCTTCTTTATGTGCTATACCAAAGGCAGTTTCTACCCCTCTGACTCTTGCTGGTGTTTATATGCAGTCACTAATCCTTTTAAGGCAGGAGAGTTGTGCTTTCTGTGTATTGTAAAGGATAAGGGGAGACTGTGAATGGGAGTCCCATTGTGTTACAACAGTTCAGACTGCTACAGAGTCCCTGGACAACAGCACTGCTTCCACAGGACATGATGAGCTTCCAGTGCGGAAAGCAGTGCCTGAAGGATGTAAGCTATACCTGTAGTGACTTTCATCCCTGCGTAGCTGTCAGTCACTCTTTTTCTTGTTAGTCAGAGCTTTTGTCCTTTTCTTACTAATTAAGTGACAGCTTTCTATAGCCAGTGATTGAATTACTCAATAATTCCTGCCTGCAGCCATCAACAGATAGGGTGGGAGTTATTTTTAATAGGAATTATTTGGTTGCTGAGGTTTTGATCATATTAAACACAAAATCAAATTAGCAAGTGAGTGAATTAACTGGAAGATGCAATAAGAAGGCAGTGATTTGCAGATAAAAGACTACATAGTAGGCAGCTGTCAGACTTCTGGCTTTAGGGTCTCTGGAGTCCTGTCACTAATGTGTCATTGTTGGTCCAGCCAAAAGCAGAGATCAGATTACAAAGATGACCCTCTGTGGGCAACTCAGATCTGAGGACTCAGTGTTTGTGTATTTCAGCCCTGCAGGACCTGGAGCCACAGCAGCTGCTTCTCTTTGTTCAGTCCTTTGGAATCCCAGTGTCCAGCATGAGCAAACTTCTGCAGTACCTGGATCAGGCAGTGTCTCATGACCCACAGACGCTGGAGCAGAACATCATGGATAAGAGTAAGAGCTTTATATGAGGCTGACTGGGAATTTTACTGTTTATTGAACAGCTTTACAAGTCTTACAAGGCTTCCTTTGAAACTTCTAAGCTAGTGTAGCTAGTCTATGCACAGGCTGCATAGACAGCCTCTTGTCACTGCAGACACCTCTCTAGAGTCTGCCTGGATGGCCCTTGGCTGTATTTCCTGAAATAGAGAAGGATTTTGTCTTCTGGATTCTACAGAGTGTAAAAGTAATTAGGAGGCTACCTTGTAAAATAAAGCTTAAAAGCATCATATCTGCAAATCTCTAGGAACAGCAAATTCTCTTCACTGTGGAGCTGCACAGACAGCAACTTCCTGCTTTGCTGAAGAAGGGGAGATAATGTGTTCATATTTTTTTCCTTTGTCAGATTACATGGCTCACCTGGTGGAGGTTCAGCATGAGAGAGGAGCAACAGGAGGCCAGACTTTCCACTCCCTGCTCACTGCCTCCTTACCAGCCCGCCGAGGTACTGCTTGGGATTGTCTAAATTTCAGTATCAATCATCTTCCAAACTCCATTCATTGCTGTTGAGAGGAACGGGAAGGGCTGTGTTCAAAAGAGTTTGTGTTGCAATATATTAGCAACCTAGTTAGACACCAGTACTAGCTAGAGCTTTTTGCTCCTATCAAAGATAAAAATGACAGTGTGTGTGTGGTTTACTGTAATGAGTGATATGGAGAAACAAGTTTTGTTTTCGGGAGAGAAGCTACAGAATTCCTCTGTAGTTAGAGACTGTAACTAACTACAGTCTGTAAAGCTGAAGGTAATCCAGTGTTGGGGGTCCAGATGCTACCTACCATAACAGCATTTTTTTTTATTGCTCTTGCAGACAGCGCTGAGGCCACAAGGTCAAAATCTAGTCCTGAGAACTCTCAAGGCCAGAACCGAATCCGGACCTTAAGCCAGGTCCGAGTCCTGGGTCCTGAAGATGATCTGGCAGGCATCTTTCTGCAGGTACTGGTACATCCTCTAGCTGTTCAGCTGCTTCCCTGTAGCAGCTTTACAAGATGTGTTTCTTTTACAGTTGCACCTTCTATCCCCTTCTTGCAGCCTTTGCAGGCAGTAAGCATGAAAGCCCCACATGCACTGAGGCTGCACCATTGCTGCCTGGTGGAGTTGGTACTGGCAAGTTTTTTTTGTCTTGTGATTGAAACATGATGTGGTTTTTGATCACGATCAATGCTGCCAGTGCCTCCTAGCATGTTTCTGTGTCTGCACCTTGTTTGTTCTGTGCATAGTGCCTTTCCACTCAGCAGTGGATGGAGGATTTGTGAGATGCTTGCAGGGCCTTTGCATCAAAGCTATGTGCAAACAGCATTTGTGCTCTGGCTTGTCTGCTTGCAGAGCCTCCTGCTCCACTCCAGAAGGAGCCTACAGGGAATTAACTGGCCAAGTTGGTTGCCTGTATTTGGGTAGAATGGTGATTCCCCTACAGTACAGGTGTCAATACACATGTTGGGGTTGCACAGGTGATGTACCAGACAGTGAAATATTGGAAAAAAACTATTGGGAGGTTCCAGCTAGCCCACAGTGTAATTGTACAAAGTAAATCAGTCCTCTGCCTCAGGATGTTGGTTATAGCACGTCCTTTCTTTTACGCTCAAACTTACATTCTTCTGCATCTTACCAGCTTTTCCCGCTAAATCCAGACCCACGATGGCAGAATTCAAACTTGCGCCCACTTGCCCTGGCACTACAGCAGGCCTTGGGACAGGAGCTGGCTCATATCCGCCAAGGGAACACACCGGTGACTGGTATCACAGCACGACTTCTGCAAGCAGTAGCTGCGCTGATGAACTCAGCGCACAGTGGTGCATTGGTGATGGCAATGCATCGTCACCACTTCATCTCCTGCCCACTGATGCGCCAGTTGTACCAGTATCAGGTGAGTGGTAGCATCAGGTAAGACCACAGCATCTGCGTCTTTCCTGCTGTCTTTGTTGTGTTCTTGAAGTGTGTGTAAGCAAGTGTTTTTTGCACTCTGCAGCGCTGTATGCCACAAGACACCGCCTTCTCATCACTCTTCTTCAAAGTCCTCATGCAGATGCTGCAGTGGTTGGAGAATCCTGCAGTGGAAGATGGCCCTCTGCGTGCTCAGCTGAAGGCCTTTGCTGTGCAGTACTCCTCCAGGCACAGGATCAGTGATGGTACTGGCATTGTGCAGCTTATGGGATGCACGGGGTGGACAAAGTGGGACAAGAAAAGGACAGGAGCAGAACTGCACCCACAGCAGAAAATTGTGGTGGGCTGCTTCCATTTAGGAGGGTGTTTTAAGAGATTTTGTACCATGCTGTATAAACTTCACAAGTATCCAAACAAGTGACTGGGGGTTTGCAGTAGAAACCTGGTAGCATCTCATCAAGCAGTGAAGATTTTTCCAATTGCTTAGGCCAGAAACTCTGTGGTAGCTGTAGTCCTGAAAGATAGGTATGAAAGAATGCCTCTGGAATAAGGTCACATCATGACTTGTGGAGTTGTTTATCACCAGCCATCCGTTGGGAGGAGAAGTCTGTAACCAAGAGCTTAGGCATGGAAATGGGTTTGTGCTTACAGTTTTCTCTTGGCCTTGTGTTCCTGTAACACGCTGTAGAGCTGTCAAGGGCTTTGGTGGGAGTAAATGGCAGTAGTGTAGTGTGTTTGTTTAAGTAGTTGCACCCTGGAGCTGCATGGAGCATCTGTAGAAGGGAAGCCTGATGTGGGGACTGGCTTGGCTCTGCGGTGATAATGCTATGGGTTTTTTTGCAGTTCGAGGTGGCTTCTTGCACCTTACAGAAGCTTTGACTTTCCGTCGTGACCCTGACCTGGTCAGTTCCACGGTATGTGCCATCATTGCAACTCTGAAATCAGGAGAGGTGTGTAACGTGGAGCCAGAGCTCATCAGCAAAGGTATGGCTGTCCTTCTTCTCTCCTTCCCTGTTACAGCAGCAGGCTGAACTTCGAGCCCAGCAAGGAAGTGCCTGCAGTGCAGGCTGCGGGGAAGCTGCCTTCTGCTTGGATTAGAACGTGTGAACTGATCTAAACTTGGTCCTGTCTTGTATCTCCTTCCTCTGCACTGAGATGTGGATTTATGGATTGTGATCTGGGGCTGGGATTAAGTCTCTTGGCAAATTGTTGGTTTCCACTGACAAAATGAAGATTAAACCTACTGTCCCAGATGAAAATGGGTTCCTTTACTGAGCCCGGCTCTCAAGAACACTGCACTGGTTAACTTCATGATACTCTTATAATGTTCCATGGCTTCCACTACATCCTGAAGTTAATGATCCTTTCTCTCTCTGCTAGTTCTTCAAGGTCTGATTGAAACTCAGTCTCCATACTTGGAGGAACTCCTGACTGTCCTTTTCTCAGCTACTGTTGAGACCACTGCCAGGTTTCCTGCCATGAAACCAATTGCTGTAGTGAGCTCCTTGTTACTCCAGGACAAAGAAGAAACTCCAGTGAAGAAGGAGGTAGATAGTTGCAGGTGAGCCTAGATGATGACAGGAATTCACTGCTAGGTCTGGGTTCATGGCATCACTGCTGATACTGTCTTTGTTATCTCTCCAGTACTGAAGCAGCTTGGCTGGGGCCCTCCTCTGGCCTTCTTAATGACTGGCTGGAGATGCTGGACCCAGAGGTGATCAGCAGCTGTCCTGATCTCCAGCAGAAGCTACTGTTCTCCTGGAACAAAGTAAGAGTTGTTGGGTAGAGGGACTGCTGTGCTGAAACCACCTTTCTGGGGTACTGACCTGCACCTGGAAACAGGGCGAGGGGTAGCTTTAAGTTTTTCCACATGTTGCTGTACCAGTTCCAAAGCAGTACGGGCTGACTAGCAAGGGGATTCTGGCACATTCTTCTTAATGCAAGGCCTGTGTTTCATCTTTATATTTCCTCAGCTGTGTTCTTTTCAGAACTTTGAAGTACATTACAGATGCAGCACAGTCCCGTGGCAGCCCAGCCAGCTGTGTTTTATTTCTACAGGCAGATAAATAACTTGCCCAGAAGGGCCATGCCAGAGCTGAGGCTCAAACTGAAATTCGTGGCTGATGCCAGGTTCTGTTGGAAAGTTCTGCTGTTCAAATCCTAAGTCTGTGTATTGTCTTCTGTTTTGTCTGCCTGCCTATATCATCATCCTTCTGAAATACACACAGGATCTCCCACATCCACCTCATGGCAAGGATCTGTTACATCTCTTCCTTGTTTGGTTCTTTCAGGCAGGGTCCCAGGTGCCCTCCTTCCGCCCATATCTCTTGGCTCTTCTGACTCACCAGTCCAGCTGGACCACGCTGCACCAGTGCATCAGGCTTCTGCTTAGCAGAAACAGGGAACAAAGGTGAGTCTTGTTTTTTCAGTCCTAGCACAGAGTTTTCAGTTGGGCAACTCATTGTGTCTGAGAGAACAAACTGGAGCTGCCATGTTCTGTGATATGAGTCTGCAAGGCAATGAAACCCAGCCAAAACTAGGCTTTTAGAGAAGGATGCTGCTTTCAGTCATGCTGATTTGTGTACCTTGAAATAAATATGACCTGCTGTTTGATGAAGGCAGCACATAAAGGTTTGGCTGTGCCCTAAACAGGAAGTGCTAATGGCCGGGTAACCCATCTAGCATTGTCCTTGTTGATAATTGTTATGAACGTGGGGTGTGCAAAATGGCTTGAATAGTGAACGGATGGCAGCCTCTGTACCTGGGCAGGCTCTCCTGGCTGTTTTGCTTGTTCCAAACTCCATTACCAGCCTTTTGTTAACCTTCTTCCTGGCAGCAGTCTCCTATATCTGGAGCAACTCTAGGGCTCAGCTTCTGTGCTTTGCTCTCAAGTACTGAAGTGTTACAATAGTAGTATCTTGCTTAAATGTATTTATTTATGAATCAAGAAATATTAACACCTAATTCAGGACATGACTAAATCATCAGTACTTCTAAAACTGTTTCCATTTGCTTGCTGTTTTATTATTATTTTATTTTGTCTCTTGCTCACTAAGAATTAATTTCTGCAGTTGGGGGTAACAGCCAGGATGGGATGTTCTAGACACTGGGACAGGCAGGTCGCTTAGGTTGCTGGTCTGGTTGTACCAATTGTTTGTGTTAATCGACAGCTTCTGGCCTTGTGGTGCAGGACTCTGTGCAGTCGCCACCCTCTTGCTGAATGCCATTTGTTCAGCTCCGTACCCTGTGCTGTGCTTATTGCAACAAATATTTAGTCATAATCTGGGAACAGAACCAAACCCCTTCTTGGGACTTAATGGATCCTATTTTTACATTGGCAGATGTTTCTTTCTTCACAGTATTCATGATGTTTAGAGACGCTACCATGTGTTTGTGTGCTGCCTGAGGGCTGTGTTGACTCTAATTGCAAATCTGTCTTCTTTGTCTTCTGGCAGGTTTGACCCAACTGCATCCTTGGATTTCTTGTGGGCCTGTATTCACATTCCTCGGATCTGGCAAGGCAGGGACCAAAGAACTCCTCAGGTACTGGTTCAGTTCTTCCAAGATTCCTCTCTGGATTGAGTGAGAGGCTGTGCTTTCACAATGCTTCATTTTTCTGTGGCCAAGAGGTAGCTGGTGCGATGCAGGTGCAGCATGCCAAGTTTGCTGCCTGTACCTCAGCTGGTTACTTAGCTGCTCTGCTATGTTACAGATTACAGTGGCAATTCTGAGTCCAAAAAGCTGATAGGAACACACATAAGTTTGCCCACTTGGCATTTCCTCTGCAGTGGTTGCCACAGTATCTGTTAAAGATGCAGGCACAGGGCTACAGTGGTGAGCAAGCTAAAACCCAGTGTGGGATAATTCCCATTTTACAAAGAAAAGGGAGTTGGATTTCTTACCAAATAAATTATTTTGTTGACTTAATTATTGTCTCACCCGTCACACATGCTGAGATGGAAGTAAATGAGTTCAGAAGTAGGATAGAGGTAAAGAGGTTTTATTGGGGGCTGTAGTAGGTACTTTCAGAGCTCTAGATATGGGGCAGTACATGTCTAGTCCTAAGAGATACTCCTTTCCAGTTGGGAAAGGTGTAACCAGAAGGAACTAAGGATCTGGTGCTTTGGTGTCAATTAATTTTGGGTCTTCTCTTGCATGACAGAAGCGCCGTGAGGAATTTGTGCTCCACCTAAAGGCATCAGAATTGATCAGCATGGTGGAGCTGATCCTAGCTGAAGCAGAAACCAGACACCAGAACACAGAAGAGGCCTCCTGCACACTCATCCAATCTCGACTGCCTTTGTTGCTCAGTTGTTCTCATGGGGACCTTGAGAGCATCAAGAAAGTAACGGAATATCTGACTGGCTGCATCCAGCAGTGGGGAAGCAGGTGAGGCTGCAAATCCGGAGCAGTGTCTGCTGTAATTGTTGGGCGTGGGCTGTTGGCTAACAATGAGACTTGCCAGTGTGTCTTTGTTAAGCATCTGGTGTCCCAGAGCCTGTATGGAAAGTGCATGCAGTCCTCCCAGAGGTTTGGGAATAGGAAGTCATTTTAAGTGGTACTTGGACCAGGAAATTAACTTTTAAAATAAAGTTTAAGGGCTTCAGGGTTAAGTGCTTGCCACGTGGGTTTGTGGAGGTGGTGGTGGTGTTTGGGTTTTTTGTCTTCAAGGGAATGGTCATTTTTAATTACTGGTTTAAAACATTAGTAGATTTAGATTAGATATAAGGAAGTTGGGTTTTTTTAGAATGAGGTTGGTGAAACACTGGAACAGGTTGTCCAGAGAGGTGGTGGAGGCCTCATCCCTTGTGACATTCAAGGTTGGGCTGGATGGAGGCTCTGAGCAACCTGATCTAGTTGGAGATGTCCCTGCTTACTGCAGGGGGTTGGACTAGATGATCTTTAAAGGTCCCTTCCAACCCAATGCATTTGATGATCCTATGATCTCATGTACTCATCTCTTGAATTACTGCTCATAATGCGTCCTGCTCCTCACCATTATGATTTCTCTCAGAGTTGAATGGAGACAAAGTTGTTTCCCAACAACTCTGTTAGCACTGTGGGAAGAACATGAAGATGCTGTATTTGAGACAGTGAAGCAAACTGACCTAATTCTAACCTCAGTTATGGTGGTGGTAGAAACAATACTGAAGAAACAATACTGAATAATCTCCATGGCTTTCCAGTACAGACTGCTGGTGCTTAGGGACATGGTTTAGTGGTGATCTGACAGTGCTAGGTCAAAGACTGGACTTGATCTTAAAGGTGTCTTTAAGCTGAAGAGATTCTGATTCTATACCAGGGATCTAGGGAGGGCAGGTGTGTGGCTGGTCTGAGTGGCTGTACTTCTGTGACACTTCTAGCTGGGATGAGGATGACCATGAATGCCATGTGCAGGAGCTCTTCACTGGAGGTGTAAGATGTGCCCATTGCAACTGCAGTTTTCTAACTCCAGATGGTCTAGTTATGATCTCCATAGACTGGATGGATCCCTGTAGACTGAATTATCTGAGTAGTTCAAAAGAAGCAAAGACTGGAAAAACACCCATTCAGATTAGCTGCTCTTTTATGTGATCTGTTTACCATACACAGGAAGGCAGTTACTAATCTGATGGTCTGGGATGTTTGCTGATTGAACTAATGTGGTAACCAGGGGTGATTGCTCCCTTTTTCCTTCAGTTCTGTTGGAAAATGCTGCCAGGATCTTATGCTTCAGATATACCTGCAACTACCTGAACTTCTTGTGCCGTTGCCTGAGATGCTTCTCACCAGTGAAGGAGCCAGAGACAGCAGCACTTGCAAGGTAGTTAGAGGCATAGCAAAGCCCCTTTCCAGTTATGTATCCAGTGTGGATACCCAGTCTGAAAGGAGAACACTGGCAAAAGCTGCTTGGGCTGTTTTGGTTTCTTTTCCTTGCTCTTCTGTCCCCCTTTCCCTGTCTGCTCACTCAGGAGGAGAGTTCGAGTGTGGGTTATTTTGCAATGCCCCTCTATGAACTACTGTAAGCTCCATAAGGTGCTGTGTTCCAAAGCACAAATGTGCAGGTGTCTGATGTTGTTTTGAAATTTATGGGAACTGTGGACTTCAGATCCTTTGCCAGCTGGGTTGTTGCATCTGTTCACAGATTCTACCTGAAAAGAATTTAACCCCCTCTGTAGTTGGAAAGGAATTGGGAAACACTGGTGAAGAGCCAGAGGCTTAGTTGTGCTTTAAACTTCTTAACTGTTTACTCATTATTTTTCTTCTAGCTTGATGCCCTGGTTCACAGATTCATTAACCTCCTTGCAGACACTAGTGACTCCAAGTCATCAGAAAGCCGTGTGTGGGATGCCAATATGGCCTGCAGGAAGCTTGCTGTGGCTCATCCCATCCTGCTTCTTAGGTACCCACTCTCCCTTATCACCTTCTGTGTGTTCATCAAAACACATCCTTTGTGTGCTGGAAAGGGAATAAAAGCAACCATCGTGATTGTGACAGAAGCTGCATTCCTGTACAAAAGCCAGGAGCAAGGGCAGTGAGCTCATATCCCTTACAGTGAAGCAGCACTTCTTTGGCTCTGTGTCTGTCCAGGCTCTGTGTCCAGTCCTTTTCAGGGGGAGACCAGAGAGCGGAACATGAGTGGGAAATGGGGCTTGCTGTTTTTGTGGATACAGGGATCAAATCCAGAACTCTGGGAGAGGATAAGGGACACTTCCTTCCAGGAACTGGGTTGTAACAGCACGTGACTGTTTCTGGGAAGAGGCTAGATCTGTATTTTCTTCCGTTTTGGCATTTCAGGCACTTGCCAATGATTGCAGCGCTGCTGCACGGCCGTGTTCACCTCAATTTCCAGGAGTTCAGACAGCAGAACCACTTGACCTTCTTCATGCATGTCCTGGGGATCTTGGAGCTGCTCCAGCCGCAGGTCTTCCAGAACGAGCACCAGGCGGCACTATGGGACTGTCTCCTGTCCTTCATCCGTCTGCTGCTGGTAGGAAAGCCCCTGCTCCCGCTCTGTGTGCAGGCTGCTGGCCGCTAGATGGGGAAGCTCATGTAGCACAGGGCCAGCGCAGGGAAAGCTTTGGTATACAAAAGAACACAAAAAGTGTATCAAGTACCTTGGAGAGCTTAAAGAAGATGCAGGAGTTCAAGAAATTACTTCCTCGTCCCCAGAGGTGCAGGATGGGGCAGTGCATTGCTGCTTTTATTTTGTTAACTTCTGCTTTCTCAATCCTTTCTCAGAACTACAGAAAGTCCTCACGGCACCTGGCTGCCTTCATCAGCAAGTTTGTCCAGTTTATCCACAAGTACATCACGTGCAATGCCCAGGCAGCGGTTTCCTTCTTGCAGAAGCATTCGGATCCACTCCAGTAAGCTGCCTTATTCCAGTCAGCCCACAGTCAGGTGATGGAGAGCTTGCACAGTCAGACTGCCATGGGCTAATATGACAGCAAGATAGCTGTTTCCGTGGTACTTTTTTACCTGTAACTCTGTCAGACCTCTTTAAGGGAGCAGCATGTCCTTTTTTATATGTGAAAACTGAGTGAAAGAAAGTCAGATCATTTTTTCAATTCTCATGATAAGAGTATAAATTCCTGCTGAGGCATTGCAGTGCCTTGCAGAGGGCCAGCAGGAGGGTCTTTTCTCTGAGGGCAGCTGCAGGATTCCACATGCAGATAAGGTTGGGGAAGGGAGAAAACATTTGATTTCCAGTTCTGATGTAATTAAAAATCTTGTTTCTACTTTGAAGTACACATGTGCTGTTAGGCCCTTTTTGCTACTGAAAGCTAAACATGCCGTCTCTTCTCCTCAGTGACCTGTCATCAGACAACAGCGACCTAGCAATGCTGAAGTCTCTCCTGGCTGGGCTGAGTCTGCCTAGTAAGAGTGGCATCTTGGACAGGGGCTCTGATGAGGACAAGGATGGTGAGTCTGAGCGGAGGGGAGAAGTTCTTTCAGCTGGTGAACCTGCAGTATGGTTTGGAGGACAGGTGCTTTCATGGACTGGATGCTGTGCTTGTTCTCATCACAGTCCAAAGAAAGGGTATTCAATGTGGAGAATGGCACTTGTACACTTGGCAGTCTGGAATCGGTGTCTGGGATGGGTTAATTGGTTAATTTGTTTTCGTGTCAGTGGTGGTGTCACTGTTGGAGCAGAAGAGCAGCCTTTAACAAGGGTGAGTTTTGCTGTTGTGGATTTCCACAGCCACACTTGAGTGCTGACCCCTAAGGGTACATCAGCTTCTCCACTGTTTGCAACTTATATGAAAGAATCATTCTGTATTAAACCAGCATGGGAAGGTTCCTTCTCCGCTTCAGCTGAGCGGTACCAGAAGGTGCCATGAGTTTAGAGACAGTGAGAGCCAGGAATTGTGTTACAGTACTGCAGTTTGGCTCAGGGTGCACAACTATACTGGTAGGCCCATCTCCCTCTGTTAAAACTGCTAGGAGACTGTTAGCAATGACCTGCTCTTTCTCTCTTTCCCAGATGAAGCAGCCACTGGCTCCCTCCCCCTCGTCAGCGTGTCTCTCTTCACTCCTCTCACACCAACTGAAATGGCCCCATATATGAAGAGGCTTTCTAGAGGCCAAACGGTTGAGGGTAAGTGAGGACCTGCAGAGCTGGGCAAAGCTGCAGGGCAAACGCAGACATGTGCCAGCCCTGTTACTTATCTGTCAGCTACAGGCCAGCTTCCTGCTTCAGCCTTGTGTTTGGAAGTCTCCAGCAGTTAGGATGTGGGTGTTTTTTTAGCAACTTGTCTATAACCTTCTGTCATTCTATGACAGAGGTTTCCTGTGATGCTGATATCACATAGCTCAGCAGTGCTGTTGCTGCCTTTGCTTTGGGGCTCTTCAAGGATCTTGTAAATGCCCTGGGAGACAGTGTGAGTAATTCAAGGAGTGCTGCAGGGCTGGAGTGCTGTAAGCAATGCCATAATGTTATAAAAATACCAAACTGGTGAGGAGCGGGATTTTCTTAGGCCATTTGGGGACTTTTTCTTGGAAGAAAATCATACAACAATGCTTCCTCTCCAAAGGTCTTCTGAAATCAGAGTGACCAGTGTTCAGACCTCAGCTGTGGTATCTAGTCCTTCTGCACTAGAAGTAGGGGGAAGAAAACCTGCCTGGATGCTTTTTTTAAGAGGCTTTCTGTGAAGATCTTTCATTTACAAAAGGCGTTCTGGAAATGAAACTTCACTCACCATTCCACTCCTTTCCCGGACTATGGCAGGACAGTGCTGGTGCCCTCTGCCTGGGCAGACTGGGATATGTTGGTCTTTGCACATGACCCACATGTTCTCATTCTTTTGGAACAACACTGCCTCTGTTACTCTAGTTCTGTGTGTAGGTGGGAACTGGATTTGTAGGGAAGAAGAAAAAAGTCCTTTCCTGGATCAGTGGATTTCAGTCATACCTTTCAATCTATCTTCAAACAGACATCCTGGAGGTGCTGACAGACATTGATGAAATGTCCAGACGGAGGCCAGAAATTCTCTCATTTTTTGCTGTGAGTATTAGTGTCTCTACCTGCCACTGGAATGAGATTCTTGTCGTCAGAGTCTGTGTGGCACAGCTAGCTTAAGTACTGCTCTTTGTCTGCTCTTTGGGTAGGTGTTGCAGTATCTTGGGAGAAAATTATCTTCAGTTAGGTCTTCTGACAGCAGGCAGATGGTTCTCTACCATCTTCTCTCCATTGCATTACTGGGCCTGCCATCATCCATTTCAATTTCTCTTTATGCCAGAGGAAAATCAGCCCTCTGTCCTCTTCTCATTGTTGGGGCAAGGAGAAAACAGGTCAACTCTGTCAAACACTGGAGCCTGGGGAAAGCTCAGCTGTCCCACATGGAACAAGATTACAGAATGGTGCTTTAAAGTATTCAAACCAGGATAATCCACATTACAGAGAGGGATTTTTGGGCTCAGCCAGTACCTGCTGGATGGGTGTTTGAGGAGTAATGCAAGTCAGAGGAGTTTGTGCTCCCTGGGTGGCCATGTGACCCTCATTTCTGCATCTTCTTGCAGACAAACCTGCAGAAGCTGATGAGTTCCTCAGAGGAGTCCTGCCGAAATCTGGCCTTTAGCTTGGCTTTGCGCTCCATTCAGAACAACCCCAGGTGAGGACCGCTGTAACTTTGGCTATCCCGAATCCCTGATGGGCACTGACTGCCCATCTTGCACACCTCTTGGTGGTGATCTGGACTGTACTTACACTATCATGTTTCACTCACAGTATTGCTGCAGACTTCCTTCCCACCTTCATGTACTGCCTGGGCAGCAGAGACTTTGAAGTGGTGCAGACAGCACTGAGGAACCTGCCTGAATACACCCTCCTTTGCCAAGGTGAGTTGATACCTGGCACCTTTTGGTTCATGACTGACCTCGCAACGGTCAGAGGTGGGAACAGCCTCCCTGGGACGTTGCCAGGGGTCAGTGTTGTCTAGACCAGACCATCAAACATGCAGGTGATCTGTATCAATCACAGCTTTGGTTTGAGCACTGCAGGAAACGTGTCATAGAGACCAAGGAGGCTTCCTTGAAGTAGATGATTTTGATTTTGAGCTGTGATCTCTCACGTGCTCACTCACCCCCCGAGCTATTTAGAGGGTAGGTTGTGCCATGTTATTGCACAGTTGCAGATGTTCATCCTAGTGTTCATTGGTGGATCACTCTTGCTGCATGTTGGAGCTCTTGGGTTGGTGTTCATGCTTTTTTTCCCTTTCACAGAGCATGCAGCGGTGTTACTGCACAGGGCCTTCTTGGTGGGGATGTACGGCCAGATCGACACCAGTTCTCAGATTTCAGAAGCTTTGAAGGTTCTGCACATGGAGGCCATGATATGACCGTGTGGTTGTGGGAATGGCACTTCCAGAAGACTTAATTTAACTGGACTCACTGGCTGCATTGAAGCCCTGTAAGAAGATGGTTTATTTCAACCCACGTGCTGGAGGATCACACAGGTGATGTAGCAGGCCACGCTGTGCTGGAAAAGGAGACTGTCCTGACTGAAGATCACAAAGGGACAAGGATCCCCTGGTCTGGCTGAGACTCCATTATTGTGGGAGAAAAATCTCGTGAACATTGTTCCAAACAGGGACCACTTCCTTCTTGGGGTCTTGGGACAGTCACTACCAGTTTGTTGTGGCTTTCTTGTCTCTTCAGGAAGGCAGAGCTGCAGGGAAAGCAGAAGGGAGTGCTCGCCCTTGCGCTTAGTCTCTGCACCCCCTGCATTGGAGGGAACGTGCAGATCTGTGCAGGAGGAGAGACCTTGTTTTCAGGGGTGGTTGTTTGGGGTTTTTCTTTTTTTTTTTTTTTTTTTAATTAAAATTCTTTGTTTCCACTGTGCCTTTCTCTGCTCTGTGCTGCCTTGGGTGCAGCTTGAAGTCACTCTCTCCCTGGTCTTCAGCCTTTTATTACTCTAGACAGAGCACCTATGGAAGACCTCCTGTCTCCATGGCCAAATGCTCACAGAGCTCTTCTGGCCCTTACAGGTTGTGCAGTAAGCAGAGGTCAGTGGTGAATTGTGGATGAACTTGGACAGCACCAGCTGCTGACAGGACAACTTTTTAAGAGATTCCTTGGAAAACATTGTTTTTAAAAAAAACCAAATAAAGCAAACTTACTGGTGCATCTGCAAATATCCCAGCAGCTGGCCGCTGTCACAGTGGAGGTTTTGAGATCTGCCAGCTCCTTCCTGTGACCACTGGTCTCTGCTCCTGGTTTGCTGATAGGGGTGATGGCTTATTTGCCAGCTGTCATTTGAGTACAAAAAGGGAGGCCTGTCCCTTCCTTTTGCTTGTTTTCTGGTATCTCAATACTAGTCACCAGTTTGCTTTCACATAATTTGTTCCTCTGGATCCTCTCTTGTTAGTGGAGAATCTTTAGTACTCTGAAGACAAAGGTTCTGGAGGAAATTTATAGGTTGCTGTAAGTAAGTCTATCTCCTTGTGACACTGATGGCAGGGACAGTTCTGACCTCATGGGTGGAGAAACAGTGTCTGTTCTTGCAATTGAGAAGTGCCACCCTGAGCACTTGTGCTAAGGTGTCAAAATATGAATGAAAGTCCATCTGGCTTTGCAAAGAGATGGAGAAGAAAAGGGAGATCTGAACCTCCATCAGCTCTGAGTAGCCTTGCCTTTATTTAAAGAGATTAGTGCTATCACTGAATGATGCAACATGCTCTTCAGCAGCATCTGCTTCACTGCTGTGACAATTAGCTACATATAAATTATGTGGAGGAACAGCTGAAGAAGATCAAGTCAGTGAAATAGTTTTCCTGAGGGGCTCAGTGACAGCAGGATTAACGCCTGTCTAAATGGTTCCCGGTGAGATTACTGGCTTCTCTTACCTTAGTCCCTTATCTCAGACATCATTAGGTACTGCTCAGTTTATCAGGGAGGTAGTTTTGGTGCTGCTGTGGGCCTTGAGCAGCTGGGAACTTGTGGAACTGGATAGAAAAGGACTTTTCACAGGACTTAGAATTGTTGAGCAAGGAATATGTCTCAAGACTTGCCATGCAAAGACACTGAGTCAGGTAAAGAGGTGCTTTGGGTAGGTGCTCTCTGCAGGTAGGACCTTCCAGAAACCCCACTCCAGGGCTGGTGCTAGAATTGGGTAATTTTATGATTGGCTCCAAACTAATCTCTCTGGCGATTCCAGATGTGAGCAAACCAGCTCCAGGATGCTGGTTTGAAAGAGCAAGGGATGCTTGGATGTTGGCAGAACTACTTACCCCTCAAACTAGAGTGAAGAGAGACATGTCTGATAAGGTGGTAGGAGTGTAGAAGCTCAGGAAACAAATCAAAGAGACAGAACATAGGTGGAAGTTGCTCTGCAGAGCTGAGCTTTCTTATAGATCCCCCAGTTACAAAAAGCATAATCTGCAATTTGTTGATATCTCGGTTTTGCTGTCTGAGATTCCCATGACACATTTGCTTTGCTGTCACCCTCTGCTTGGGCCCAGTGGAGCTGAGCAGGTTGCCCTGGCTTGGAACACATTACTGAAACCAGATTGGGGCTGTCAAGGGGCGTCTGGCTGTGCTGAGACAGCTGAGGGCAGGAGCCCGTCCCTCCTGTCAGCGAAGGCAGCCATGGCAGCTCTACAGTTAGCGGCAGCGTTACTGATGCCCTGACACTTGCCTGCCTTTTACTCAGCGCTCTGTAACTTTCATCTCTGCCTGCCTGAGCACCTTCTCCCCTCCCATCCCTGCTAAGCTGACAGTGTTATCTCTCACAGGTCTGCTGGGCTCCTCCCAGGGCTGGGGCCATCTCTATCTTCAAGGAGAGCTGGAGCCCTGCTCAGAAGAGCAGTGGGGAGGAGGTTTGCAGGGTAATTTCTGGCCAAGCCTCTGGGACTCCCATGAGTCGCTTGGTGGAAATCACCGCTCATATCTGCTTTGCAGATGACACGTTCCACAGCACTGCAGTATCACTGCTTAGATACTGCTCTATTGTGATCTGCTGTAGACAAGTGCTTCCTCAGAGAGACAGGGGCTGGTATATGAGGAAACTTATTAGAGGCACCCATCTCTGGCAGGGCTGGCACTACCCTTGTCCATCAGTTGGCCCTGCTTTGGCGTTTCCATGGCTGGTGTTGGGTAGAGGCAGTGAAGGGCTGTGGAGCAAAGGGAGCTCAGGAGGCGATGGCCAGTCCTAGAGAAGCTGATGGGCCACAAGGCCGCTCTACCAAGCACTGGCTGGCAAGAATGGGGCAGGAATGCAGGAACAGTCAAATCCAGGCTGGCAACAGGCTCTAGTGTGCTGAGGTTGCAGTGTGCAAGCAGACTGCAGTGCCAAGGCTTAGGAGCAAGAGGACATGACATCCCCTCAACCATGTTGTGATGGCATTGTCTTAAAGCCCAGCTGCCTACCCGCAGAGGCGACCAGGTTCCACTTTCACACCCTGCAACCATCAGAGATCCCCTGCAAACACCAGGCACCTCTTGTGGCAATTTTCTACTGTAAATTAGCTTTGTCTGCTGCAAAGATACCTGCTGCAAAGATCAGATATTTGTATGACCCATGATTAAAACACTGGTTTTTTTTATCACCCAGCTGCGGCAGCCTCAGGAGGGGGATGAGCCTTTGCTGTACTGGCTGGGCACAAGTGGACATCTCTAATGTGGCCATACCCTATTCCCACCAGGTCTGGTGTGGCTGGGACCATGGTCCCTCACATGTGCCAATGCCCTGGAGCAAAAGTGCAGCTGTTTGACCCAGCTTCAGGCAGAGCTGTGCATCCCAGAAACCATGAGGTGTCCTGGGGCACCATGTAAGTTTGGCTACAAGCAGGGCATGACTAAGCAGGGTGGTGCCCGCCTGCTCTTGACTCAGTGACAGCTGCCTGTGGGGCATGTATGATGCTAGAGCACTGGAAGAGTCCCAGGACTGAGCTCAGAGACAAATCTGCCTGACCTGTTACATCAACAGCAGAAACATGGAGAGAGGTGTGCAGGTAACAGCCGGAAAATGGAATTTCATGGTTAAAGGCACCGATGCTTTGTCAACTGTGAGAGAAGAAGGGTAAGGAGAAGCTTTGCTTTGCAAAGAGTAGCACACAAGACATCTGGGCAAAAAAGTAAAGAGGAAAACACTGTTACTTTGTTCCCAGGACTGCTCCCCTGGGCCTCACCATCCTCTTCCTCCAGCCAGCCTCATCTGTGGCCTCGGTCAGTGACAAACATGATCCTGACCCTGCCTGCCCTCGCTTCTTTCTCGCCATATCACAGCTTGGGACAATACAATTCTCACTTAACTTGAGGAGTTGCTCACTAAAATCTAAAATTGGTTAAGATTTTTGTTAGCTTCAGGTATTCCAAGGCCAGCCCCACACCAGCCAGGTAGCCTGGCTTCTCTAGGGGTAATGTTTGATTTTTATAATCTCTGCATTGCCTCTCCATGTATTTAGATAACTTGACCCTCGAGCAGCAGAATACAGAGCTTGTGTTTCACCCCCACTTAATTCAAGAGACCTTGATAATAACGTATCTGCCTGTCCTGTGTGGCTGGTGGTGTCTTGCCTCTGGTGTAACCCTGTTTGCATGAACATCATCTCTAGTGCAAGAAGATACTGGGCAAAGAAACCATCAAGACCCCCAGCAACAATTAAAAAATTCATTAAGCTACAATAGGCCAGTCACTGCTGGTTAATTATTAAGCTGTAAGAATTGCTAATTGTCTTATTAGCATTAAACAATTATGCAAATAATGGAGAACATACCATAAGAGTAATAAAATTACCTCCTTTTCTCTCTCTCTCTCTCTCCCCTTTTTTTTTTTTTGGTTTGTTTTTAAACCAGTAATGAGATTTAAACTCTAATGTGATGTTTATGGTTTTGCTCTCCAGGGTTTGTTTGGAACAACCCAGGGTTTGTTTGGAGAGCAGCGATACCTCTATGGGCTCTCAGCACAGGCTGAGCAGGACATCTTGAACCATATCTACAGCATCTTGCAGAGCTTGTAGTGCCCCTGCACCAAGTTGTCCCCCTGCAGCAACACAAGGAGGTACCAATGGCTCTGGAGGAACCTTGCATTGATCACACTGCTAAACCAGGTCTGGAGAGAGAGTCTGAATTTTGTACTTCATAGACTGCCATAGGAAATCCCTGTTCTCTCCTCAGTTCAAGAAGGAGAGGGTCCATCACAGTGTCACAGAGATGATGGAGTGGAACATCTCCCTGACAAAGAAAGGCTGAGGGAGCTGGGTCTCTTTAGCTTGGAGGCTGAGGGGTGACCTCATTAATGTTGATAAACATGTGAAGGGTGGGTGTCAGGAGGATAGAGCCAGGCGCTTCTCAGTGTTCTCAGTGTAATCTAATGATAGGACAAGGGGCAAAGGATATAAGCTGGAACAGAGGAGGTTCCACATCAATATGAAAAGGAACTTCTTCACAGTGAGGGTGACAGAGGACTGGAATGGGCTGCCCAGGGGAGTCTCCTTCTCTGGAAACCTTTAAAACCCACCTGGATATGTTCCTGTGTGAGGTGATCTAGGTGTTCCTGCTGTGGCAGTGGGATTGGACTCAATGATCTTTTGAGGTCACTTCCAATCGCTAATGTTTAGTGATTCCGTGACTTCAGGTTTAGTCTGGGTGAAAACTAGGTAATTTTTTGCTTCAATTCAGTGCAAAAGTGGAAAGTTCTGGCCCTTAAAGTTATGCTGTCCCTAGGATTTTATTAATCAGGTTAGTAACCTGAGGTAAGAGCCAGTTTCTCTCTCTGATGGATTTCCAGCTGGATTTTGGAGAGCAGCAATAAGTTAAATGACCAGCAAGTGCCTTTGTGTTCCTGTGAAACAAGAACAAAACGTCATTTACCCCCACTGCAGAGCAAAGGAGACTTCACTTACATCCACAATGTGCCTGGAAGAGGCAAAGTGCTGCTTTGCTTCAGCATGTTTGTGCTGAATCACCGACAAATACTATCAGGTTATCAGGTTTTAAACTCTGCTGTGCTGATAAGACTCAGCATCTCAAAGCATCCAAGCCAGGTCCTGCTTCTGTGGTGATGCCACGACAGGCATGGGTCACTTCCCCCCCATCTTGTGATCCCAACAGGTTCTGATCAGCAAAGATCACTTTCACTTTTGGATAAGAACAGTGAACTTTGCAGTTCCTGGAGGGAATGTTCTGCCATGGCAATGCAACAGTTGGGGATCACCACCACCTGCTCCAGCTTCCCCAGAAAGTGAGAGAAGTCATCTTCTGAAATACCATCCCAAATCCCCTTGGAGAGCTGCTTTTAGCTCCCTGAGACTCTCTGGTGACCACCAAGCAGCTATTTATGGCCTTTTCATTTCCCAACTTGTCTAGTGAGTACATGAGCAGTCTCTCCTCCTTGTTGCCTGGAAATAGCTGTCTGACATTGTTCTCTAGCTCTTCCCACACTTCATTGTTTTGGGGGACAGAAAAACCAGTGGGCAGGAGAGACAAGAAGGGAGAGATTTTTGCTGTGTTGTAACGTTGTTATACCTGGGTGACAGGACACACTTTGCTCTGCTCTTCACTAGCCTGGGTCCTTGGAGGCTTTAGGTTAATGGATTTACCGCTTACAAGCTTCTCTGAGATGTGTGTTGAGGAGAGACTTAACCAAAGTGCCTCTTTTGGTATCTTCACATTTCACTTTCATCTTTCAAAGGAAATTCATGTTCGGACTTGAATTTTGTAATACGCTTTTTCCCCTTCCAACTTCACAGGCCAAAGTAGCCAGACTCTGAGGAGAAGCGGGCACAGTGTGGAAACATTTCTGTGTGAGTAGCTGTAAAATTATTGGGGCTTTCTGTTCCCTGGCTTGGGCCTTTCTGTCTCTGTGGAGTCAGCCTGGCTGCCTTGTGGGAAGAGCGAGCTGATGAGGCATGTTACTGATGAGACTCATACTTCTTCCTTCTCATTTTAAATCCCTCAGTTTAATACAAACCATTGGCACAGGGATGTGTGAAAGCCCTTGGCTACAACACACACTTCCTATTGTTGGGAGTGAACAGCCTGCAGCAAAATGAAGTAGCTCAATTTGATCAGCTGATTTCCCACAATAGTTAAAAGATGTGATTTTTCTGTGATGTTACACTCTCATCAAAAAACCTGCATCACTTGATTCTGAGCTTCATGAGGCCCCACACTGTCTGACATAAGGAATTAACCCTTTCCCACCTCAAGCTAACAAATGCAGATTGTTTTACTCTGGACTTCAGGGTGGTCCTAGTCATGTATTTAACTTTTTTCTGTGCTAACAGTAAAGTCTGGGTTGCTGCATTCAGGATCTAGGATATATTTAAGAGGCAGAGGATAAATTTAATGGTAGAGGGTGATCCCCAGTTGTCACAGTCTTAGCAACCATCAGGAAGGCCTCAGCATTTCTCCATTGCAGCTTGGTATCTAGGAAAAGAACCAAAAAAGAGAAGCATCTGTAAGTAGAGAAAAATAAATCAGTGGATGCCTATGGAATAGTGCTCTCCAATAGGCTTCCAAACACACCTAGGGAACAGATCTAGGGGAGCAGACACTGTGCTGGCAGGACATGCTCTGCAAGCCTGTAGCACCTCACTTCTGAGAAATTTCACCCGGAGCTCAGTGAATGCAGGCAAAGTCTGCAGGGGGATTGGACTGGATGATCTTTTGAGGTCCCTACCAACACCTAATGTTTTGTGATTCTGTGAACAGGCTGACAACACACACGATTCCTCTGGCGAAAAGACATAGAAGGGAAAAGTACAATCTAGAGTATGGAATTGTAGGCATCATCCCACAAAGAACATCCCGGGAGAACTGCAGGTGTGGGTAATGGGTAGGCAGCTCTGCTCCCTCCCAGCCCTGTCCTTCCCGCTAGTGCTTGTTAGTTTACCTGTTGGTGCATTAAAGGCTCATCATAGCTATAAACTCCTGCAGAGCAATCCTTAATCACCAACTAAGAGTACTGCACAAGTTGCTGATGCTTGTATTTTGAAAAGCCTTTACTGGGCCAGCAGTAATGCTATTACTGCATTCACTAACTCCTTCAGCGTTGTCGTTTTAATCACCTTAGAGTATAATGTGGACCTGATTCTTCTGGTGTACCAAGGGCTGTACCTCCAACTCCCACCTAGCCCTCTCTTGGGATGCACAGCTTGGAGCCAGCAACTAATGGTTTCTTCTGGTGTCTGCAAGTCTCAATGCCTTTCTGATGTGACCATCTTGGTCAAACGCAGATGACCAGGCTCAGTGCAGGGAGGGATGAGGTGAAACGTAATGGCCTGTGATACACAGCAAACCACAGCTGCTCTCCCAATCCAGCCTGGCTTTCCGCTCCATGAGTCTGTGTCCCCTGCCACCCAGACCCAGCTGCCCCTTCCCAAAGCGCGAGGTAATGAGAAGGGACTGAAGGCACCGACTCATTAAGCTGGGTTTGTTAGAAGACAGATTGTCATGTTAAACAAATATATTTTTAAAAATCTAAATATCATTCCCCGGACCGTGCCCCATCTGGGCCATTAAATCTGAAAGGGGTAACTCCAGCTGTGTCAGAGCTGGGCTCAGAAGCTGATTTTTGCTATTTGTACCACTAGCAATTGGCAACATCTCCACTTTCAAACACCATTTCCTTCTCCTCGTTTCCCAGTGCTGCACTATGTAGATCACAAGCACAGCAGGGGGGTGCACACTGCGAAACAAAACAGTCCTTGGGACTTAGAGAATGCAACCCCACAAATGCATTTCCTGAACCCAGCAGATCCTCTTTGTTTCTCACCAGCCCCTAAATTACCTGATGACAGAGGATGGGAAAGGGTGCCCATCATTAGCCATTTGGATTTTTGTAAATTATGCAGCTTTTATCTGTCTAATGAAAAGGCTATGAGGAAACGAAGCACTGCAGCTCAGCTTTCAGGGCTCCAGCTACAACTTGCAGGAAATCAAGTGGCTTTTTTGAGTAGAGGGGGGGAAAAAAACCAACTACTTTGAGTTAATCCAGCATTTCTCTTGATTGGGCCCTTGGTAGTGTGATGAATTTGAGTGCAGATGTTTGTGGTTTACTTTGCAAAATACACCCAGTGCTTGGGTGCAGGCTCGTACTGTGCCGTTGTTTCCTCCTTGCCACACCGTTCCTGTTACAGTTGTGCGGCAACATATGCTAAGGCCTTATTACAAGGGATTCCTATAAACAGCATAAAGGATTAATAATATATTTATAACACAACTTTGTTTTAGTATAAAGTGATCTATAAATTTGTAATAAATGTTTTATAATGTTTTTGTAGCCTGTTATAAATGATAAATGGGAGACTATAGATGCCACATCAAATATTCATGCTGCATTGTGTGCATTATTATGCCGTTACTGTTCAGGAAACCATTAATAATAAAGTGAATGGAGATGTAAAAGTTGCTGACATGCCCAGCAAGCCATTTATAATGAAATGTATAATCCTTACCATAAAGTAAATACATTGGCCAGTGATTGTTGATGAAATGGAAACACACTGAATTATTTGTGAGGTGTTTATATATTAATGTATATTATCCATATCATGTCATAGAAATGCCATTAATATATTATATGTATTATTAATTATTTTTATCTAATTTATAGGCAGCGCTTAAGGTGTTACCTTGTGTCTTCTGCCGTTTTGTCAGCCGCACGAGGTCTGGTGAGTTATTTTAAGTGACGTGTGTGCTGCTGTATGGGTTGGTGACGACAGTGCTGCCCAGATGGAGCAGGAGGTAGCAGCCACTTTTCTGCCTCTCTCATCCTGCTCTTCCCTCTGTAGGGATAGAGAGTGGAGGCAGCTGCTGGTAATGGTTCATAGTCTGATGGGCTGCCCCAGGCTGGACAGACCCTGTGCCCATGACCAGTCTCCCTCCTTCCCTAGCCAGGATGAAGCCTCTGGACAGCCATGGTTTGTCTTCATACCTCCTTCTCATGCCTTTATGAGGGACTCTAGTGATAGGACAAGGGGGAATGGTTTCAAGCTAAAGGAGAGGAGATTTAGATTAGATCTTAGGAAGAAATTCCTCCCTGTGAAGGTGCTGAGGCACTGGAACAGGTTGCCCAGGAAGGTTGTGGCTGCATCCCTGGAAGCGTTCAAGGCCAAGTTCAATGGGTCTCTGGGCAGCCTGGTCTGGTGAGAGATGAGGGGGTTGGAACTGGGTGATGTCTTAGGTCCCTTCCAACCTAAACCATTCTGTGATTCTCATGCAGGCACCCTGCCGCTCTCAACAGCTCCCTGATGGGAAGTTGGAGCAAGGTGGTCTCTTCCCCCCAGGAACAAGCAACAGGATGATAGGAAACGGCTTCAACTTGCACCAGCGAAGGTTTAGGTTGGCCCTGATGAACAGTTTCTTCCCCAGATGGCTTGTCCAGGCCTGTCCCGATCTGCCTAGGGCAGCGGTGGACTCCCAGTGCCTGGAGGGTCTGGAAAGCCCTGGAGCTGTGATGGATTTAGTGAGGACCCAGCAGTGCTGGGGGAACGAGTGGACTGGATGAGCCTGAAGGTCTTTTCCAACCTAAAGGCGACTCTGCACTGGAAGGCTGCTGGTCTGTGGGTGTGAAGGCCGCTCCCGCTGTCCCCAGGCCAGGAGCCCAGCGGGTGGGGCCATGGCGAGGGGGCCTGTGGGCGCCGCTGCCACAATCCCAGCGCAGCAGGTCTCGACCCACAGCCCCCGACCAGCCGCTCCTTCCCGGCTCCCCCGAGCCCGGCCCCGGGGCGAGGCCGAGGGAGGCCCTGAGGGGCCGCGGCCCCCGCCCCCCGCCCGCCTCTTTCTCCGCCTCCTCCCGCCGCTCGCCGGCACCTCCGGCTCGGCTCGGCTCGGCTCGGCTCGGCTCTGGGACCCTGCTGCCCAGCCGAGTCGCCCCGGGGCCATGGCGGCCATCCAGAACCTGCAGCTGTGGTGCAAGCAGCAGTGCGAGGGCTACCGTGATGTCAGCATCACCAACATGACCTCGTCCTTCCGAGACGGACTCGCCTTCTGCGCCATCCTGCACCGGCACCGGCCCGACCTCATGTGAGTGGGTGTGGGGGGGCTGGCACCTCCGCTCAGAGCCTGCGGACCCCCTCCCTACCCTCCATCCCGCACGGCCCTTCGCCTGCCCTGTGGACCCTGAACCCTTCTCCCATCCTGGACCTTCGCCTTCCCTGCCGAGCAGCCCCAGTAGAAGTCCCGTGGGAGATGCCCAGGGCTGGTGGCTGGCACCTAGTACCCACTCTGGACATCACCCAGCAGAGAGCTCCCTGCTCTTGGCTGCTGATGTGCTTTAGTTTATCCTATAATTTTACTTTTCCTCAGTTCTTCTCTCTGTGGCTGAGTTAACAGATGTTTCAACGCAACCTTTCCATTGCAGAACAAGTTCAGGCATCAATGCCTGGGGAATCATTTCCTTCTTGGCTGCTCGTGTTTGCTCAGGCTGTGCTGCCCCTGCTCAGCCACTCCTGAGTCGGGAGTGAGGGCTATTTAAACAAAATACAATGGAAGGGTAGGGCCTGGCAGCCGCTGGGCTCCTACACATCACTCGATTTTTCCATCTAGAGGTCAGCCTGTGGGAGGCAAAGTGTTTTCCATCTCTTCCCAGTGCCGCCGCTGCTGCTGCCCCGTGGGTTTTGACTTCACCCTGCCCAAACGTGAACATCTGGGAAGGTGAATCGCTGAAGGGAGACAGAGATCCTGCTTCTGAGTTGACTTTTTCTTTCACTTATGGGGCTTTTTGGACTTTGTGGTTGGGGCATTGAGCGGGGTTGGGGGGGAGGTCAAGGCAAGGAAGCAGTGCAGCAAAGATTGCCCAGGAGTATTGATTTGTTAGGTCTCTCCAAGCCAGGTGTGTTCAGCTGATAGAGAACCAGCTTGGCATTTCTGTACTGCAGTTTTCCTCCTGTTCCTTGAATTCTGCCATTTTCATTGTGCTCCTGGGGCAGCCTGCAGCTTGGGTTTGTGTGTAGAGATCTGTCTGATAGGTGTTTCCCTTCGGTAGAAGCCTAAGAGGAAGATCTCCTCTTGTTCTCTCTGTTGTCCTGAAACTCGGAAGAGGCAGGAGGCAGGCTTAGGCAGCAGGAGGTTAGCACAGGAACTTCAGGTAAACTTTCTCTGCAGTCTCCGGCAGTCACCACTGTGGTGCTATGTGTGGCTTCCTGACATGCTGTCATGTCCATGTGACTCCAGATACTTCCTTTCTTTCCTTTGATTCACAGTCCCAAAGATACAAAACACCAGAAAGGTGGATGTGACCAGGATTTGCTCCTAGAGGGATGGTGACAGCTTCCTGGCTGACTGCAGCTGGCCCATCCGGAGTGTGGGTGAAAACAGGGGCTCAGCAACTTGAGAGTTGGAATAATCCTGCTGACGAGTTTAGTTGGTGGTTTATAATCCTTGAACTGTGTATCAAGGGTTGTGGATGGACATATCTTGAATAAATTCTCCTGTGCTGTGAAGAGGGAAGATGTTCGTTGCGGCTTCTCGCTATTCCTATTCATTTTTGTTTACAATGGAAACTCTGCCTGACTGTATTAAGGACATTACAGAAGCTCTTTCTGACTTGGACCAGCTCAGCAAAGACTGCCTGAAGGTTAAAGTGAGAGAAGCTTTTACCAGCGATCTCCCTCGTGAATGCCAGCAATATAACGCAGGCAAGCACCAGGTGTTCAGCCTTGGCCGGGCAAAGTCCTGCTGGAAGGAAGTTATGGTTTCAAGTTGTTGGTGGCCAGGGTTGCCGAGTGTCGCGTGTCAGATCCCTGTGCTGAATACTTGTGCTGAGTGTTTTTGGGGCGGGAGCCACCAGCAGAGAATCACAGCATCACAGAAGTGCAGCTGGGGGCACCCATGATGGTGACTCCGGCAGCCTGGGGGCTTGAATTGGTTTATCCTGAGCTTCTCCCCTTGCTTCTAGCAAAGATCCCTGTTGAAGGTGAAAAGCATCACACTGAAAACAAAACTAGAAGAGGTTAATTGGGCTTTGGAGCTGTGTTTGTGGCAGCTCTGCTATGTAAATCAGCTGCAGAACATGATTCAGTCACATCATTAGAGTTTTGCAACAGTGTGCTTTCTGCCTTGGTTTACACAAATGACATTCTTGGGCTGAGCAGAGCAGGGGATTTCTCCTTGCAGAAGCTTGAGAAATTCCCAGAAAAACTCCAAGCAATTCCAAAACATGATTATATTCTCTGGTGGGGTATGTGTCTCAAAGGACAGGCTCGTGGGGGTCTCTCCCCCGCTTCCTGCCTTCTTACTGTAGAACATATGGAAAGTATGGTGAGTCCTCTCAAACTTGGCCGCTGTCGGTTTGCGTGTTACTGGTGAGCAGGGCAGGCTGTGTAAATTTAGAAATGCATTTCCCACTCACCTCCCACTCAGCCAAGGATGCTCTGTGCAAGTGGAGATGCACGCTGCATTACCATGGAAATACATTTCTGTCCCAGCTGAAGATTGCTGCATAGCCAGCCCTGGACAAGCACACACACTGTCTCAGGCAGGTCCCAGCCCATTTTCTGGAATGTCAGTGGACCCCTGAGGTTCCTCTGGTCAGAGGGATGTGAAGCCTCACGGCAGCAGGCTGGGAGGTTGAGTTCGGCAGCTGCTCTGGTGGTGGTTGTGCAAGCTCCAGCCATGGTTTTAGCGGTCTTGGCCTGATAAGTGAGTTGGAAGAAGCCAGGGAGCTGTGCACACTCGCTAGATATTAAAGCCAGATGTAGAGGAAAGATTTTGATTAAGCTCCTTCTCTCTGTCCGGGATCTTGCTCTTTCCCAGTCTGAGCTGGTGTTCAGCTGGGTGTTCTGGGAATTGGCAGGTTGTGAAATCCCCCCTGGTGCCTGAACAGCAGTGGGTGCCAGTTCATCTAGCAGCAGTTCCTGGACCAGTGTCAGCTCAGGGCAGCAGGATGAGGCCAATGGTCACCAACACAGGCAGGGCGGACCATGCTGAGGATACAGTCTCCAACAACTCAGCGGAAGGCAGAGCTGCCGCCTGCTTGGCCTTCATGGAGACTATAGTTTGTGTGAGAGGTGTAGGCGAGGGGGAATGGTTCTGGGGTCAGGGAGTCCCATCTATTGTTAGTCACCCGCAGCAGCACACCGCAGCTTGCCAGCAAGACTGGAGCACTGTGGAGCAGGCATTGCTGAGAGGAGCATAAGCGTATGGGGGATGTCTTCTGCCTGGAATTTCCAGCCCTGTTCCCTGCTTCCCAGTTTTTTTGCAACTCCAGAGAGAGTAGAGCTGAAAGGTCCCATTCCTAGCAGGATATAGCCGAAAGGTCCTGTTCCCAGCGGAGCCTGCTGGGTTTGAACCCACTGTTCAAGGCCTGTGAGCTGGTAAAGTGTGCGTCACTCTTCTGCAGTGATCCCTCTGACTGCCCGTATCTTATTGTCTGTAGAGAAAATATTACAACAGTGCCAAGAAACAGAAACTTTTATTTTTTTGCTCAGTCTGCTCCAAGGTCAAGTTTCCAACAAGTTAGTGCTTGCAGCAGCACTAGAGATTCCTCCTGTGGAAGTTGATGTCCTTGCAGAGGACCATGGCATGCTTTGTGAGTGCTGGGTCTGTGCAGCTGGAGCAGCAGTTGGTCATGGAGATTTGAGGGCATGAGAAATGTTCAATCGTTAAGGAGTTTTGGGTAGCTAGAAACTTCACTTCTATCCCTGTGTTAGCGAGCTGCACTGTGATTTGTTTCCAACACTGGAGGCCCTCTCTTGAGTCAGATTTATATTTCTCACCTCTTCCAATTAATTCAGTTGCCTGTGTTTTCTCAGCGGAGGACTCCTGCTTCTCCATTTGTATTAGCTTTGCTTTCTTAGGATTACATTGGTCCAGAGAGCTTTGATATTTCAAGATAGAAGATGCACCAGCCAGATCGGTTTCCACAAGAAATACTCTGTGTAAGCAGTTCACCCGACTACCTGGGGAAGGAGCGATGCTGAGAGGGCAGGAGGTTCTTGAAATGACCAAGTAACCTGGTTGTGTGCACTTTCCTTTGGGGAACAGAAGGGGGTTTCTGATGCTCGTGTCAGAGATTTGGGGCTTAGGTCTCTGTTACGTGCCGTGTGGTGTGGAGCTGCACACATGCTGCTGTAGCAAACAGCATTCAGCATGGGAGCCAAAGGCACTGGCCAACAATAAAGAGGCAACTGCAGTTATGACTTACGTGTCAGCATAGCTGAGTAAGCTGGAGCTCCCCTTTGCAGGTGTTTTTCTGTGTTCAGGATGTCTCTGCTGTAGAGACTTTTTGTGGGAGCTGACCTCGAGTGAGGCAGAGAGCTGCAATCACCTCCTTCAGCTGGCTTTTAAAAAAAGATTATTTTCTTGCCTGATACGAAACAGGATGATTTTAGCTATTGTTTCACTGACATTTTTTTTGCTTGTGATTATTTTTGTTCCTCCTCTTAATCCATTGTCTCAGGGAAGGGAAATCTCTGGGCAGGACTACAGTTTGCAGAAAAACCTCTGGACGTTCCTTTGGTTTTGCACAGGAAAGAGTGTGTGATTTAGAGCTGAGATGTCCCTTGTCTTTATGTGCTCCTTGGGGGAGTTTGTCCTTTGGGTCTTATCTATTGTTTATTCTCCCCTTATCCCACGTAGCAATGCCAGATGCAGGAAGCAGGGAGGAGGCACGGGCTGTGCCACGGTGGACAGACCTGTTTGGAGGCGCCTCTCTTATTTGTAATGTAACGCTCACTTTCTGTACCAAGTAGATAAAGGACCTGGCTTGCTCCTTGCTGTTACAAGTCATGGAAAAAAGCTCCCCTGCAGCGATACAGATCGTATGTGTTCTCATGAATAGGTTGCTGTGAGCTGGCATTGCCCTGGCTTTCACACGGTTATCCTGGCTCCTCTCACTGGTGAGGCACTGGTTGACAAGGATGGGTCCCCATCACTTACAAAGCTGCTACATCCAAAAATGCAGAGTTGGTGTTGTAGTGCTGTCTGTTTATCAGGGAGAATTTCCTCTCTGTCATCAACCTGTCACGTAGCTCTGCCAGCAGGTACCAGGATTGTAAAGTGAAACGGGGTTATCGGAAAGGAACTGACTGCACTCGCCTGCCTGGGCAGCAGAAGCAGTGTAAGGGAGCAGGGCAGGCAGTCAGCAGGCAGATTGTGTTTCCAGTTTAGCAAGTGACAGCCAGTTCAAGACAAAACTGACAAGTGGCTGCTTCCTAAGTGAAAAATCAGGTAGACGTGCTAGGAGACCTGCATGGTTGAATAAGGAGCTCCTGAAGGTAATCTCAGGCAAGAGGGAATCTTACAATTCATGG
>JAOXOE010000771.1:8240743-8315539 GCA_028565055.1 Phoeniculus purpureus | reverse complement strand
GGCAGGGAAACGCAGCCGGAGCCGAGCAAATCCCAGCGCCGGAGCCGGCCTCCTAGAAGAGAAGGGCTGCAGCTCCTCACTGCGTCAGGCGGAGAGCCCTGCCCGTGCAGGCGGTGCCGGGCAGCGCTGCCAGGCCCGGGGAGCTCCTATCGGCGCGGCTGGCATGAGCGTGGCTCGGCGCGGCTCGTTGGGATGGGTTCGGCCCGACTGGGACGAGCACGGCTTAGTTCGGTGGTGCCGACCAGTGCTGGCTGGGCGGAGGTGTGCAGTCGGGGGTCGACTCGGCCTAGCACGGTTCAGCTCGGTACAACTCGGTTCGGTTGAGCCTGGTGCACCTCGGTGCGACGCGGCTGTCAAAGCACGGAGTGATAAGCGACTTGACCGGGAGAGGATCTGGGCTGGCACCGGGTGTGTGAGTGTGTGACACTGCATGTGACCCCATGTCTGACATTTGCACGTGAGTGTGTGACTGTGTGTGGCACTGTGCATGTGAGACACCACGTGTGAGATGCTGGACTCTGTGTGTGACACTGTGTGTGACACTGTTAACTGTGTGTGTGACATTTGCGTGAGTGTGACACTGTATGTGAGACACTGCTTGTGCGACGCTAGTATGTGTGTGACACTGTTAACTGTGTGTGATGCTGTGTGAGTGTGACACTGTATAACACTGTGCGTGACACTATGCATGTGAGATACTGGTGTGTGTGTGACACTGCATGCAAAACACTGCGTGTGCAACGCTGGTGCGTGTGTGGTATGTGTGTGACATTGAGTGTGACACTGTAACAACATGTGCGACGCTGTGTGTGACACTGTTAACTACATGTGTGACATTTGTGTGAGCATGAGACTATGTCACACCGTGTGTGACACTGTGCATGTGAGACACAGCATGTGTGATGCCTGTGTGTGTGTGACACTGTGTGTGTTTGTGTTTGACACTGTGCATGTGTGACACCCTGTGAAGATGGGGTTGAGTGTGTCAGGGTTTGTGAAGGTGTGAGTACCTGTTGGGGATATCTCTGTGTGTGTCACTGTCCTTTTGTGTGTGGTGACTGAGGGGTGGTGTCTGGGATATCTGTGTGGTTACACCCTGGGGGTGCTGATGTTGGGGGTATCTGTGTGTGTGACAAGTCGGGTGGGGGAGTGTGCAGGCATTGTGACACAGCCTAGGTGTGTCTGTGTGTGTGCACATTTGAGCCCATGGGAACATCTCTGTGTGTCCCCATGTGTGCAGGAGAGTCCTCACTCTCCCAAACCTGAACCATCATGGATCAAACTGGACTCATCTTGGCTGTGTCAGGGATGCTGGGAACAAGTGCCAGGTGCTGGACCAAGTCACCTGGGAAAGCCAAGACAGTGATAATGACCTGCAGCCCCCTAGGAACCCCAGCCCCTGTGCTTAGCCCTTCCTGGCCATCCTCCTGCCCCAGACCACCACTCACTTGCTGTCCTGTCTCCCCAGTTCACACCTGTGGGTTTTTTTCATGCTGTTTTAGCAACACCACACACAGCTGAAGGCTGATTAAAGTGTGTTTGGCACCAAACCGGCCCTCAGAATAAAAGTGCTCTATCCCCAGGCGCTGTAATTTGAGGTAAGGACTGGCCAGTGCATTTCTTGTGGTGACGCAAGTAGTCTCATCTCCAAAACCATCTCTGAGCCTATGAGTGCCTTTTGCAGCCCTGCGTGGAGGTGACAGAGAGACAGAGAAGGTGGGGTGCAGGAGAGACATGTAAGTCCTTTCTGTTTAATAGCGACACCACCACCACAGCCAAAACATCTGAAGCGTGGAGTAATAAAGCTGGGAGACAGCCTGGGAAAAGGCAAGCCATGGCCCCTCTCCAAACAGCAGCTGGCAACCTGGCGCTCAGCTGTGTTAGATTCATGGTCCTGGGCAAGTGCCCACAGAAGCACAGGACCACCCCTGCATGATGGAGAGGACAGGGCAGGGAGAAGGGCTCCAGCATCCTCTGCTGAACAGCCTGATCTGGCCCCCGGCATGCCGGGGAGGCTATGGGGTTTGTTCTCTATGAAAGCTGATTGTTCTAGTTCTGCCATTTCTCTTTCTTTTCTTCCTCTTGCTCACCGCTACCTGAGCTTGTGCCCATGAAGCATGGGAGACCCTCCCTCCCTGTTGCAGGGATATCCTGTGTCCTGTGGGATGCCTTCAAGTTAAGGAGTTTCCATTGAAATTGCTTTGGACTAATAAATGCACAAGCAGTGACAAAGAATGGGCAGGGGGGCACCATAGGGGTGGCTCTGGGTCAAATGACTTCCTGGGGAACCTGGAGACAAGAGGTCCCATCCCTCTCTTGCCTTTGCTAGAGAAGGCTCTGGAGCCCAGGACTCACACCAGTAAGCTGTCACATCTCTCTGAGCAAGGGAAGGACAATGCCAAGTTCCCCCAATGCCAGGAGCAAGGTGTTGCAGGGTGCAGCTCCCTCCTCAGTGCCACACAGCCCCCAGGGCAGCCAGAAACACTGGGGGTTCATGCCAGCCCTGGAGCTGGATGTGACCCCGGGCAGCTGGGATAAAAATCACCCAAAGGGGACAGGGATGCCACTGGCTCTGTGCTCCATTGTAGACCTTCACCCATGGAGATCAGCACCGAGGAGAGGGAAAGTTTGCAAAAGGCTCTTTGCAAATTTGCTACCTACTGACACAAAGTGACCAAGTCCCCAGAGCTGTTTTGGGAGATGCACCCCACCCCAAACCTCAACCCTCACCCATGGACTGAGGATAGGCTCAGGGCATCATTCCTACCAGTTGCCAGCTCAATGGAGGGGTGGAAAGACTTGGTGCAAACAACTTTGCAAATGGAGATAAATTAATAAAAGAGGTAAGTACTTCTGAGTGAGCTGTTCCAGTTCTGGGAGGAAGTGACGCCAGCCCCAGCCTCTGGCCCTAAATTTAGCAAAAAATCTAAACCAGACATTGATAATATTATTAAAGACAGGAAGGAGTGAAAGAAGACCTAGCCTTGCTGGGATGACTGATCTATTTGTGTGAGACAGCAGGAGGAGTGCTGTGAGAAAGGTGTCTCAGGTCAGGAGAGCCTCTGTGGACCCTTCCCCTCAACCAGCAGAAGACAATGCCTGACACAGCAGGTTCAAGCAGTCCTAACCCAGTTTAACAAGTGGTACAGGAGGGAGAGGTGGTTAATAAAACATTGGCTGCTTCTCCCAGCGAGGTGGAGGTGGTACAAGAGTACTTCTGCTGGTTTTTGTAGTATCATCTGAAAGGGAAATGCTGTCCCAGGGACAAAGCCAGGCAGGGTAGTGCTCCATATGCTGGAGGTGTTAGATAAGGACATCAATGGCTCTGAAACACAATGTTACCTTTGTCAAGTGACATCCCTCTTGGCCTTGCTCAGGGCAGAGACTGAGTTGTCCCCCATGTGCTGTCCACAGCAGCAGAGCTTGACTCTAGATTCTGTTTGTGTCATAGTGATTTTGACAACCTGGTGTCCTCCAAGAGAGGAAAACACTCCCCAAAATAGAGGAGTCCAGAGGGAAAGGTGGCAACATGACAGCATTGTGCCTGCAGGAGAGTCAGATGTCCTCACCCTACCTTCAGAGAGACCCATGTGGGTCAAGGGGTGGCGGTCTGGGGTCCTTTGCTCAGTTATACCATTCCTTTCCCCACAAACGCAATGGTTTCACGTGTCTTAAAAGTCACAAGTGCCTGAATCTCCACAGTGAGCCACATAACAGCAACCCACCATGCACAGAGGGCAAAAGTCCCACCAGCCCCATCCCATCACAAAGGCTATGTGTGCAGCTCCTCACTCCTGCCCCGAGCATGGGCAAAAAAGCACCACAACAGAGATCTCTCACCAGCCAAAAGGGGGAACAATCCTTGCGGGAAGGTTGTGATCTCCCCCTTTCACATTCCTACAAGACTGGCTGGTGTCCCCCAGCTTGAGGGGGCAGTAGATCTGCCCCATTACCAAGTCACCACTCAGCAACAGGAGGGGATGCTGCCATGTAGCTCCCAGCGATGCACCAGCGCGGCTGTGGGTGACTCACCGTCCAAGGGATAATTCTTTGCAGCCTGAGATGCTTCCTCACTGTTGTTGTCAAATCCTATCTAAAAATCATCAGACTAATTAGAAAACAAAAAATGACATTTTATGGTCTGTTAGTGCTGTAAGTGGACCAAGGCCTTATGGTATTTAAAGACTGCTTGGAAAACAACTGCGGTATTTACATCTGGGAGAGTCACAGAGCTCAAGCAGAAGCTGCATCTCAGAACATTTCTGTTGAACATACTCAGCCTTGGTGATGACAAACATTACTGCACATCATCACCCCAGTTTTTCAGGGTGCTAATACCTCATCCATTGGAAATCTTATCTGCTGTAGACTTGGCAGCTAGGATGTGTTTATAGATTCCTATTTGTTCTGATTTTTTTTTTAATTTTTGTCTTTGAAATGCTTAAGTGGTCAATTTTATGTCAGTGAAAGGTATCGGTGGTGGGGATAGAGGGCTTCTGCCAGCCCAGAGCCCACGCACAGGTTGGTTGTGCATCATAGAAACAGAGAATGTTTTGGGTAGGAAGGGACCTCCAAAGGTCACCTAGTCCAAGCCCCTTACAAAAACCAAGGACATCTCCAACTAGAACAAATTGTCCAGACCCTCATCAAGCCTGACCTTGAATGTCTCCAAGGATGGAGCTTCCACCACCATTCTGGGCAACCTGTTCCAGTGATCCACCACTCTTAGATTAAAGAACCTTTTCCTTTGACTAGCTCTGTTTAGAGCCTCCCTTATGGAGCTAGTGAAGACACCCAGAAATGGTTTCTAGATCTACCTTAAACTGCTGTGCCTGGCAGCTAAGGTGATGTTCATGAGGATGGTGGAATTGTCATGCAGACACTCAACCATGTCGCAAAGTGAAGACACTTCCCTACACAATAGGCTGCTTGCTGATCACCCTCTTCACTAATGCTGATCACTCTCTCCCTACCATGCCCCCATCCCTATAAAGCATAAAGGATCCCATGGCTATGCCTTTGGATTCAGCACAGCAAAGGTTGGCTGTCCTTCACAAAGGTCCCACTGTTTATGCTTTCTTTTGGCCCCTCTGGATACCCTGACATGCAGATTACATTATACCTTCTACCTAAGCACCTCCAAGCAAGTAAACACAGTAAATAATTCACAGTAAGCCAATTCTTTAAAGATTTTTGTCTCTTTTCTTCAGTATACACTGTCAATGAAGAGCAAAACACCCTCCAGTGCACTCATTTGATGTTATTCACAAGTCTCTCTGGTAAGTAATTCTCCACTTGCGGTGCTTTCAAACCAAGGAGACTGCCATCAAATCTTCAAGCTGCCATCACGGCCCAACAACACACATTTCAAGCCATGCATCCCAGGGCAATGTCCAAAACCCAGCCGGTGTGCTTCACCACCTCCAAACACCTGGATGGAGAGAAAAGTCTTGTTTCTGCCCTTCTTGGCACTGCATAGACCCGAGCACAGACATTACGACCCACAATTTTACAAGTGGTCACTGATTTGGGAGCATCACTGAAGATATTAAAAGCATGCCACTGGTGCTCAAGATTTAATCTTCTTTGGGGTGGTGAGGGAGGCAAGGCAGCCTGGATCTGAAGGTCTTCTCAGCAAAACCTTTTAGCTCTCCTGCACTCCTGATTTCCATCTGAGGACATTGCCAGTGACCCCCTCACTCAAGAAGTCTCACCTTGTCACGCATGAGGGACCTCATCTATCCCTCAAAACGCAGAGCTGGTTCAAGGCTTGTCAGTGGCACTGGCCAAACCAAGCGATGCTATTCCAGGGCTGTCACTGAGATTAAAAAACTTAGCCTTGCCAAAGCCAACCCTGAAGCTGCTCCCCAGCAAGAAAGGTTGACAGGGAGCACACACCTGCCTTGGAGACATGTAGATGCAGCATGGCTTTCTTTTTATTTACAGAGCATCAGATTGCACATTCCCTAAGAACTCTGATTCATCCCTCCCAAACCCTAGAACAAACACTCCCAAATCAGTCTAGTGCATGGGGACAGGCTTTGTTCAGTGCTCTGAAAGAGAGCAGGTAAAGTCATTACCCTCACTTTGCATAGCACAAATCATATGCATAAAGCTGCATGGAACAACCCTGCAAAGCTCAAAGGAAACAAATGGGCGACTTGCACCATGAATTTCAATGGGACTTTGTGCCGCCAGGATAATAGCCAGCGAGACAGTGAAATATTGCGTGGAGAGACACCGGGCAGTAAAAACAAGTTCGACTTGCTAATGCAGTGGAATATCCCGCAATATCGCACGGGGGGAGACTGCAGAGCAACTGTGCAGGGGCACAGGGAGCGGCCTGAGATAACGGAGCACACTTGGGCACAGGACAGGAATCATTAGGGATGGTGGCCAAAGCGGGGGTCTTCTAAACGCAGGGCATTGCCCTGTGGCTTCTCACTGAAGCTACGCTTCCCAGCTTGATGAGCTCTTTATCCAGCTTCTCTTAGAGGGAGCACCTGACTTGCAGGGAGGTCTCCAGGCAATTTTTTGCATGGGTTAGCTACAGCCCTTGGAGCACCTGACCTGCTGGAGGCCAGCAGTGGCTGCAGGATGGAGATCTGTAGCCAAGTTTCTTATTATAAATTCCCATCAACAGCCTTCACATCAAGCCCTGCCTGCTGACACAGCCCTGCTTCAGGTTCCCACTGCACTGGGGCTCCAAGCAGGACAGACAAGGGAGAAGGGACTGGCCCCAGAGAGCCTCCAGCCAGCATTGCACCGTCCATAGTGGCACCTCAGTTCCATGGGGACAGTGTCCCAAAGTGTCTCTGCCTCCTGTGAGCTCCCTGCTCCCTCCACCATCCTTGGTGGGATGCCCTGTGGGCCATAGGCTTAGCTAAGTCTCTAAACAGTGGCTGAGGCAAATCATCCTCCCATCTGACACCCACAGAAAAAGAGGTTTCCATGTGGTTGGATAAGTCACCCGAGGCTGGAGCAGAGTGAATTTGCATCCTTTAAATTAAAGAGCTTTAAACAGCATCTTCTCCCCAAACTGCCACTATATCCATTTCAATACTTACAGCAAACACTTTGCAAGTAGACCCAGAGGAAGAGGAAGGAGGAGGGAGAAAGCCAAGAGAGAGAGGACAGAGGATGCTCTGATGCTGCAGGAAGGGGACCAGGAGATGCCTGTTTGCACAAGGAGCAGCCACTCTGTTACCAACGCAGAGATGTTAAAGCAAGCTATTCCCTAAGGCACCCTAAACATTATAGAGCGCTGATGATGAGAGCAGTAAATGAAAGGACACCTTTGAGTGAGCACTCATGAATTAAACAGCCTTGGAGGTTGTCCCCATACAAAACAGAGTGTGTCTTTCAAGGCTGTGTAACTCCACAGTGGATACAACAGATTAGGGCTACTAAATCCAGAGAGGGAAACCTCCCCAGGAACCTCAAGCTGCATCTCCAGAATGTCCACAACAAGGGGAAATGGAAGTGTAGTAGTCTGGCTGCCACTGGCTCCTGGTTCCTCTGTGTGGTCACCTTGCTATTTGACATTGTGTTTTGGGACAAAGGTAGATTGGGAAAAAGGAGAGAGCAGCTGAGGTGTGTAGGTGAAGTTACAGGACAGAACTGGTTAGGTCACAGCTGTGACCCCCTCAATTCTTTGTCTCTGAAAAGCAGAAAAAGTCTAAGATGGGTGAAAGTAGTAGACAAACTGGACATTCCAATGGGAATCCAGATATGTAATACACTAAATACACTAAAGCCTTCCTCTCTTATTTTAAGGCTGACCAGAGATCCAGGAGACCTGAGGGTACTCAGGAAGAGATCTGGAAATGGGTTCAGAATGAGTCACACAGTGCCTCTCCTTTTCCCTAGGATCCTGGGAGCAGAGACCTCTGAGCCCTTCATCTTCTTTATCCGACTCCAGGCAGGCTGAGCACAACCTCAGAATAGGAGTGTGGGGCGTAACTCTCCTCCATCCACACGAGCCTGAACCAGCAGCGCCAGGACTCCGAAGGCAGTGCTGGGGTAATTTCCCCATTATTGACATGACATTCGGAACAGCACAGCACGTGGGGCCACTGACTCACAGGTACCCGGGTACGGAAAGAGCAGCCAGGGAGGCTGCAAAGCAGTGAGTGAGTGCTGCAACGAGACCTGGCCATCCAGTGACTACAGTCATCCAAAATAGCATTCGTCTCCACGAGACTCACAAGCCCCTTGGGAAGGGAAGGACCTGCTATTCAGCGATGCTGTCAGATCCCCAGGGGGAATATTTTGCTCAGAGAATGGGAGTTGGGAGGATTTCTGCAGTTTTCCCTCCCAGTCTCAAATTACTTCATTGAATTAAAAGCAGTGTGGGCTGGAAACAACGTTAAAAGGAAAAATGAGACAGAAAAATCACACTGAGCGTATTGTTCTGGATAAAGAAGACATAGGCGTGTTGCGGAAGGTAGCGAAACCCATCCCACAAGTGGTCTTCTACTGCCAGGAAGATGTGACAAAAATAATTACTCAGGCTATACATAATTATTGTGCTGCTTTGAGCAGCCGCCTGCCCTTGGCACAGTTAAGGGAGTCTTTGCCTGATACTGGTTAATGACATTAACCATTAGCCCGTTAACATCCTTACCCACTAAACAGGCTGGGATGCAGCCAGGCACTTGCCTTGGTGTCTGCCACCCCAAGCAGAGAGCACCATGTGCCTGTTGCAGGAGAAATGCTCCTAGTTGCCATTCCCTGTTACACCAGTGCCTGGAAATGAATGGACCCCAGTGCTATCCTGTATCAAGATCTCCACTCAGAAGCAGCTGGTTGCCACTTGTAGGTTGGCCCCACAGATGCCAGCAGTAGTTTGTGGTCCTCAGAGAAGATAGGACCACTGCTGGAAAATGCAGAAGTGATGCACTTGATTGATGGAAATTGATCGTTTAATTGTTTAAAACAAAAAGAAAGGGAAGAGGTAATAAAACCACTTTTTTCTTCCCCTAAGTGGAGAAAGATCCAAATTCCTCTAGTTTTGGTCCAGCTGCCAGAAAGGGACTGGTTCCACAGGTTACTTGGGGAAACCTCTGTGGGGTAAATTAAATGTTCTTCATTTAGTTCCCTCAAAGGAGGGAATAAGAGCTTTACAACCAGCTGTCAAATGCTCTGCAGCTAAAATATCAGCAGAGTATGACAGATGCAAGATGGACAAAGCCTCCAAGGTTTCAGTTATTGACTGGGAAGTCTCTGTTTCTTATCTTATTATCTTTCAAGTTAAACCGATATGATCTGAACAATCAGGAAATTGAACAGTATCATTGGCAGACACCATCCTCTCCCCAAATTGCTGACAGTGATGAATACCAGCTCTGGAGCCTCCAACATATGAAGGATAAGGACCTGTTGGAGGGTGTCCAGAAGAGGCCATGAAAATGCTCAGAGGGCTGGAGCACCTCCCTTATGACGACAGGTAGAGAGAGTTGAGGTTATTCAGCCTCAAGAGGGGAAGACTCCAGGGGGACCTTATAGTGACCTTCCAATCCCTGAAAAGGGCCTATAATAAATAACGCTGGGGAAGACTGTTCACAAGGGCATGGAACAATAGGATGAGGGCTCATGGTTTCAAGCTGGAAAAGGGCAGATTTAGGCTGGACATTAGGAAAAAGTTCTTGACTCTGAGGGTGGTGGATCACTGCAACAGGTTGCCCAGAGATGTGATGGAGCTTCCAAGCGTAGAGACATTCAAGGTGAGGCTTGATGGGGCTCCAGGCAATCTGTTCCAGTTAGAGCTGTCCCTGCTTGTTGTAGGGGCCTTGGACTACATGAGCTTTGGAGGTCCCTTCCAACCCAATATAGCCTATGATTCTATGATTTAAGACCATTGCTTCAGCACGGTGGGATCTAACAAAACAGAGTGTTTTATCTAATCCCAACAATCCCATTTGGCCGGAGGTGATGGAGACCCAAACATTCTGCATCTTGTATAGGTTTATCTGGCAATAATCTAATGTTTGGTCACGTGGACCTGGGTCACAGATTGATCACCGCATACTTGAAGATCACAGGCTATGAAAACGATTGCTGTGCTGGCTGGAATAAATTATGCAAAGCAATGCGTTATCTGGAAGCCTGCAACGCGCACGCACACGCACACACTTCAGTGATCTATCACTCTCCATGCAGAAGTTCTGCTGCAAAGACATTTTAATTAATACATTGAAATACGTTTTTTGCCTTGTCTGAGCCGGAGGTGAGCAGGGAAATGATGCCGAATGGGGGAAAAGCCCCCACTGCAAAAGAAATCATGAGGGGAAATGCAGTGGCTTAAAACCAGTGAGAGCTAAGTGGTGTCAGAACTGGAGCCCAGTCAAGTATTGAGCTGGTATTGGTGGGAAAGTGAGAAGCAGGGATTGCATATGCTCTCCCAAAGGCACTACAGGGCTGTAGTACAACCCCTCAATACTCACTACCCCTATTCCTCCTGCCTTGAACACCCCTGCACCCACTCTCCATCCCCAGCATCCTCACTGCCTTCACAACCAGCAACAAGGAGAACCCAGGTTCACATTCAAGGCAGAAACCAACGTGCACGAAAATGTGGCTCTTCTAGAAGGGCTACCAAAATGAAAAAGCCCAGTTTGACATGTTGTTCACACCAGCACCACTGAGACACAAATGCCTCCTTTCCAGCCAGAAGAAACTTTCATCCCTCAACAAACTGAAAGGGTGGGACATCTGGCTTTTGCTCTCCATGCTTTTCTTTTTTCTTTCTTACTGACTTTCCTGCCTCACCCATGAGAGTCTTCTGTACCGAGCATCCAAGGACCCTAGCTGAAGCATTAAACAACAGGCAGCAGTGGCCCAGTTGTCCTCAGTGCTTGCCCCGAGAGTGCAGCCCTATGCTCCCATTGAGCTATCCCTCCCCGTGCCACCACGAGTGTTAGGTGTGGCCTCATCCATCAGATGTGGCAAAGAGAAGATTCTAATCACTGTACCAGAAGGTACTTGAAGAAAACTCCAAAAGGAGATGGGGACGCAGGTCAGTAAGGCACAGACCAAAGAGCACTACTAACTCCAGTTTGCATCCTGATGGATGGTCAAAATCCATGGGGAAGAAAGGGCAGAGGGAGGTGGGGATTTGGGGCAGTAGGAAGGATGAGGCAACCAGGAGCCAACCTCACCATGGCACGGAGCAACCATTTGGCAAGCAAGTCCTGCCCGGCTCACAGATGATTTGGGGATTGTCGCAACCACCTGACATGTTCTTCTTGTGAAGTGAGGCTAGACCATTGACCAGGATTAATCATGGGCAGGACAGTGAGAACACTGAGCTGTTTTCCTCTCAGAGGGGGACTACCTGCAAAGTTCTCATGCCAGGAGCTAAGCAGAGTTTGTTGAAAGGAGTCAAGATATGACCCTGGGGTCTCTCCTCACCAACAGGCACACAGGCAGGTTGGTGCCTGGGATGGATCCCAGCCAGCCCTCTTCATTATGCTCCATTGAGACTCCTGGAAAGTGATAGCCAAAACCCCTGGCTGAGTCTAATCAGCACAGAGGTCTCTGGCCTCAAACAGGGAGAAACCTAGATAAATTCCCCAGAGAAAAAGAAATGTGAAATTAGCCTTGCCAGGCAAGGGAGAGATTTTAAATTGCAGCAGAAGTGTTTGAGAGATAGCTCTGCTCTCCACAGGAGTTTCTCCCCATCCTTGGGATTTAAGCCTGTTAATAGTGGAGTATGATGATGTTATCTGTTTGTACTGCACTTTTTATCACAAACATTTCCCAAAGTGATTTGCTATCGTGTCCTCCGAGAGCTGCTGAAACAGGAGCCCTGCTGGGATGCAGCAGTAGAGCAGACAGCACCCTGCTTGCAGGCAAGGGAAAGGGGGAATTTGCACCAAGAAAACCAAATCCTTGGTTCCTCAGTCTCTTGCAGATCACCCAGGACGCGGGATATATGGTCCTACTCAAAAGATCTGTGTACAGAAAAGTCTCCTCTCTACACCTAACTTTGTGGGATGACAGAGCAAACTCTGGCCTTGAACAAGTCTGGATCAGAAGCTTCCCTTGCTGCTCCACACCAGATCCACATTCCCCTCAGAGAGGGTCTGTGCTAAGCCCAGCTGCCAGGCCTGAGCCACCATCCCTGGTTCTCCTGCAGGAACACATGGAAGTGCACTTTTCCAGCCCAATTTAGGGACAGACACTCACACAGTAAAACATGGGGTTATTTCTGTAACCTCTTCTCAACAACTGCCTGGCCCACCAACACTGGAGCATGAACATGAGAAACATGATGTGAGAGGGATAAGGAGATGAAAGGTGAAGAGCCAGGGGAACAGGAGGAGAGGAGTGAGACTAAGAGAGGAAAAGCAAAGAGATTCACCCTCAGTGAGCAATGGCCAGGAAGGAAAGGTGAGGAAGAGACTTGTGGGAGCTGCACAATCCTCACTGCGAGTAGCTCCACACACACATGATGTCTCTCCCTGAGGATTTCTCTCCCTGCAAAAGATGCAGATGGGATCCCAGCAGCTGATAGCAGTGGAAGCAGGAGAAAATTAAGTGATAGCCCTTTTCCAGGTGGGGAAATGCTTGCATTTCTCACCCCCTCACTGATTCCAAGCGGCTCAGGTGTCGGTATTTGTTCTCCAGCTTCCAGCCCAGAAAAGGAAGGATTGATGGAGCTACAGATCTCCGATGGAAAGCACAACCTCAATACAGTATTTAGACACAAAATTGAGCAGCTTTCTCCCAAAGTGACTGATGGAGGAACCCAAACCTTGCAACCTCCAGGCTAAAATCCAAATAATCCACCTCACCAGGCTTCAAAGACTCCAGCTCTGCAGAATTAACCTGAGCTGCCCTAACCAACCCTCTGGCTCTTTCATGGGGATGCTGAGAGCCTCCCGGCAGCTCCCCAGATCACTGCTGCCACTCAAGGTCTGGCAGACCTCTAGTGCTGTGCCACTGTCCCCTGCATGCCTGCGAGGGCAGGCAGTGCCTGCCACCACACGTTTGTTGCCACACAAGGAACAGTGAAAGACAGTCCCAGAACCCCACCACCTGTATGGGGGAAGCAGCATGCCATGGCCAGTGGGGCAGGCAGACCTTCCCAGGAACCCACTCTAGCTCAGGACACTGTGTGAAGGTGGCTCTGCCCCTGCATAGGGCTCTGTGCTTGCCAGGACTAGCAAAGGCAGCGGAAGCTTGTGCCTGAACCACCTACACCCCCAGGTTGGGACACTGCAGTGCAGATGCCTGCGAGCATCACCTGTCGATGCACATTATTAGGAAAAGCATTTGTGTGCCTTTCCCTTTGATTGAGGAAGATGGATGAATACTTTGAAGAATCACTTCCTTCCCTAAAAGCCAGCTGCAGACATTGTGCCAAATTCTCCTTCCTACAGTCACTTTTTAATCAGTCGGACCGGGCACAGGCACGCAGACCTCAAGCATTGTGGAGACTCGGGAGCCTGCAGCTCCGTGCTGGGAATATCAGTGGAGATACAAAGCATTTTCACTCAGCCACATCGTTGCCTGATTGACACCCTGTAATAAAGAGATTCACCACATAATTACCGTGCATTTGGGATGCAGCAGCAATATTTTTTCCTAACCCAGTGACAGCTTTAAACAGTAGTTAAAGTATATGTTTATAGTAATGTCGCTAGTTATTTTTGTTATTTTCCAGAAAAGGCTTTGCCTTGAAAAAGCTAGAGAGTAAACAACAGCTCAAGTGTCTTCTGAAGACATCTCTACCTATATTTTCAGATAAACTGTTAAGGCAAATGAGAGGGGAAGACCCAAGATTAAATAAGGAACAGCTCGGAGTAGAGAAGTGACTGTTCCCCTGTACTCAGCACTGGTGAGGCCTCACCTCAAGCACTGGGTTCAGTTTTGGGCACCTCAATACAAAAACTAAAATCGAAATGCTGGTGCAGGTCCAGAGAAGGGCAACAAGGTTGGTGAAGGGTCTGGAGAACAAACCATGTGAGAAGCAGCTGAGGGAGCTGAGGCTGGTTAGTCTGAAGAAAGGGAGGCTGAGGGGAGACCTTGTTGCTGTCTACAACTATCTGAAAAAAGGCTGTAGAGAGGTGGGTGCTAGTCTCTTCTCACAAGGAACAAGTGATAGGACAAGAGGAAATGGCCTACAGTTGCACCAGAGGCTGTTTAGGTTGGACATTAAGACAAGACTTTGTAATGAAAAAGCCTTGGAACAGGCTGCTCAGAGAAGGGGCTGAATCAACATCCCTGGACATGTTCAGAAATCACGTATATCTGGAGGTCATGGACATGGTTTATTGGTGAGCTTGGGACAGTTGGCTTAATGATTGGACTCGATGATCTTGAAGGTGTTTTCCAAACAAAATTATTTATGAATCTATGACTTGAAGATAACAAGGGGTGCAGGCTCAGGCACTGCTGCTCAGACCCTCTCACCTCTTACCGCTACAGGCTAAATGCTGATACGGCAGCACGGACTTGCCATGCTTTTACATGTGACATGGGATCAGTGGTTGAGACCTGAGCTCTGCTAGCACACCTACAGCTGGGCACAACAGAACTCCCGTTGTACCCAAGTATCTATCTCAGCCTTGCCAAAGAAGATGTGAAACCAGCCTCATAGCAAATGAGAGGAGGAGGCTGGCATTTACCAGCAAAGAGAAACAAAAATAAATGATGTGTTTTATTAAGAAATATTACCTAGAAAGTTTATTTTTATTTCGAGGGCCTCCAACAGCCAGCAATGTAATAAAGAGGAAAAAGAAAATGGGAAGGGGAAAATCAGAATAATGAAGATGATCAAATAAATCCACACGCATAGATATGCCTTAAGTCAATAACACCTAGATGTTGCAGTTGGGTGTGTGTTTTGCTGCAATGAAAGAAAGGCCACATTTCATAAACTGATATAAATTATCCTGGAATCAAAATTAAAATGGCTACAAAAGAGGTGGTGAAATATTAGCAGTCAGGAATGAGAACGAGGGTCCTTCCATCACTGTCACTGGGAAATTGCAGCTCCAGAGGATGCACAGAGCTCAATCTGGGGCTGCTGCTCTCTTGCAAGGGTTTGAGCTGGTACCAGGAGCCTCAGGAGATGCTGGGCTCTCCCTTCCAGACTCTTCATGTCTCTAAATCTTCCTGGGTACCATCTGTGGCTGGGCACAGCAGCATGGAGCAGAGGCAGGCTCCCCTCTGCTCCCACCAGGCATGAGGACTAGTCCCTATCCTTCACAATGATGCACTTTAAAGACTCACTTGGGAGAAATCCAGCTTTCATGAGGCTCCCTGTCCCTTGCCCCTCAGCCTCCCACCAGTACTAACAAGCCTTCACTAACAGAAACACCATTTCTTTTCTTCCACAAGCATGATATGATCCTACCTAAAACCTCCCCCCATAGTTATTTACTGCAAGGATGCAGGCAGAGCCATCAGAGGTGTTTTGTACTAGCTCTGTTCTTTCCACAAGAGCCAATGTCAAACAACCACATCAGTATAAAGTCCTTCAAGGTAACACCATTGCAGCAATGCTGGGACTTCGCTAACAAAGTACTGACAGAGCATTTCTCTGAGTATTTCCAGCAGCCAGCCACTGTTCCATTACACCACACTCTTGGACACATCAGTGTGGTGGCTTCAGCCCTCTTCACAAGCCTGGTGCAGCTCTGCAGTGGTGCTCCTATGTGCTGTGGGGGTAGGACACCACCTAGGAGTATTCCTCTGACTCCTACTTTGACTTATATCCATTTCTTGCTGTGATGCCATGAAGGACATGACAGATCCGTCCCGGGGCTGGGTGGCATCTCCGCAGTGGTAGTCACCCATCATTAACTAGGTCACTCAGGCACTTTTCCTGAGCTGCTGCTCAGTTCCCAGTTGGCAGCCGAAGTTTTCATCATCTGCCCTTATGTGTGCAACCTTGCTCTGTTGGCACTCTTAGTTTTAATCACTACTCATGTTGAGATCACCCAGGTCTTCTGCTATGACATTACATGCCTCTGTATAGAGGAGACCTCCCAGCACCACGTCTCCAGAGCATTTCATTAGTATAAGGCTAATTTTTATACCAAGGTCATTAATTAAAACATTATATGAAAAATATTGTCATTCCTGAAACCTGTCCTTAAGAAACTGAGTGAACTGGCAGTCCTTTGCTCAGAGCTGTCCTGCTCCACACTGTCCCAACATTTACCTACTAATTCCCACCTCCTCTGGTTTAATTAACAGGATGCAAGAGAAGTGAGGCAGCCAGGATGTGAACTGCCCAGGAAGTGAATTTTGGGGTAACAAGGGAAAAAGACAACACGGCTTAGGGAAGAGACCGGTCTGCAGGTACACATCTCACAAAGGAAACCCAACTCTGCAGTGTGCATCTTGGCAGCCTGCTCTCCACAGAGAGGAGAGCACACAGGGACAGACCAAAGCCATCTGCAATCCCAGCTCTGTGTGACTCTCCATTCCCACTTCCTGCTGGTCATTTTCTTCTCAGGACATGGAAGCCACGAAAGGTCTGAATCTCATTTTGCTTAGGAAACACGGTGAAATCTTACTCCTTGCACACACAGTGATGCCTGGACTCCACAGCAAGGCCCTCAGCCTGCTCCTGGAGCACCACAAACTGTCCCAGCAGATTTGCCCATGGTAAGGCGCAGCATCACAGCATGGCCACATCTCCAAGGGATGTCTCTGTTAGCACTTGCTGGATGTGGATCACTAAAGTTAGTACCTGCGTGTAACAAAGAAGCCTGCAGAGACGATACTGAAATACAAGGGACTAAAAGAGAAGGTCTCTGATGGATAGAAGAATATCCATGAGGAGCTATTCTGGAGCTCAGCTGATGGGAAGGGCAGTGCACATGTCCTCATGGCCCAAAGTCTCCTTAACTCTTCCCTCTGGCTGAGTGGCAGGCAAGAAGTAACCTCAGTGATTGCATTTCTTTGTATGACCCCATCTAAAACTTTCAGCATCAGATAAACAACTCCCAAGGGTCAATTAACATGTCTTGAGATGATTAGACTCTGACACTGATGAAACCCAGCAGTAATTAGCAAATTAAAAAAAAAAAAAACCCTTTTGATTAGTACTCAGCATAATTCCCTCCAATTATTCAAAGTTCATGACTACAGGGGGTGGAATATCTCCAGGAATATTTATTTATATCCCTATTTTTTTCCAATCAACTTTGTGAATCTAGTTAATCATCAGCACTTGAACTTGTTAACTTGGAGAGTTTCAGAGCTGTCACTCTGTCTGATTGCTGTAGACAGCCTGGGGAAGAGTTTGGGGAGTAGAGAGAATCAAAATACCTGTCTCAAGCAAAGAAAGAGCAAGCAAAAAATGCAAGAAGAAAAAAAAACCAATAAAAAACAGCCGAAAACCAACACCCAACTCACTGTAGCAGTAGAGAAAATAAAAATACAGTGTTTTCTCTCTCTTTTTTAGAGTCTCAGCTTGGTGCTGGCATGTTTTGCATCAGCCTGTCAGACAGTGCTTTGCAAAGGCAGCAATGTACCTCCTGCACATGGACAAAATCCTCTCTGAAAAGGTGCTCATGCCTGCAAAGCCTGAACATCTGGGCAGGAGCAGCCCAGGCAGCCACATTCCCTTTAAAGCATGTGGGCAAAGAATAGCCCTCAGCTCTTCTTAATAAATTGCAGGACCAGTTTAGCAGCCCCCCAGCCAGACACCTTCTGTGGCTGGGGCAGAGCTGACCTGCCACCATCCATGGAAAGAAAGAGCAACTCACAGAAAAGCTGGCACTGCTCTGGAAGTCATCGTTGCCTGCAGGCAAGCTTTGCTAAAGCATTTCATGCCTGTCTTCAGACAGCATGAGAACAGTTTCCCTGCCCTAAATCCTCCCACTTCCTTTCCAGCAGGAGGGAAGGGTTCTGGGGATCTCAAAATCTCTCTTTCCCTATTTGTCCCCAGAGCTGCTCCAGCAACCTGTTCTCCCAGCTGTCTGAATGTGGAGATGGGGTGGGGACCAGCATCCCACACTGCTGTCAGGGAAGGGTGGGTGTGTGACCCTATAGAATCATAGACTCATTAGGGATTGGAAGGGACCTCGAAAGATCACAGAATCACAGAATCATTAGGGATTGGAACCTCCTGTGTTCCAGCTTACACCCCCACAGTCATATGTACCTCCTCACTCTCATAGGTGCCTCCACACCTATGGCAGAGGTAGATGAATGGGGAGCCAGAGGTACCACCACCTAAAGGGATCAAAGCAGTTGGACCACTGCGGAGCTTCATTGGGAAACACTGCAACAGAGTCAGTGCAAACCACTCAGATTAAACCTACGCTTTGCAGAGAGGTCAGGTACCTTCTCATCTCCTGACACAAGCTCTCAGCAGCCCTATCTTCACTGGCCAGAGAGAACAACTCTCCAGAGGCACTGTCCATCCTAGTGGCACTCAGGGACTGCCCTTGCTGACAAACACCAGGGGCATGGAGATGTGACCACCTGGAAGTGGGTTTGCCATGCTCTGAGCTGCAACTCCTGCACACTCAGCTTCATTAAAATTTTCTTCCTTGCCTGAGTGAGCCCTGAGGGATGGAGAAGACTAGTCCCAGATAGGAAGACATTCGCTTAAACCTTTCAAAGCCATTTTTCATTGGACTTTTCTATATTCATCAATGCAGACTAACAGAGATTTTCTCTCTAGTTTAGATGATATTTTTTTTTAATTTAATCCTATCCAGAGAGAGCCCTCTAGGGAGCTCCTAACCCTGCTTTAATAACATGCTCATTAGCAAGGTTATTCAGGGAGTGGTTTCTATTTGACACTCCAGCATCTTTCCAATTAATGTTGCTTTAAAACAAGCAAACCTTAAAAAAGAGAGAATATCAAACAGCTCAGAGTCAGCACTGCAGGAAGCCAGCAATTTCCTCTGGATTTTCATCTCCCTTCTCTCCAAAATTTCATTCTCAGTATCTCAGCCATTTGCTGAGACAGGACTAAATTAAAAGTCTACAAGACCCTGCTGTCCCATTAACTCAGGGATTTCAAAACAGCAACCAGTGCACCAAGGGTGGGTTTGTTGAGCTGGATTAGATCCTGCATGATGCACATTCAGGGTCATCTCTTGCCACCTCTGCAAAAGGGAAATCCCTCCATCAGCTTAACACCTCCCAGCACAAGAGGTCTTTCCCTTGGTCCCTCACTGGAGCACAGCAGTGTTTGTGTAGAGGGTGCACACATGCAGAGAGCGTGCGTGAGTCAAGGGATGTTGTCACAGTTGCTGGAGCAGGAACACAAAACATCTCAGCTGTCTCCCCAGGTGACCTAGCTTACCTGTGTATTCACAGACTGACTATTCCCTTTGCCTTAGCTGTTCTATAATACGATGGTCCAAACGCTGAAACAGCTCAGAACTGAGCGCTGAGCTTGTCTCCACCCGCTGATCTCCACATGGTATTTGCCAGGGGCAGGCAAATCTCCCTTCTATGAAGGCAAACTCTGGACACACATCCCACAGACAGGTGCTGATGCCTCTTGGTGACCAAGGAGAAGGAGAGTCTTGCACTGGGGTGCTGCAGGAGGTGAAGCATTGCAACAGCCGGTCATGAGTTACTGAGTATTATTTCAAAAAATGCTCAATCTGCCCACAAAGGACTGAAGCGCCTCTTTCACTGCCCACCATTTCCCCTGCAGCACCTATTCACTTCATTTTAGATGTAGCAAATTGAAATCTGGGTCAGAAGTGAGAAAGCAGAGGCACACACAGTAGGTACTCAGCCCACTGCAAAGTAACACCACCCTTGGCAAGTCAGCAGCTGCAAAGGCAGCGTGACAGGGACAAATTCTGCACTGACAGATGCCCAGCACCGACCAAAGGGAGCTTCAGCTCTTTACCCCAGCTGAGCTGGACCCTTAAGGGCTGAGAACAAGTGCTGCTTGGGCCAAGGATGAAATCAAAGCCAGAGAGATAAGAGGTCTAAGAGCCTGTGAATTCCTTGGTAATAATACCAAGAAGAGATTTGCCCAGGGCTTCCCTCGTGTTGCGATCATAGTCCTATCTCATGATCTGGACGGAAGTAAGTGGGGATCTATGCTGCCTACCGGAGCTTGCTGAGCACACAGTTCTACCTGTGACGCAGAGAATAATGTCAGCGTTACCGGGTTGTATGAACAGCAAAACTCCGAGTGAGTCTGCTGGCTTCCTCCACTCTCTATTATCCCAAGTCTCCCTTAGGCTCTTCTCTTTGCCTTCCCCAGTCTAACACAGAATTTTGGCTCTTTCCTTGTTAATTAAATGACAACCATCTGCAGCCAGAGCTTGAATTACACCTGCCTAAAGCAATCGACAGTGATTGGAATTGTCGTATCATTTTGATTGCAGAGATTCCCACGCAAGTCAAAACAAGCAGGGAGCGCAGGCATATGCTGAGAGCTATTACCAGGGCTGGGAGATGGTTTCCTGTCTGCCAACATGCACCCAAGGCCTCTCCTGAGCTCTCTGCTAGAGCTTAAGAATGATTTTCCGCACCCCCCCCCCTCCCCACCTTGGGCTGTGGCTCCTTGTGATGGTTTGTGCAGAAGCTGAAGATGCTGACACTGGCTGGAGCTGTTTGTGGGACCCGAGGTAGTGCTAGAGATGATGCAGAGCTCATGCACACCCAGCTCTGCTGTTTCAGGGTTAGTTTTTTGCATCAGACTCGTAGCAGCTGGTGTTTCCCCAGCTTGTTTTATAGCTGTGGTAGAAGAAGAAAAGCCAATGAAATGGATATAAATGAAACAGGGTAAGTTAGAACATAAAGATGAAAGAGTGCAGACAGGTGAGGCTGTATGGAAGCTCTCCCCAGCAAGAACCACGCCAGGACTTTCCTGGGGGATGGCTGCTCCTCTCCATGCTGCACTGCGGTGCTAACTCCAGGCCTCCTCTGCAGTTGCTCTCTGCTCCCCAATAAAATCCTGAACATGCACACAGCTAAAGGGATGCCCAAGACTTTCCAGTGTGCTGAGAAAGTTTTGTCCCTCTCTGATACAGGCAGAGCTCATGTGAGGCTGTGATGGCACAGCTACCTCAGGAGTGCTATCTGTGAGCAGCTCACGGAGAAGAGTGGCAGGCATTCTCTCCCACCAAACCAGGCACAATGTTTTCAGTAAATATCAAACCAAACAGTCAACAAACAATTCAAGAAGAAAAAACGTTGGTGAAATCAGGTTGAATTCAGGAAAATCACACTGAAAATCCCTGGGGATCTTTTATCCCAGAGGCAGAGGGAAGATACTGCCCTGTTGTAAATGAAACTTTCCAGAGTAGTTTCAAAGGGTACTTTTCTTTAAGACCAGACTGTAATGTTTAAAGCAAAGCTGAGAGAAGGTAGGAAAAGTTTTTAACAGGTCGAGTAATCTAAAGGAAAACATTTCAGTTCAGGTCAAGTGAGACAGGTGAGGTCTCCAGCTGAAAGACAAAGGGAGAGAAGGCAGTGGGGGACATGAACCAGTATTTCCCCCTGATCTGTTGGATCATATCCCAGCCAGAAGCCCTCTGACTCACCAGCTCTGGTCTCCAGCCCAGGGCCATGCCACAGGCTCCTACAAAACACAGGACACTGCTCAATCCAGCTACAGTGTCATCCCTTGGTAATTGCGATGCCCCTTTCTGTTGCTACAGAAACAGCCATGATGTCATCCCTGCAGATGAAGAGGTAGTGCAAAAGCTCCCGGGAAGGGCAAAGAGGTCACCTGGGATCGTGTCCATCTTGTGCTGAACCCCAGGCACACTGCCCTCAAGCATGCAGAGGTGTGCTGGGGCAGGCAAGAGCTGCGGGAGAAGAGGTGAATGGCTTTGTGCCCTTAGGGAGTGCATTTTAAGCTTTCCATGCTGAAAAGTCACATTTTGTAGAGGTCTGGAGCAGATTCTTCGATGCGTTGGTTTGGAGCAATAATGACATCCAGTGGCTGGTTAGACTAGTCCTCAAGGGGAACCGTGCATGAGCATCCCTCATCCTGTCCCTGTTCAAGGGTGTTAAAGTGGGACAGGCTGGAGCAGACAGAGTTGTCTGCAGGTTGTTCCAGGATTCTCTTGTACCTGGAAGGAACAGCACTGGGACAAGCCCTACGGCTCCTCCAGCAGCTAGAGAACCTGCTCCCAGGAGGTGCTGCTGCTGAATCCTCCCCAGCAAACCCCAAGCCTGCTTCTTTTGAAGTTAAAAGTCTCATGTTTTCAGGGACAGAGAGGAATGAGAGCCAAGAGCTCCACTTCTTCTGGCTGCCCCAGGCATACCCCAGGCTGGCTGGAGAAACACATATGGTGAGCACCAACCTACAGAAGTGAGTCTGACAGTGTGGGCACTACATGCTGACACAGTTTGTGGCACTGAGTGACAAGTTCTGAGATGTTTGAGTCCAGATTGAGCTCTTACTGTGCCCAGGGAAATCAAGGAACCCTGAAACACTGGGACACCATGACAATCTAGGCCAACTCAGCAGGGTGTTGCTGTGCCCATACCAAGGGTAACACTGACTGCTGTGTCACACAGCATTCTCAGCAGTCACCCTGACAGGGGTCTTCAGGAACACAGAACACAGGGAAGGGGACAACACCTGATGTACATTTCAACTCCAGCAACCTCAGCATAGGAGAAGCACTTTTACCTCCATGATGAGCAGAACATCTCCTTGGTGTTGCAGAGGATGGTCTGGATTCAGACCTCTTGCCAGTCATACTGTCCCTCCATCAGTCCCAGCCAGGCTGCATGTGTGGCACTTGCAGAAGCAGTGGCTGGAGCTCCTCTTGGCAGCCCTCCTCCTGCAAGGTCCTTACCAGGCACAAAGCCAAGCCAAAACATCCAAGCAGTATCTCAGGGCCTTTGGCAAGACACAGGGAGTTCTTGTCCCTTTTGCCCAAACCAGAAGCAGGGACAGCACCATTTGAGGGTATGAGGAACAGCAAATCAGCAGGATTTACAAGGGATGAAATGATATTCAGCATCTGGGGCTCAGCCACTGCAGCAGCTTCGTCACATCCCCTGACGACAGCAAAGGCAGAAGAATTATTTATTTGAAGCCAGAGCCCAGCTGTTGGGTCTCTGAAAGCATCCCTTGCAGAAAGCTAGGTTGGCAAAGCCTGTCAGGAGTGGTTTCTCCTCTCACCCCTGCCAATGCTTACTGAGTCAGGCAGAGGTCTCACTCTGGAGCTCATGGCTTTACATGCATGGATGTCCCTGCTTCCCCTCAAGGCTCCAGCAGCAAACACAGCTCAGCTCACATACGCCTGTCCAGATCCTGAGCAGCTCACTGAGACATGAAGAATACAGTTACGCAAGTGGAACACTGAGCACTAATTTCTATGCTCTAACAGCTCGCACAGTGGGCTGCGCTGGCAGAGGGGTTGTCAGAGGCCTGGCTGCCACTGCTCCTGGTTGTGGGGGTCTACACTTGCCACAAGGGCTGCTGGTGTCAATGACAGTATGGACCAGACGACTAGGACGGTTGTGGGTGCAGGCCACTGTATCAGGAGTCTCTCACCCCTTGGCAGCAACCGTGAAGCTTATTGTCACATGTGCTGCGACAGAAGTGTGAGGTTTGCCCTGCATCTGCTTCTCTTCTCAGCTGTAACTGCATCTCAGGAAGAGACACCTTTGCCCTGGATTAGCAGATGGAGCCATTCATCTCAAAGGAGCCTGGGAGAATGCTAAAGTCGATTAAGCCAGGCGTAGTAATCACAGAGGGTCAACAGGCATCTCTCACCACCCTGGAAGATGTTCAAAGACCCATGAACAGTCAGGGACCCAGAAGATTAGTTGATTTAAGGAGTCACCTCTTTAAAAAGCCACCATTACAGAAAGGTCACCACCTTATTCCATGATCTGTGATCTCCACGGTGGCTTACATTTCCCCGGCACCAATTGCACCACTTTCTGTCACAGAAGTGCTCACACACCTTCATTTCAGGGAGCCAGTTGCTGCAGTGGCTTTGTTCACACTCCTTATTCCTCGGAGAGGATTGCTGCAGATGCCCTGCACACAAGCACAACTGCAGGGGGTAAGTGCCTCCTGACATTGCAGGGAGGCAGGGAAAGACCATGGTTTAGCAGCTGTAGTGGCCTCAAAACTACCTCTCTCCAGCTTGCAGGAGAAAGAGAGTGCCAGCGTCATGCTTCTCCGCTGGGTGTTTCACCACGATGATGGACAGGCTTCTTGTTCTTTTCCACTCTTAAAATTAACAGCAAGTGCTCAGAGTCAGGTCTGCATGGGAGATGCAGTGTAGAGTCCGACACTTTCTCCTGCTGCTTCTGACAAGCTCCCAGTGTTTCAGCAATGCCAGGAAAGGAGAAGCCCTGAGGCTCTCTCCTTGAAGTGCCATGTGTCGGTGCGACAAGGAAAACTCTACTGAAGCGAGGGAGAGATCAAGCACAGCTGCGCCAGGCATTACCTTAGCCAACACATCAACTGGATGAGACAACTTTCATCTTTGTAGACCACTACCAGGCACTGCCTGGGTCGAGAAGTCTTGTGGTCTCAGCCAGCTCTTGGCCAGCTGCTGGCGCACAGAGAGCACAGGAAATCCAGGCCCAGCCTTGTTGCAGAGGTTACTCCAGAGAGGAGCAAAGAAAATAAATATATTGTTGCACAAGTGCAGGAAAAACTCCACAAATGTTTGGTAGGGATTTTTTCCAGGGAAGATGCGAGGGGTGTGCTGCATGGTGTGAGAGCAGGCAGGCAGGACACAAGTCTGATCCCAACAGTAAGTGGACACCTGGCTGCAGGCAATGCTGCCAGCTGGTTTGCAATCTCATTTCATACAGACACTGTCTTCTCCACCTTCAGTTCATTGTCGCTGCTTATTTTTGTTCTGTAAGGAAGGGAAGAAAAGGGAAAGAAAAGGAAAGGCAGGAGGGAAGGAAAAAAGAAAAAAAGAAAGCAAAGGGAAAGGGGAGAAAAGAAGAAAGACAAAAAGGAAAGAAAATAAAGCTATTGCAGACCCAAAGGACACTTCCAGCACAACATTTAATAGGCTTTCTCCTGTTATATTAGCACTAGACAATCAAACTGTTCAGCACAAGGTTATTTCCCTCTAGGATAGAGTGGTGACTTGGCAAACACTTAAGGAGATCTAACAGACATGTTATTGCATTGCTGAAGGCTGAGGGATCACCAACAACCCATGCTGGTCTCTAATTGCCTCTGTGCTGCTGGGCATGCTGGGTTTGGAACAAGACAAACTGGAGGTCTCAGATGAGGGACATCACCCCAAGCCCTGCTTTTGCCTCAGGGAAGGAAGGAAGGAGCCCCATTCCCTGGCCAGCCTGTGGTGTTTGGCATTCCTCTTCCAGCTCACCTGCACTGACACGGAGCTCCACTGGGTACCCCAAGGCACTTCTTCCAGCTGCCACTGAACAGCTGCCACTTCTCACCCCGAAAGCTATCTCCTAATGCCAGCATTAAATCCTCCATCACTTCATAAAGTGCTGTGAGAATGAATACAAATCGTACCGGCAGCATCCACTGATTACTCGCAGCAACCCCTCCTGCCCACACTGGAAGTGCATTGAGTACACCCAGTGCTCTCCACTGAGTGATCTGCTGCCCACATCCACTGTAGGTTCCAGTCCCCAACTGGTCTTGCTGCTAGAAAGTGGTTCCAGTTATGTAAATTCTTTTCTCTTCCAGCTCATGCCCACAAGGCACAGTTTTGTCAGTCACTAATTAAGGAAAATAATTTCCTTCCTTTAGGCAAGCTCCTTACTCCCGTGTATTTTAGCCTGAATCTCCCCTACTTTACTTGACAGATTTAATTTCCTTAATCTTTTGTCCTATAACTCCTCACTGCAACTTCCCACTCAGTGTTACTGCAGTGCCCCAACCTGGGTGGGATTCCCCTGTGAACAAACTGTGAACAGACCAGCTCCTGGGTCTTACGTGAACAACTTCCAAGCAGCACATCCCCTGCCACAGGCTCTTTTATCACTCCTTCCTCTGTCATGCTTGTTTTCTTTTCTCTTTTTCCTTTTCTCTCTTTTTGTTTTCCTATTCCTCTTCCTTTTCCTTTTTTCCTCTTTTTTCTTTTTCTCTTCCTTTTCTTTCTCTTACACCTCATCTCCTTTGAATGCTCTGATTTCAACCCACATTCACCATTTCTGTCCTACTGTCCTGTTGCCTCTCTCTTACTACATTTCACTTCATGCCTCTCATTTACCAGAATCAAATTATATTATCAAGAATAAAAATGCCTATGTAGTTCAAGCTCTGGATCTGAGACATACGGGTTTAACTCCCAGTCCTGCCACACTGTGCAGAAAGGTGCTTCGATATGACAGCAGTGAGTCCCACAGAAAATCCCTCCTGGGCTTAGTCACAGAGGATGGTACCGTGCATTTCAACACCCAGTCCCTACAGGTGAAGAGTTGCTCAATCCCATGTGTTCCTAGTCCATGTGGCTCTTCATGGAGTTTAAACCCCTCAGTACCTCCCAGCCCGGCAGTGCTACCAGCAGAAATCCCAACTCCCCCGTGTAGCAGCAAACCCCTTAGAACTCTTTTGAAGGATGTTACCTTTTCCTTGCGTATTTCTGATCCAAAGCACAGAGGAAAGCTAACAGAGGGAAAGCAGCACTTTAACGTGGTGATGTGGCAGTTCATAAGCAAGTCAGCTTATACGTGGGTTTGGCTGATAAAGAATTTGGCTAGTGGGAAGAATATTTACAGGAGTATTTTCCCAGTTTTGGAATTACAGAAAATAATCCTACTAAATTAAACAAAAGTTATAATAATATAAGAGAGTGCTTCTTAAACATAACAGCCTCCTTCCTTGCCAGCAACATAGAACTCAATGTTTTCAACACATGTATAATGCATTTTTAATGTAAACAGCGGGAGGCATAATTCCAGCATAGGATGGGAAGTAGAAAGAGAAATTGTTCAGGAAGGGAGCAAGGGAAAACGCTCACGCTGCATGCAGAATCGAACTCTCTGTAAATCTCAAGCTCTGTCTGCGGGGCATTACAGCATCAATGCCATTACCACCACACACCATGGCAGCTTATTGCTATTAATTATGTTAGCAAAATAAAGTATCCTTTCTGGCCGGACTGGATGAACAATGTTAAGCCATGCTGGAAAAGCTGGATAAACCTCATTAAGGAGAATTTGGCAATGAGAGAGATAAAGCTGTGCGTTCATGGAGATCAGGATACTTCAAAGGGAAAAACAACTTGTGATAACGGATTTCTGAGGAATCAGGACATGACTGGGCATCTCGCTCATCCTGCAGCCACAGAGGAGGGGAGATCTTCCTGTGACATGGTCCTCCATTTGCTTTGCCACCTTCTCAGCCACAAGATCACAGAATCACAGAACCACAGAATGTTAGGGATTGGAAGGGCCCTCAAAAGATCACAGAATCACAGAACATTAGGGATTGGAAGGGACCTCAAAAGATCATCCAGTCCAATCCCCCTGCCAGAGCAGGATCATCTAGACCAAGTTGCACAGGAACATATCCAGGCAGGTTTTAAATGTCTCCAGAGAAGGAGACTCCTCACTATGAAGAAATTCTCATCTAGTCCAATCCCCTTGCCACAGCAGGATCACCTAGATAAAGTCGCACAGGAATGTAATGGTACTACATCGTAACTACAATGTGGGGGTCACAAGGCTCTGCCCCTTTGTTTCAGGACTCCTTGGTTAAAGAGCATGTGAAAGGGCTGTGGTCCCGGGTGCGCACATAAGGGGATGGCAGATCCCTGGGGAGCTGCTGTTTCTACTGGTTCCCAGTCTGGATGGACAGCTGGGCTGCACATTTTCCTTTGTTTGCTTCATCTTACGTTTGCACTGAAGACATGGTGAGGGAAGAAGGAGCAGGATTATTATGCATGCAGACAAGTGCGATCAAGGAGGGATGACAAGGACACTCTGGGGACGTGGCTAGAATTCAAAATGATTTAGACAAGTTCGATGAATATGGCCCCAAATATGGAGGTGAAATGCAAACTGGAGACATGAGCAAGGCACTGCATTTCAGGAGGAGCAGGACTGCTCATACCCAGGGTGAGAATGAACAGAGAAACAGCTTTTCTTCCAGAAAGGAACTGGGATAATGAGAGACACAGAGTCTGCTTTGAGAAGACAGACAGCCTTGCAGCTCTGTATCGAATGAGGAATGGTCCCTCTCCTTACACAACTCAAGAAGTAGCAGAGGAGGGATTTAGCCCCATCTCTCCTCCAGCTTAACTGCTGTCTTTAAGGCTTTTAAAAGATAACCTTCATGAGGAAGGTTCTCCGTAGCTGCGGCAGACAGAACAAGATGTCATGGGTTTAAATTGCAGCAAGAGCAAATCAGGTTGCACACGGAGACTCTCTAACAGTGTCTCTGGAGCAGATAACCTTGGTTTACTGGGGAGTCTCCATGTCGAGGGACTTAGTAGCACTAAAGTTGTAACCTTTTCTCTCATGATAGTGTACAGGTCTTTTCTCCCTTCTATGGTGTCCAAAATGCCATCTGTGTGGTAAAAAGAATTCAGGAGTTTTACCCACCTTCAAGAAGAGGAGCTGGGCTGGGCTCCCCTGAAGCATTTTTCATAGTGCAGGGGAGGCAAGGCCAGCTCATTGTCCTATGTGCCATTACTGCTCGGAATATTGGGAAAAGATAGATGCGATGCTATTTTTGAAGGCAATATTGAACATAAATAGACATGGCCAGGTGCCAGCTTCAAAACGTAACTGTTTCCAATAGAGCTGGGTGAGGCATTCAAAGAGTCTTTTGAAAAATCCATTAAGGCTCCATCAAAACAAGGAGCTTTTTCAGCATGACAAACACATAGGTGCCTCCTTCAGCTCATTCACTGAAATAAAAAAATCAAACACATTTTCTCCACATTTTCTTTCATTCAGGTTCGGCCCCTCCAGGAAAAGAAAAATCATTAAAGTTTTTGTTGAGGGGAAGAAGGCAGCACCATTTCAAGTTTTAACAGGTCTTGTATCGATCAGGCTTAAACATGATGGGCGCTGCCTCTGGTCAAGCTCTCAACCTCACCATACTTCTGTTGACATGGAAGTCACTTAGCAGGCACACAGGGCTCACCAGTCCACAAATCCCATCCAGCACTCAAAGCTTCAATACACAGCAGCCTTCCAAGGCTGAAAGGTCCAGGCTTTCACCTTTCCACCAGCAGAACTTTGAACACTTCTGGGTCTTTGTAATGGGAGCATCTGCTTCATCGTTTCAGTTTCTGCATGAGTCATAGTTCCCCTCATGTACTACTTTTCCTCTCCCACTCTGCTTCAAAGATAAGATTTCAGTGTCCCAGAGCAGAGGTTTGAAAAACCTTAGGCAATGGATTCATGTCCAGACAAAAATGAATCTTATCTGTGACAAAAAGGGAAAAAGAAGGGGGTGGGGAATGTGTTTGTAGTAAAACTGTTAAGAGACCAAATTGGTGCTTCCTTAGGAAGTCCCCAGGATGTCAAGCAGCAATTAACGTGCACATGATGTGAAATATGAATAGACTAGGGTTTTGACTCATCCCCCAATACAAACCAAGAGCTTGAGTTAGCAGCACAAGCAGCAATTTGAAAAGGGAAAAGGAAAGCCTTTCAGTTCGATCTAGATGTGCCTCCAGCCATTGCAGAGGGACAGAGGAAGAATTACAAGCTAAGAAATGTCAAGATACAAAGATGTGGGCTGAAGGTGCCCGCGGTCTGCCTTGGACACATGCCAGATGAAAGCCCCAGGTCAACAGAATTCTTTCCAGTCATGAATCCAACAACCATTGCAAACTTGTGTGCATGAGCAAGAACCTCAGGCTGAAAAGGAACAATACTTCAGCTGTGGATCTATAAGCACTGGGTCACACCAACCAGCCAACCCAGTCAGTGCCTCTGGCAGTGGGGTATTTTTGAAAAGACTATTTTAGGAAGCAGAACAAGATCAAATTGTCAAGAAAGCCACTAGAAATGGTAATTTAATTCTTTAGAAGATTATTTTGCAAGGGAGCTGAATGCTGAGGACACTGGGTGTTCCTCTAGGAAAGGTCCTCAGGACCTAATCTTAGTTGTGCCCTCCAACTGTCCCAGGCAAGACAGCATCAGTGCCCACATCCTGCCTTGCTGATTGATGCTCTGGTCCAAGCAGGGCTGGTGCTCAGGCGCTAAGGACAAACCAAATCCATTTTTGGTACCTTCTGTATTTACAGCTGCAGCACAACCAAATCCATCAAGCGGGAAGAACTGTTCAGTTGTCACTGTCACATCCTGGAGGAAGGCTGGGCTAACTCAATTAGAAGACGTACATGAGTATTGATTATTGCCAGTACAAACTCTCTCCCTCAACTATGTGGTAAAACTGTTAGTTCATTTGCCCCCTCCAGGTTATCCTTAATTTCAAAATAACGTAATTGTTGTTGTTCCAAGTGTACACTACCAATTGACAATATGATATAGCTGGTATTACTGCAGTCCCTACTGGCCTCTGATGAGTTAGTAATTCAGCCATCTGATTTCCAATTTATGTCTTCTTTCTTCCCCTTTTTGCTTGTGGATTCCACAGTGTCTGAAGATATATTTCTTGTTGATGTTCAAAGCAAAGCCACTCTGTGGCCCTAAGTTGCCTGAAAGATTTTTCTTGCCCTTTGACTCCACCACAAAGGAGACCAGATCTGTTCCAAAGACCTCCTCCCATAATAGCAGCCATCAGTCACTTCACTCACTCCCAGAGAAACTTGTACCTGAGACACTGCTGCGTGGTGAGGGCAGGTGCCTGGGAGCCAACCCCTCTCCATATGCTGGAACAACTGTTTCAGAAGAGATAATAAAGCCCATGAGCTCCATACCTCAGTTTACACACAAAACACATGGGCTGGCACTAAGCAAGGAATGGGCATAGCAAACTAAGGTCTTCCAGGATAAATAAAGCGCTAGATCCTCACTGAACATGTCTGCCTACAGATCTATTTCTTCAAGTGGGAATTCATCACCACTGCCTCTGGAAATAAAGCCATTACAGTAGAAACTTCTGAGCCTAAAAAGGGTCTCCTGAGGCGGAAAATGGAGATCTCAAGTTCCTGCAGCTTGGTCAGAGCAACCAGAAAGGTCCAACTTTCTACACAAGCATCATAACTCTCCTGTCCTTGCAGAGCAACCTGGGAGCCAAACTTCTCTCACACCTGCAGTTCTTGAGTAGAACTGGCAAAATGGACTGGCTGCATTGAATAAGACTGGGGATTCAGAGGTCCCATGATCTCACTAGAAGATATTAAAATTCTCCATCTTCCTCTTGCTTGATAAAAGAGGGATGAACTGTGCTTGGGCCAGTTAGAAATTAAACTATTTCAAATGTACAACATCTATTACTCTCCTTGGGGATGACTCAGGATGTGAGCTACACGTTTCGGGTAGAATGGTACTGAAGAGGACAGCAGGGCCAGCACTTCAGCTCTGTATTTATGGGTATCATCAGAAACGCTTTATTGGATACATATTTTGCATCTCTTTCCCTGGAGAATTCAGCTGACTTTCACAATACTTTTGTTCCTTTGCTTTCAGTAACCAATTTTATACATGTATGTATACACACCTATAATTAAATGTTGCATAGACAGGATCTGGGTAAAAAATTCCTCAAAGTATGTACAGATGGTAGATGTTTCCTGCTTCATGTAGGGAAGGAACATGGAATACCAATGTGAGTGTGCCTCTAAAGTGGCTCTGACCCTTCTACCTGTTACAGCTTCACACCTCCCTTCTCTAAAGGAGAACTGAAAAGCACTTGCCTTGCACAAAGGCTACGTGCCAGAGCTGCTTTTAATTCTGGCTCCCCACCAAGATGTGCTGCTTTCTCCGTTTAAGCCACCTGTCAAGGGCACCCAAGCGCCCTCCCTGAGGGCTAATTGTGGGAAGTGGCAGGTTCCCTGAAGGCTGAGTGCCAAGATGTACTGCTCCCACCAGTGATCCCCGCCAAGGAGCTTTGGGTTGTGTTTTGGGGAGTGTAAAGTCTTCAGCACATGGTCTTGAGGGCCTGCCTGCCAAGCACTGAGCTCAGCATCTCCCAGGGTCAGTGCTCACACAGTGGCACAACAACAACAATTTGGGATCACTTGTTGAGCAAAACAAGAGAGCAATCTGCATTCAGATGTACAACAGCATGCTTCAGTACCAGTTCTGCTTTAGCACCTTGATTTTGTCCTCTGTAGCAGATGCCCTCATCAGACTGTGTTCTCCTTTACCCAAAGGGTGAGAGGGCCTACAATCTCTCCACAAACAGGGAAGAAGGAAGGAATATTTTGAATGTTTCTACAGTGTGTCCCTCAGGTAGGTTGGGTCAATCAAATGTTTTCCTTTGCTCTCTTTTCCCCATGTAAGATAAAATGTGGATGAAAAATTGACATGAAGTGAAATGACTGCGACTTCATTTGAAAAATCATCAAAGCAGAACACTGTAACCTAAAAGTTACTTTTGAAGAAGGAGTGATCAAAACAATATGGCCTGGTATGTCAAAATAACATTTCCAACAAAAATTGCTTTGACAACATTTTTCTCAAAAGCTCTTGATTGCACCATTCCCAAAAGGACCATTCCTGGTGACAGCATGAAAGATAATCCAGGAATTTTCTCTTCTTATACCTCCTTCTAAGGCAGTAGCAATGTGTGTTGGTCTCTCCTCACTTCCTCTGCTGTCTTCGAGGTTTTGAGTCTTTTGTACCAAGGTCTTGTAACTACAGTTGGCCACGGGGAGCACAGACTTCCCAGCTGTATCATGTTTGCCTGCAATAATGGGGGATTGGTCTGACGTGACAGAGATGTTCCCAAGACAGCAGGTTCATGAAAGAAAGTGAGCCTCATATGAAGGAAAGCAAGCCTCATGTGCAGGAAAGCAAGCCTCATATGAAGGAAAGCAAGCCTCACATGAAGGAAAGCAAGCCTCACATGAAGGAAAGCAAGCCTCATATGAAGGAAAGCAAGCCTCACATGAAGGTCACATTTTTTGCCTCATTCATATCCAGAAGTCCAATGTGTACCTGTTGGCTGATGCCCAAGTATAGAGCAGATGCTTGCATAACCCAACGGGACAGTGTGGTCTTACGCACTTGTCAGCACAGCATTGAGATATCCTGCACATCCCAGAAATATGTATAGGAAACGATAGCTGGAACTTGATTGTGTGAGCCCTCAGCTCGAGCTGGTACATGCTGAACTCCGTCCACACAAGCAGGATGGTACAGACCTGAACAGTGCATAATGAATGTCCTTCTCCATCACGCAGGTGTCACTTCTCCTGACTCAGATTCAATTACACTCGTGGAGCTGATTGCAGATTTCAGCCTACTCTTGCATATCAAGAGCACATTCAATGTTCCAGAGACTTGATGAAACAAAATGCCAGCACGTGGTCTTCCTTACAGCCCCTGGGTCTTGTTCATCCCTGGTGGAGCTACATAAAGAATGAGTTTGGCCTATTTTGTCAGATGCAAGGATCTCTATGCAATAGTATGTTCAATCCTTTATGTCAGGCCATCTGTCTTTTCTCAGCAAAACGCACCTGTGATTATACCCCTGTTTGCTGATTTTTTTAAAAAATCAGAATTAAACAGTAACTTCCAAACAGAAGGAAGGGGAAATGAAAATGTTTAATTTAAAAGTTTATCTAGTCAAAGTAAAGTTAGGGAAAGCACTGAATATCTCATGTGCTGGTTAACCTATAAATGAAAAATAATGAAGACAGGGAAGTAGAATATTAAATGAAGTGAATTCTTAGGGGAATCATATCTTGGCTCTCATACAAGTCTGAGCTGCTGCAGGAGAGGAACGGGAAGGCAGGGCTGGGGGAGAGGGGACAACTGTGTCTTCCCATAGAAAACCTCACTGGGGCTCAGGCAGGATGGAAAATAACTCCACTAACAAAACAATCAAGGTCACGTCTGCCCCACATAACAGCACTGATGGGGTTTGCCCTAAAAAACAAATAGCAAAGCAAGCCCCATGTCCACACACAGCTTAACCACACGAGCAGCTGATGTACAGCTCTGTAAGGATTGTTTCCTTTGCAGGAAACAAGGCTCCTGCCTTATTGTAAAGGAGCTGTAGTGGCAGCGAAGCGCCCACAGAGATGGAGTTGCACATTGCTCCTTCTCCTCCAGACAGGGATCTTGTCTCTTGGGACACACACTGGCTTTTTGCAGGTACAGCCTCCTTCATAATTTATGGTGAGCTGCTTTAACACGGTCCCTAGGTGCCTTCCGTTTACCTACGCAGGCATGCAAGACCCAGGACCAGCACAAATCCCACAGCAGGCCACTTGTCTGGTGGCAAAGATGGGAACTGACACATTTTTCTCTTAGTCCCATTCTCTCCACCCTCTCTGTGGGAGCTGATGCTCTGGGACCTGTGGTCTGCTGCACTGTTGTGTGGATAAGTAGAAACTCCTCTCAAAAGCTTTAAATTGGCATCCAAGTCAACAGCAAATAAACTTATGTGAAGAATGCTGAGATGTAAAGTGAGTCCCAGCTGGTGTTGGGAACATTGTTCTGTAGGAAACCATATTTCACGGTATGTAACTGTGACAGGGCTTTTGAAGAAGGCCAAACATGTGGGAACATTTCTCACTCCCTGGAACTTAATGGTTGTTCCTCAGCACAGATGAACAATTTAATTGAAAAACTGAGAGAAAGAGAGGAAATTTTTATTAATCCTTCTCTTAATTATCAAAGCTGTCACTGGGCACCACCTGGTTCCTCCAGTTCAAATCCATAATACTTTTTAGAAGCCTGACAGTAGAAAAATTCAGACTGACTACAAGCATGAGGCAAATGATGGTCTCAGTCGCTCAGGAGCACCTCCAGGACATAAGAAGCTATTTCACATTTATGTGGCTGCAGAAGCTCAGCTTGGCCCAGTGCCTTTTTGACACTGAATATTTTTCCTGCCTTCTAATCTTGAGGACCTTTCCCCAACAAGCATTGCTTCGGGCTCCTGTTTGTAATGTTTGCATGATATATCAGGAAGCATCTCTAAAAAGAGACATCAGTCTATGGCATGGAATCCTCTCTGGGAAATTATCTGCTGTGCTGCAGGCTGTGAAGGGGAGATCTGTTACCATTCAAGAGCTGTCCCATCCAAAAACTGCTGAAGCAAATGGCAAAATTTCTCTGAGTCAACCCTGAACCAAAGTCCCAGCCAATATCAGGGAGCCCTTTTCTGTTAGAAGAGCCTCTTTTGAGATAAGACTTTCATCCAAGGTTATCCGAACACTTGCAATCAAGTGGCATTTTGTGCTAACATTAATCCTGGTGTCCTGGACACATTCCAGTTTGAGTAACAACATTCTGCCAACCTAAATTCCTCCTGAGATTTCAGCAGGATGCAATTTTCTGTTTCCTTTTTGTCTTCCATTTCTGGGTAGTTTATTCTGGACAGTGTGAAAAACTAGTGTTCCACCCCAGCACTGGCACCATTTCACTCATGGGGAAAGTGGACCTTGAAACGAGCAGGATCAAAACATCGCGTGAAAACTCACAATAAATGGCTTTTAAAACATATTTGTTCTTTCCTTTTAAATTCTGTTATCAGTTTAAAAGGTAGAGCTGGAATACTACTGAGATTATTGGCAACCCCAGCAATCAGAACAGAGAAGTGTATTTTAAGTTGTAATCAATACACTTAGGACACAAATGAAAGGGAGATGTTACATAAGGATTTCTTTTCCACTGGAGAGAGCCCTGACAGCCAGTTATTGCGCCGAGGAAAGGAAGTCATCCAGATGGACTCTCCATCACACTAATGAAGCCGTCTCATAACTGTAACAGAGACCTCATGTATCTGCTGTGACACTTAGCAAATCCAGGCATGAATAAATAACCAAAGTCCAATTGAATTAACCTCCAGCTGATCAGCACTACTAAACAAATTATCCTAAACTCTGAACAAGATTAGAAGGACTGGCACAGGCCAGAATCATGTGGCAGGAGTGTTAATTCAGTTTAACAAGTTTAAACCTAATCCCCCAGTGTTCTCTGATCTCAGGGTTTCGGGGCAAACTGGTTCCAAAATGCTCTTGGAAGACATAGGAAAGGAAGCTCACATGAAGTTAAGAGCAAAAAACATGAGCTCAGCCTAGAGTTGCCTAGAGAAACAGAAGAGTTTCAAGAGCAGAGCAGAGAAGGACTTAGGCAGAGAATTTGTTAGGGAGACAGAAGACAGAGGAAAAATGACACTGATTTCCTTATGGAATATTCCAACCTCATTTTCAGGATGAAACTTTAAAATGTTGATAGCCCATCTGCTTTTCTTGATTATCATGTTTCTTGTACAGAAGCAGGAGATAATCACCTGTGAAATAAGGGACAATACTTTATTTTAATGGCATTTCCCTCATTATATAATTAGAGTTTTCTCCTAAGAGGACGTTAATACTGTCCATCACATGCACAATTCAATTATCACAAACTGCAGCTCATTACTTAGAATGATGCTAACAAATAATTTCAATACTTATTTGATTCATAAAATAATTTATGTGGTCAGTTAAAATGAAATTTAAATTTCAGCTTTAACAGACTCAACATTTTGCAGGTTTCTGAAATGTTAAATCTGCTTCCAAGAGAAAATATTTATTCTATTACTCTCTAGAGATGGGAGCGGATGTAGTAAATGCTTCAAGTTTTGTGAAATGGAGATAACTAGGATGTGAAGCACTTCTAAACACAAATTCCTGCAGCACGTGCACGAGCCTCCCAAAACATTTCAAATCGCAATATTCCTCATAAATGGGTTTCCAACCTTCTGTCACAGTAAGTCGGTTTTCTAAAATCTCACATTATTCCTGAGACACCAGATCTGGCGGCCTCTGCAGCCCACGGAAGGGTATCTGCCCATATTCTTCTGCCTTGTCACTCTATGTCTTTCTGCAGGTCTCTGACTTTGATCCTTCACTGTGATTTACTGCATAAGTCATGCCTTATGTGCTGAACTTCAGCACCACAGAGGATTTTCATTTTGACTAGATGGCAAAAAATCGTAATGTACTATCGAAGAGGAAGTATTGAGACACCAGGCACTTCCACCATCTCCATCTTCAAGACCTACAGAAACTTAAAAATCAGACTGGGTCAATCTTCACTTAATATTCCAGAGTCATTTATAACACTCAGGAGTCATTGTGTAATTGGAGTGGCCCACTTTGCCAGGAAGTCATAGAATCATAGACTGTATTGGGTTGAAAGGGAACCTTCAAAGGCCATCTAGTCCAACCTCCCTACAACAAAAACAGGGACATCTCTAACAGGAACAGATTGCTCAGAGCCCCATCCAGCCTGAACCTGAATGTCTCCAGGGACTGGGTCTCCATCACCTCTCTGGGCAGCCTGTGCCAGGGATCCATCACCCTCAGATTCAAGAGCTTTTACTCATGTCTAGCCTCAATCTCCCCTTTTCCAGCTTGAAACCATGAACCCTCATCCTATCGCTCCCTGCCCTTGGGAACAGTCTTCCCCAGCCTTCTGACAGGCCCCTGTCAGAAGTCGGAAGGTTGTGCCTCAATGTTTCCACATATTTAAGTTTTGCAAAATGTAATTCCAAAAGTTTTGTTACACAACCCTCAAAATCAAATCATGAGCAGTCTACTTTGCTTTTATTTATGCAATATATAAATGAAAAGTAAATATTTATTCCCATTTTCCAGTGTGTGCACTGACTGATATCTCTCTAAGTTAGCAGCAGCTTTGCAAACTGCAAATGATGATCCATTGTCAAAGTTGAAACCGTTTGGTTAGATGCCTCTTACACTTTCAAATATTCCCAATGCAATTTCAAAACTGCCTCAAACATAATGAGACAATGAATTTTTTCTCTTTCAACTGTGTAATAATGAACAACTATTAGAAACACTTTATTATTTCCAGAGTTTGAGAGATCAGTGGCCACAGAGAAAATACGCCCTTTTCAACCAAGTTTTTAATTGTTTTCTCACTTGAAAGAGGAGCTAATTTATTACTGGCAGAGCACAAAGCATTTGTCTCATCGAGATACATCATTTTAACTACAGGTGAATCCTTGACAACACCACTATTTAATTTGCTGTCACAATTAAGTGATTTATACAACTGACTATACCATTAGTACCATACTAATACTCTGACATTTCTCTTGTTGCTTCTGCAAGAGCTACCTTGCTATTTTCTGTGCTTTCACACTTCTTAGGAAAAGCTTTGTTCTTAGAAATTGTGCTGCAACTATTTTTACCATCCACCCCTCTCATGTGCTGTCTTCCATCTGATAGACCACCACGAGCAGCTGGAAAACTCCTGCATAAACCATAGTGAGCTTTATGGCCATTACTGCTCTCTTTACTGATCCATGGAAAAAATTCTCCAGCTATTCCAGTACTATAAAGCTTCTGCTGTTCACAGGGTGGATCTGTTGATGGATGATACCATCCACAGGTGCTGTCATGGTCATGATCTATGTAGGGCTGTTAGTTGACAAGTGAAAATTATGTAAACAGTGCTCAAACTCAATCCTGCCTCATGATGACTCTGTCTGCTCCATACCCCCTGGCTACAGCGTCCAGTACAGCCAGCTGTTATCTTATGATAAATATCAGGAATAAAATTATCATTAGACAGCACCAGGTTGACTGCATGATGTAATCCTGACTCCTCTAGGTAGCTGGAGCGCTTTCAGCTCTCCTAGGTAGTCTGGAGCTACTCTGGAGACGCATTTCACACATTTCAAGCATGCCATTCTCCTTTCAGTGGTGGCTGACATAATTTCTGGATATGTTTTGCGAAGAAATGTAGGATCTGGTGGTTTTAAAGGTGCTGAATACATGAAAACTACCGCTGTTCGAGATCAAGCACTCAATAAACTGTTCTCAGCAGAATCCTTCACTTTTGCCAGGCACTGCAATGTCAGCAGTAAATCCCTCTGAATCTCTCCCCCAGCACCAAATGAGCTTTTTTCTCATCCTAGCCCCACAGTCCTGAAGTTCTCCTTCCCCAGCCTGCAGAGCAGCTCAGAAAACACAAATGACACAGCATAACAAAGTCCTACAAGGGCTGGAGTACTCCTCTATTTATAGGTCGCTAAATCTGACTAAAAAAAATACTTACAGAGAGCTCCAGTCAAATTGCTACCTAGACGTTTCCAGGCCCAGCCAGAGCGTGCTGGCTTCCTGCCATGGTTTTAAATCCTACCTTGCACATTGGGCTTTTGCAGGAAAATATGCTTGTGCTTATATGTAGGCAGTTACTGTTTACACAAACATTAATAAACTTTCCCATATTGCTTCCTAACTGAGCTGCACATGCAAGAAAACAAACCAAGAGTGTGACCAGACACTCTCAGGCACACAAAGACACATTTCCATCTCAGATTTGCAGCTGAGCACAGCTCACACAGAAAGGGAACAATTCAGGTCTGGGTGTTATGTTACTTTTTCTTAAAAGATACTGTTTTTTCCAGTTGAATTCTACACCAGAAAAAAAAAAAAAAAGGTTGATCAACAGCTAAATAGCTTAGAGTGGTTCTGCAGTGCCTGATTGAGTGGCTTAGCCTTCCTCTTAAGTCATGGAATGAATGAAAAAGGAGAAGTCCCATACAATAAGATCCATGTGGACAACTTAAGAACAAAGCAAAACTATTAGACTTGTCCCTCAGAATAAGAAATTTTCCTGCTTGTTATTCTAGGGACCAATACATGGAGGAGACCAAATCCTTTCACCTTTCTTCCAAATACGAGCATATAAAACAAGAGAGTGAGAGCTGTAACCCTGAGAACAGTTCAGTTCTCACCTGACCCTGGACATTTCTGAACTCCTCAGCTGCTCATCCTTTTAACCTCAGGTTTCTGTGCAAATCTAACATCCATCTCTGTCTATATACAGAAACAGTTGGTTTTGGTGATGTTTGGCAGGTCAGTACCTACATTAGGCTGGGTTCTAGAAACTGAGAGATAAAACAGCCAACTTCAGCTGCAGCAGATTTAACTCCTGACTGTGGACAGCTGGGTTCAAAGCTGTTTCCACTTTGCACCAAGCAGCGACAAAGCCTCTCAGCACCTGCAGAATGAACCAGCCAGGGAGACCTGACCTCTGGGGACAAAGCCAGTCTCCGAGAACAGCCCCAGGTGTCTTCTTCTAGCCACTTCCCCAAGGGCCTCACTTCAGCAGTATTTTCTGAACACCATCTCTGCCAGACTCAATTTAAATGCAGTGGCAACTGCTTGAAAGCACCAGGAGGCAGATTTCTGCCATCCTTCCTATTCCTTTGATGCAACGGCCCCATGGAGAGAGCACTCACACAACTCCACACCACCTACACCCCCCTGACCTTGCTGTGACATTAATAAGGGGAAGAGCAGCTCTCTGATATTGTCTGGCCAGGGGAATGTACTTAAAGGCAGCTCTGCTTCACGTACCTGATTTATAACAAGGGTCAGAATAATTTCCAAGCAGCTCCCGCATCAGGGAGCAAACTAATTCCTTTCCTCTCTCCTTGGCTGCGCAGCCCAGAGCCCAGCTGCACCTGAGGTTCCAGCTCACAGTCTATATTCTGCATCATAAAAGATACAAGAGAGAAATCTAAACTAGAGAAGTAATAACCTGTAAACTAATAAACCAGCCCAGCACTTCGATAGCAAGGTGCTCCCCAGAGCAGGGATTATTAATGGATGTCCTGAAACATGGTGTGTCTAGTTTTTGAGAGAATTGGGGAACATTTCTGATGCTCTGTGGATCTTACACATTTGCTCTATAAAGTCAGTTCAGATAAATGCAAGGATTATCATAAAAAGCAGCCTCCTTCCAGTCTACACACAGACAGACACTTAAGCATTTTAAAGAGAAGAGTAGTAAGAAACTACTCACATAAATAATAATAAAGGTATAAAGCTGCAATATTATGGGTAGTTTTTCTTGTCAAAGTACGGGGCTGCACAGTCATTGATTTTCTCTGGTAATTGAGATAGTGACATGCACGACTTATGTTTCTTCAGCAGCAAGTGCATGGGAGTGGAAGAAGAGATCCTGAAATCCTGCAGAATCTCCAGCTGAGGATTTGATGGCTCTGAACTGCCACCTGTCTCAATTATTTCCCTTGGAACATAAAACGGGGTATATTAATAATCTGTTATGTCAAAAGAGAGTTTATGAAGCTAAATATAATAATGTTTTCAATGTGATTAGGGACCTTTGGAGGGAAAGTACTACAGGTAATGGGAGTGTCAGCACAGATGCATGGCCTCAGCTACAAAATGCTGGGAAGCAGGTGGCAGGCAAAGCGACCTCTAGGGAGATTCTCCATTATGTGCCATGGTGTGTATTCTCAATTCTCCATCCCCTGCCTAAGTTACACAGACTATAGGAGTCTTCTCCTCAGTTTGTTCTTTTAGAGTATATTTACTTTAGTCATGAAGATTCAGTGCTCTTGCCTCCTGCTGCCTGCATGGCTACCTCAGGGCCATGCCAACCTGAGATCTCCAGATCCAGAATTGTTAAAGGTAACTCTTTCATACCAAACTAATGCAAAACAGTGAAGTACATGGACATCCATGTAAACCTCAACTTGAGTGGACTCTTTGTCCTCCTGTCATGTGAAAAATTAAATGAAGGACGGCAGAAAGGATCCAGTCCTTTGTGTTTCCTGTGTGTCTCCAAGAAAGAGTGGGAAAAAACTTCTTTATGAGTCAGGAGGCTTTACTGACAAGAGCTGCTACTATCTCTGTCAAACAGGCAAAGCCTCCAGTGATTGTGGTAAGCAAGAAAGGGGAATGTTGTTTTCACACCGTGCTGGAAAACAAACTATTTGCCAGGTTGCAAGGAGTGACGGAAAGGTATCAAGCCTCCCTGTTTGAATGAACCACAAAAACAACCTGCTGCATTAAAGCTTTTCCATGGACCTCTGCTGCTCTCTAACGGTGCCTGAGAGGAGTCTCAGCGTAAAGTTTAGGCGCTTTTCCTGTAAAGTTTGGTTAGAACTTTTCATGCAAAATAAGACCAATATTCAGTAGGTTCTTAAGAGACTTTACCTGAGCAGATAACCCACAAGTCAGGCAACTCCTGCTGCAGCCACCACCGGGATATCTTGTGTGTGGTGGGAATGGCAGTAAAGGAGAGCTAACTTGCACAAATGGAGGTTTAGACACAGCAACTACAGAAGTCTGGAAGGGTGCAAACTTCTGAGAAATCCCAGTTTTCAGAGTTTTGTGTAACTTAGTATACAAAATCATTATTCACAAGTACTAGTATTTAAAAGATAAATAGAAAAGCACACTGAATTAACTACAGGCAATTAAAAGGAACTAATGTTAGCACATACTGCTCATGGGGAACCAAACACTTCTTTATCTGTTCTTCACACAGATGTCTCTACCTCTCGTTACAGCACTGTCAGGAGCTGCCATTGTTCCCTCAAGCCTCATGGTTTGCTCAGGAAGCAGCTGGACCAAGTGTGAAGCATTTCACCACCAAACACACTCATCCTGTGCGCAAGATGCAAGGCTGGGCACCCTGCTTGTGGTGGGAAGGGCTGAGGGCAAGGCTGTTCCAATGACCCCAAACCAGCTGTATTTTGAGGGGAAGTGCTTTTGGGGTCTCAACATGGAGCAGGTGGGAGCAGCAGCCCTCCATGTGGAAATGGAGTAAGTGGGATAATAAAGGATCAAAGTGATTGTTCCCATGTGCTCAGCACTGATGAGGCTACACTTTGAGTACTGGGTTCAGTTTAGAGTCCCCTCACTGAGGTGTTGGAGCGTGTTCAGAGAGGGGCAGTGAAGCTGGGGTAGGGTTTTGTTTCTCAGGAGCAGCTGACGGAATCGAAGTGGAAGTTTTGCTGAAAAAGCTTAGGGGAGCTTCAACAACTCCCTGAAATTCAGGAGGTTGGAGTGAGGTGGGGCAACCTCATCTCCTGAAGAGCAAGCAGCAGGATGAGAGGAAGCAGCCTTGAGTTGTGTCAGGGAAGGTTTACGGTAGGTATTTAGGAAAAATTTTAATACTAAAGAACATTGGCCTGGGCTGCCCAGGACAGTGGCAGTCCCTGTGTGTGGAGGGGCTGAAAAGTTGCAGCGAAGGCCAGGGGCTAGTGGTGACCCGGCAGTGCTTTGGGGAACAGAGAGATTCCACGAGCTTAAAGGTCTTTTAGAACCAAATCGACTCTGAACCAGCCGCTTCCATCCAGCCAGTCCTGAGTCACCCTGTTCCCTCGCAGGACTCAGGGCACCCACCACTCTCTCCCGGCTACAGGTGCGCATACTCGGTCTGACAGGGGGAAGAGGCTCGCCCCGGAGCGACTGGGGGCGATGATGCCCCTGCGGTGAGCCGGGCGGCTGCAGATGGCGCCTCCAGGGCGGGTAATGGCGGCGCTGAGGGCGGGAGGGGCCGGGCCGGGCCGCCTGCGCCATCGCCCTGCGCCATCTTCCCGCGCCATCGCCCGGCGCAGGGAGCGGATCGGCGGGCGGGGAGCCGCGGCGCCGCGGGTAGGGGCGGCGAGGCTGAGGCGGAGAGTGGGGCTCGGAGGTGGCTGACGCAGGACCAGCGACTGGGAGGCTGTGGGGGAAGGCAGGGCACGGCGGAGCGGGGGGGTGGCCTGTGCCATGCGGGATCGTGGTTAAACCGTGACGAGCTGCGGGGGGTGCTGCGGGGCCGATATGCGCCCCACGCCCCCGGCAGGGCTGCGGGGTGTCGGCCGCTGTTCCCCCACAAACCGTTGCTTTCGTGCTCCGAAATCCACTTAGCCCCTGGTGCGAGTGTTGAGTCGAATGTTGTTTCATGGTTACTGTTGTTTTGTTGGTTTATCGTTTCTTTCTCCCGCAGCGATGGACGCGGGTCCCGTCGTGACGTCCAGGCAGCGGGAGGCGGTGGTTCACGGGGTGCCCACCGAGGTGGTGTGCACGGCCTTCTCCAACTCGGTGCTCGTGGTGGTCACGCAGTACGGCAAGATGGGCACCATTGTCTACGTGGACCCCAACACGATCGGGGACAGCGTGGGCCGGCCCTCACTCACCACAAAGGTGCTGCTGGGCAAGGATGAGGTGAGAGCAGTGCACAGGCACCTTCCAGTAACTGGGGTCAGTTCTGAGCACCTCCATTCAAGAAAGACATTGAGATGCTGGAGTGGGTGCAGAGATGGGCAATGAAGCTGGTGAAAGGCTGCTCTTGTGAGGAGCGGCTGGGGGAGCTGGAGTTGTTTAGCCTGAGGAAGAGGAGGCCAAGGGGAGACCTGTACAACTACCTGAAGGAACACTGTAGAGAGGTGGGTGCTGGTCTCTCCTCACAGGTCATTAGTGATAGAAGAAGAGGGACCGGTCTCAAGCTGCACCAGGGGAGAGTTAGGATGGACATAAGGAAAATTTTTTTTTACTGAAAGAGTAGTCAGACATTGGAACAGGCTGCCCAGGGAGAAGCTTGAGTCACGATCCCTGGATATGTTTGAAGATTGTTGAGATGTAGTGATTAGAGAGATGATCTACTGGTGAACTTGGTGGAGTAGGGTTATGGGGTGGACTTGATGATCTCGAGGGTCTTTTCCAACCAGTATGATTCTAGGAAAGGTAGTAGATGGGATTGTGCAAGTTTCCAGGGAATTGATGAGTCACGGCAGTTCAGCAGTGTTTGCACGGATTTATTAAAATCTCTTTGGAGGGAAGCGGGATTAACCAGAAAAGTACATGCATTCATCTGTGCCTTGACATAACAAAAGTTTAACTAACTGTGAGTGGTTTGGGGGTCTTCTATTTTCTGTCCTACATGGATGGGTTGCTTTGCTGTGTTTATGGAAGGTTTGATAAAGCTTCTGTTGATTTAAAGGTTGCAAGATTAAACATGGAGCCTTTGATAACCTTTTTTGGGTTTCTGTTCCAGTGAGTTTGTTTTCCTTTTCAAGTCCTTTTTCTCACCCACCTCGCTCTCACAATCTGTGCCAGCCCACTAATGGACTTTAGTTGCCCTCTCCCAAGTGTGTCTGCCAGCACCTTCCCTGGATAAAGTTTAATTTGTTTTGCTTCAACAAAATGAGTTTTTATCGACCATTTCACAAAGCTGGAGAGAGCGCCAAAGAAAATGCATTTCGCAAAGCGTCAACTAGTCAAGCATTAAAGCAGAAAGTTACAGAGCTACAAAGATTATGAGGCTTTCCATCAGGGTTGAAGCTATCAAATATTTCTTGCTAACCTTAACTTGAAAAACTCCATCAACAAAAGTTCCTGATTCTGTCCATGGCTTCCCCTTGCAGAGTTATCATTCTTCTGGATGGGAGATGCTTTGCTTTCCCTGGCATGATGTCTGCTGATTCTCACTACATCCACCACCAAGCTGGTGGCATGTTCTGTTTGCCAATGGGAAGTGCTTTTGTTTACTTTGTTACATAGTATTTTAATGCCATTTTATCAACTTAATTGATCTACACTTGAAGAAAAGGCTTTCACCGGTTTGCTGCTTTCCTGCTTGTCACCACTAACATTCCCATTTGGGATGGTGCATGCTTCCAACCACACTGGTAGTTAGCTAGATCATCCTTCTGATAAATGCATAACAGTGGGTATAAATAAAATCGAGAGTAGCTGAATGTTCTTGTTAAAGAAACCTCATTAAGACGATAATGTCCCTTCCCCGCTTTGGTCTCACTACTTCTTTCTGTTTTTCATTACTCTGTTAAAATCCAAACCAACATGTCTTATGCACATGGTTTGCAAAGGCTGTGCATGTAGCACATTAGGGAAAGTCTTACGAGGAGAGGCTGAGGGAGCTGGGGTTGCTGAGCCTGGAGAAGAGGAGACTCGGGGGACCTTATCACTCTCTCTAACTACCTGAAGGGAAATTATAGACAGGTGGTCAGGCTGTTCTCCCAGGCAACTAGTGATGGGCCTGAAGCTGTGCCAGGGGAGGATTAGGTTGAATGTTAGGAAGTCCTTCCTCATAGGAATGGTGATTAGACATTGGAATGGACTGCCCAGGGAGGTGGTGGAGTCCCCATCCTGGAGATGTTTAAGGACAGACATGATGTGGCACTTAGTGCTCCGGTCTGGCTGATGTGGTGATGTTAGGTCATAGACTGGGCTTGATGATCTTAGAGGTCTTTTCCAGCCTCAATAATTCTGTGATTCTAGAGTCTCTAGGAATTGTAAAAATAGCAGTTTTTTTCCCAGACCCTGTCAGCAGGACACACCCTCTTCAGCAACAATTTCTCAAAATTGTGCTTTGAGACTTCTTCAAAGATCTGGATGTGATGGAAATAGAGGCATTTTGACCCATGGCTTTCCATGTTATCTGGTATTTGGTGGCATAGTTTGGGCAGGAGGATTAGCAGGAAAGCAGCTCCGTACCTGCTTTCCAAGTGTTCCAAACCAGCACGAAACTCAATTCAAGCACCAATCCAGTTATGTTGTGACAGGGCGGTTTGGGGTAGGGGCTGACATTCATAGGTCCAAACTCTTTCCCTTTAATCAGGATGAGAAATTGCTGTCTAACATTGCCCATACCATGGCTTTGCCAACCAACTGAACAGTGTGTATGTCCCCAGTCACATTGGAACCACCTTGCAGACCTCATGCTCAGTTAGACCCAGAATTGACAGGCTCTTGGCAGACTCCGTGCCACTACAGGACTCATCTCCTAACTGGTGCGAGTGGGCTCCCCCAGCTGTGAGAGTGCACATCTGTATTCCTTTGCTTTTCAGCCTCTCATTCATGTTTGTGCCAAAAACCTGGTGGCATTCGTCTCTCAGGAAGCTGGGAACAAACCTGTCCTCCTTGCTATGGCTTTAAAGGACAAGACCATGGAAGCAATACAAGCTCTACGGGAAGTGATCCGAAGTTGCCAAGTGTGGTGAAGTTGTGCCATCTGGATTCAAGGAAATGATCTTGAGTCCATGACTCATCACCACTTATTTAAAGGACAAGAAATTAAAATGATGGAATGTCTTTGTGCTGGTTTTGGACCTACCGAGGAATTTCATGCGTTTTTCTACTGTGTAGAACATTTCTGGGGTTTTGTTACTGTGACAGGTTTGCAGTGCACATGGGCAGTGATGAGACAACATCAATTGCCTTGACACACAAGAGTAATAGTACTTTTATTGTGTTGGGTGGGATGTATGTTTGGGAAACGGGACGGCTCTGCGGTGGATGACAGGCTCAGTAGCTGCATTGCACCGCAAATGGGGAACACCCAGTGCAGGGTGAATAAAAGAAATATTGACAAATCTAATTTTACCTGTTTTCTTTTTTGCTCTCTGAAAATCACTTCAATTGAAGTACAAGCCTTGGTAAGAAATCAACAGCAGTTGCATAATAGGAAAGACTTTCTTGCGTGTTTTAAAGGAAATGAGTCTTATGTGACTGCTTTTATCCTTGTGTCAGTCCCTTTCCTGATGTCTTCTGAATCTACTTTTGCTATGATTTTAAAGAGGCAGATAATTATGCTCTGCAAACTTTATGAAAGCTGATGTCAGTGTGGAAGAGAGGAACCCAAATCAGTGTTGAGAAAAATAACAGTTGCTTACAAATTATGTACAACAGACCCTTCAGAGAGGCAGCACGTGGATAGTTTGGACCACCTGCCACAAGCTGTCCCTCTCCTAAAGCAGCTGGCGTAGGGGTGTGGTGACAGAAGGGTTTGGGGGTTACACAGGGGTGTTCTTCCAGGATCTGTTGAAGAGAAGTGTTAGATGAAGATGTGTGAGTTGATGCAACACTTGACAGCCAAATGTTTGTTGGAAAGCACATTTGTTTTTACGCCTTCTTGTAACAACGTCAAGTAGTCAATTTTTAAGTGAGCTGTCACAGACTTCTGTTGCTTAATGAACTTCATGGAGCAGACAGAGACCAGGTCATGGGTTCTGGGCAGGGAAGATCTGTGCTAAGTCCCATTGATACCAGCAGCACCAGCATAGAGCCTGTGCCTGCCTGTTTTGCTTGAATCTGTTGGTCTAATTTGTGTGTTCCCTGCAGAAAAGTTTAAAGTATGGGTTTAAAAAGTTGAAAAGGTAAGTGGCTGCCCCCACGTTCTCCCTTTCTTCTCCCCCGTTGGCAACTTCCACTTTCTTTTTTGCTTCTCTCCATTTTGGCCTGTTCAGAGATGCATTGCTGCCACTGAGAGAAAATGGTATCACTTCTGAGAATGTTATTGCTCCTCAAGTTGAAGAAAATTTATGATTAATGGGAAGATTTTCCTTGGACCCGGAGAGACTTGGAGAATTCTGAACCTTGAAGATTAATGAGAATCGAGACTAAAGTTGGACAGCTGCCGTGATTTGGGAGAGAAGCTACAATGAAAACAACAATGCTTTGGTCATTTGTCTCAATACAGTGTAAGGGCATGTAACTCCATCTGTTTGTGTCTATCTTGTGGGGTTGTTTTTCTCTGATATGTGGGGGGAGAGAATTCAAATGTCTTGGGGCCTTTCTTCTCCAAACCCAGTAAGTTGTTCCATTGCCTGCAGATTCATTAGTGGTTTTGTTAAATCGTCCCTTTCTGTCTGACACCTTAGATGGAAGATTTTGGTTGAAACATGGTTGAGGTCTCTGACCCACGATGTTAGTGGTGACTCTGGTAGGACGTGAGGGGATCCAGATAAGGACCCACAACGCTGTACCACTGCTACAACCACTACACTGCCCCATGTAGATCCAGCAGCTGCATCATTGCCATTGCTAAAAAAAAAAAAATCCATTTGAAGTACAAAAGCAGAAAATGTATTTCAAAAGGACTCTTTTTACTGAAGTTCAGGGTTAGTTACAGTATTTAATAGATTATGAGAAATGGAACTTTAAGGACATCCAAACTCTGCAGGCTTGTAGCTGCCCTTGACAAGAAATTTATTCTAAAAATAATTTTCCAAACTCTGCTTCCAAGAATCGAAGATTTACATCTGTCAGGGCTCCAAATTTTCTCCTCTTTTACACTTTTTTTTATGTCTAGGAGGGCTGAGTGAGGCGTGTGGGATTCGTTAGTCCTGGTTTGCTAGTAGGGATTCTTTCCAGACACACAATTCACTGTATTTTCCAGCTCCTGGTGCTTTTATGATGTCTGTAGCTCCAGCAACTCGTGAAAACCATAAAGTCGTTAGCAGACTGGGTGTAAATTGCATCTCTGTCACAGTGATATGGTAGCCAGCCACCACTATGCCCTAAAGACCTGAGTGGTTTTGGCTAAAAGCTGACTGAGTTAACCTGTTTCCCAGTTCTGTGTGCCAGTGCGTCTGCATAGGGTGGTGGGTGAAGAAAGGACGTGCTCGTGGTCAGGACAGACTTACCTTGCTGCCTTTCTACGGGTGAAAAAAACAAACCACAGATGACTGGGTGGTCCTTTGGCTTCACTCTCTCTCTTCTGTATTAAATAGGTGAAAGGCCTGTCTTAAAACCCAGGCACAAGCCTGCTGGTACCACCAGCTGCCTGGCTTTTTGTTACCACTGTCCTCCAGGTAAGGAGTCATTCCCTACTGCAGGAAAACCTGCCTGTCTCACCTAGGCAGAGGACATGTGCTGGGCTGGGACAGCGTTGTCAAGCTGTGTCGTGGTTTCCATCTGTGTTTGCTTTCTGGGTGTGGGTGCAGAGCACAGTGGACCGGACAAGTGGGTTGGGTGGCTTTTCCACAGGAGGTGAAGCCCAACCTGCTGCTCTGGCTCCTGCAGTGCCGAGGGTGCGCAGGGTGCTGGCAGGGCCGGCTGCCAATGAGTGGGCAGGGCTGGGAGGGTGCCTGGAGGAGGAGTCTCCCACGGGTGCAGGTGGAGGAGGGCGCAGGGGATATGGAGGCAGGTGCATGGCAGCCAGACCTGCTCCCGGAGGAGACCCGCAGGGTGAGTGGGGTCCTGAGGCCATGCCGGGTGATTTTGGGGAGCAGAGGTGGCCCCAGCTGTCAGTGCTGAGCACCTGTGGGAGCTGCTGGGAGGGCAGAGGCTGCTGCGAGAGCCATGTGTGTGCGTCAGCCGGTCCTCTGGACACGCTTTAAGGAGGGGTCAGTGGTGCCCTGCCTTAATTTATAGCTATGTGCTGTAGGTCCTTCCTCCTATTGGGGGCTGGTATGATGAAGCATTTTGGTTAAATAACCTCCATGCCCTGGCTTTGTCTGAAAGCAGTCAGGAAGAAAGGCATGATTGTGCTTATGGAACTGATCCTTGACACTCCCCTCCTCAGGATGGGGGTCAGGAATCTTTCCCCACTTTCAGGGTGCACAGCCAGCATCCCAGAGTCACTGGTGGGGGGCTGTGGGTGTTCACCTTTCCTTTCTGGCTGCTGCTGAGGTGGTGATTTTTCCAGGGTGTTTCAGGACACTGGAAGAGAGGTGAGTCCAGGCTCTGGTGACCTGTGGATGGGGGAGAAACCCTGGGAAAGTGAAAACCCGTTTGCAGGTGGCTCGAGCACAGCTTCTTTGCTCCTCTTCTCAGTGCTCACTCAGCATCACTAATATCCCAGCGAGTGCGTGCAACAGATAGAAGCTGCATGGCAGGTACCTGCCAGGTGTCTGCAAAAAGCTGCTGGTCCAGTCCCACTGAGTAGCAGAGTTCTGCAGCTCATGCTGTTCTCTGTGTCTCCTGGTCGCCTTTGTTTTGGAAGCAAATGGCCCTCCAACTGCATTGAATTGCCCAGCTACCTTGCAGAGCCAGGATCTAATTACCTCTGGAGCTGGGAGTCCTGGCTCCAAGTGGCACCGAGGCTTTTGTTTCTAATGACTTGCTCCACCGCACTCAGTGTGACAGTGTAGGGGAGCTGCCAGGACCGGCTGCTGATGCCACCGCGATCGTACCACGATGGTTGGGAAAGCTAACAGGAGTTGGGATGTCTTGGGCCAAATATCTGTGGCACAGGGCTAAGTCAACAACAGGATAAGTGGGGCTAGTGATGAGCTCAGCTCTCAGACATGTTCTGGGAAGTGAGCTGAATTGCATTCTTCACTATCATGATGCCCTGGCAGAGGGAAAGCAAGGCCAAATCTGGCTGCATGGTCCCAGCCAGCAGCAGGGCAGTGCCCAGAAAGAGTGAGGAGTGGCGGGGAATGGGGCACAGCTGGGTTCTCACCTCTCTCCCTGCACTGTGAGCTCTGTCCTCCTGTTAATGTTTACAAGGCAGGTCCGGCATCATTGCAATCTGTCCAAAGACCAGATACCTCCCCGTCTCTCTCTCCAGGATCCTTCTTCCTGCTGGCCAGGGTAGGGCTGTGGGATGGTGGCAGGAAGGAAAAACCCAGCTTGCTGCTGTGTCCGTAATAGTATCAGCTCTCTCTCCAGCCACCTCCGTCTCCGCTTCCCCGCTCATGGGTGCAGGTACAGCAGGGTGAGCTCCTGGGACCTTGCCAGCATATCCACTTACAGGCACCTCTTGCCAGGAGGAGCAGAGCGGGGAAAAGGTATTTTTAGGGCTGTTGACCTGACACCAGCTGGGTTTCCTCTCCTTTGAGGCTGGGGTTCGGGGAGAGGGCAGGAGAGGAAGCAGCAGGGCAAGCTCTTGCTTTGGTTTGTTTTCTGTGTTTAATTGGACTGAGGTCATTCCCTACCACTCTTATCTGTGGCAGATACTTTCCTGCCTCTCACTGGTTAGCGCTTACAGTTTCACCCGCAGGCAGTAGCTTCCCAGCAGCTAAAATCTTTGTTTGTTATCAATGCACCAAGGAGTATCTATATTGTTAGAGCTCTGCTCACAGGTTGCTGCCTTGTTTTGGTTTTAAACTGCTGGTACCTTACTTGGGAAAAAAACAGCTCTCCATAGCTTAGCAGGAGGAGAGGCCAAACATGGCAGTTTATGCATCTGTCGGCCTTGAGATATGAAGCTGCCCTACAAATAAGAGGGTGTATTATTAGGTTGGTCTTTGCTGTCTCGCACTGCCGGGTACACGGTGCCCCTCCCCTGGCCAGCCCCTGCACCTCCAATGTTCAGCGCCTTGGGGCAATCAGCTATGAGGAGGACAGACCTGCTGGGGAGATGTTGGAATGTTTTCAGCATCCACTGCATGCAGCAGCCTTGCTCCCTTCTGCTTCATTTGGGTGCTAGAGGGACCGCTGGCAGGCCATGTGTGATGAAAGGAGTCAAACTGGGGGGAACGAGTGTTTTTTTGGGTTCCCAAGGATGAGGACATCAGTGGCCTGATGGCTGCTGGTAAGGGCCTCATTATCATGGGTGAAGGTAGAGTTTAACCCTTAAGTCTCTAGTTCCTGATGGAAAAGAGTCCTGAGCCACAAGGGTGAGCTCACAAGGCACTAAGCTAAGCAGGTTTTTTGCTTTCAAGCAGGCTAGTGACACCAGAGAAAACAAGAAAGAGCAAGCCTGGGAAGGAGAAGCTCTGTTTTGGGGGACACGGGGACTGCATACATCTCCTCAGAGAAAAGAGGGTCTGTTCTTGAAGGATGTTTACGTTTTCCTTTTGGGACAAGCATCCCCATCCATGGTGAATGAGGGACACTGCAAAAACCTTTCGGAGGAGATAAACCTCACAGGAGGTTTATCAGCATTGTGTGGACTGGGAAATCTGCTGGGACCTTCACCAGCTTACCTCGGTCCTGCCTTCCTGTGCCACTCCCTTTACTTCTTCTTCCCTGCAGATGAGTAATGCCACACGTGCCCTGCCCTCTGCCACAGGGCCTGGCACACCAGGGCCCGCTGCCATGGACCGGCTGGCCTCAGCTCCCCCATCCCCAGCGCTTGTCCTGCTCACAGCTGCCCACAACCACTCTCAGGACAGCCAGCAGCTTTTTCTGACCACAACAGTGGCACAGGTCATCTCTGGCATCTTTGTGTGGTCGGCACTCATCGTCACCTTCCACCAGGTACGGGCTGAAGAACTAGGGGTTGATGCAAGGGCAAAACTATTGATTGCCCCCAGTCACTCAGCTGCTGCTAAATATTTCTTCCTGTTGCTGCCTGCTATCACAAACCTGGTGCTAGCATCCCAGGAGGGTGGACTTTGCCCATGTGCTCCCCAGGTAGCTGCTAGAGCCAGGAGACACTGAAGGGCATAAATACTGCCAGAGACAACACTCAGCGGGGTTTCTTGTCTACGACCCTAGGGTCTGTGTCTTTGAGGTCCATACCACTGGCTGCCTTGAAACATACTGCCAGTGGGCATGTTTTTGGGTGCTGCACACATCTGTGCTGCTGAAGACAGCCCTGGGGCAAGCTGGTGCCTCTGAGCACTGAGTTGGGGCTGCATAAGGGCTGGCACAGTGGCAGGCAGAGTGACAAATATGCTCCTCACACAACCCCCTTGGAAGGGACCCAGCTTCCTTGTGTTTTTGTGGAAGGACTGCCCCAAGGGCTGGGATGGAGCCTATCTTATATGTCAGTTCACCATGATGGCTCTGTGGTGGGAAACCAGTGGTGCTCTCACCCCTAGGAGTGCAGCCCTGTGTGCTGCGGGTGCTGCTGATTCCCCTCCTGACCAATGTTGTCTACAATTCCACACGCTGGGCTCTTTGCAGATCTACACACACCTGAGGAATTACACCATCCCCAAGGAGCAGCGCTACATCATCCGCATCCTCTTCATCGTGCCCGTCTATGCCTTTGACTCCTGGCTCAGCCTTCTCCTCCTCGGCAGCCACCAGTACTACGTCTACTTTGACTCAGTGCGCGACTGCTATGAAGGTGAGCGCAGCCCCTCTTGGCAGGGAGGCTGATGGCAAAGTGGGGCTCCCATCTCATAGACCCGTGTCTCTGGAGTGTCCTGGATTGCACAAAGTGGCAAATCTCCACCTCTTTCGCTTCCCACTCTCCTTCCCACTCTGTGGATGTTTTCCCTTTCATTCTCCATCAGCGGTAGAGAGAGGATGTCCCATGGGCAGCCATAAGCTGGTGCCTTTCTGACACCTGCTTCCAGGCTGAGAAGGACCCTAGCATCATGCTCCTGGGGAAAGAGGTTTTCTGGCTGCCTTTGGGGGTAGAAATGTAGCTTCTCTGAAATGAGGGTGGATGTACCTAAGCCGTCTGGGAGTTGGGCTGCAGAAGAATCTCATCAGGGTTGAGCTTGCTCCTCTACCTTCTTGCTCCCTTCTGGGAACAGAGGGCATGGGCAGGGGTGTTATTTCAGGTCGGAAGTATATGGAAAGTAAGTGATGGGGATGTCCAAGAGACGGCTCAGGACCTGCTTCTTGCTGGCCACCAGCAGGCTGTGCTGCCCTTTAGCAGTTTTGAGGTGCTTCCAAGCAGATTGTCCCTGGCCATTGCACTCCTGCCTGGGCTTGTATGGCTGTGCACGGAGGTCCTGGCTCTGTGAGCACTGCTGGGACATTCGACTGCTGCCACATGCAGGTACGGACTGCGTGTGCCTAGAGAAACTGCTGCGTCTGCAACAGCCCCTGCGTGTGTTGGTGTGGTGTGTGTGACTGCACTTGGAAATCAGATGGCTTGGACCTGCTGCTCCTCACTGGGCTCTTACCACCAGTGTCCCTGATCCTGATGTGGTCCTGGGGTGGATGAGAAAACACCTGAGCAGGACAGAATGTGAAATGTAGCAGCCTTCCCAGATGTCCATCAGCCCTGCTGATCGTGTCTGCCCTTGCCTTGCCAGCTTTCGTGATTTACAGCTTCCTGAGCCTGTGCTTCGAGTACCTCGGAGGGGAGAGCACCATCATGGCAGAGATCCGAGGGAAGCCCATTGCGTAAGTCCCAGCATCCCATAAGTGCCTCAGCCCTCCATCTGCCTCCCCCACCCAGCAGCCCCAGTGGCATCCCCTTGGCTTCTGTTTCCAGGTCCAGCTGCTTCTACGGGACCTGCTGCCTTCAGGGCATGTCCTACTCCATCGGGTTCCTGCGCTTCTGCAAGCAGGTGGGTACCTGATGGGGTGCATCAGCTCTGCTGCCCTGACAAGGGCTGGTCTCTTCCCCACTGTCCTGCTGGAGGGCTCTGCTTCGCTGCTCTTCGGAGATGCTATTTTTAGGGGTTTTTTTCCTCCAAGGGAGCAGCTCACCCAGCTCGCAGGCACCTGGCCAGCAGCAGGGCGTCAGGCTCCTGTCCTTGCCTCTGACTCACTGCTGAGTCAGGGTCTCCTCCCACTGCAGAGCTGAGATTGCCATCTCTGTCCAGTCCCAGGTTAGCCTGGATGGCTCAAACTCTCCAGGGCTGTGCTGCAGGCTGAATCTTGGCACCAGTCTGTCCCCAAACAACCCAGTTCCTCCCCTTTGGAGTGGTTCTGCTGCTTTTCAGGCTGTTCCCTCATGTCTGCAGAACTTCAGCTGGTTCCTATTGCACCCAGCAGCATTGGTCACGATGGAGAAAACTCTGTGTCTCCGGTCCCAGGAGTAGTGGGGTTGGCTCATGTGGAGGGACTGGGTCTGTCAGGAACTGCAGGAAGGGTGGTGGGATGTCTGTGCTGCCTGGGACACACCGTGTCTCTCCTCTGTGTAGGCAACATTGCAGTTCTGCATCGTGAAACCCCTCATGGCCATCGTCACCATCATTCTGCAGGCGTTTGGGAAGTACCACGACGGAGACTTCAAGTGAGGATGCTGGGTCGGGTGAAGGGGACAGGATGGGTCCCTGCTCCATTCCAAGACAGGGTATCCTGCCAGCCCTGCCCATCTTCCCACCCTGGGTAGTGAGAGCAGAAAGAGCCCAAAGAAGGAGGGAATGGGAGATCCACTGTTCCCAAATGAAGAAGAGACAAAACTCTTGTGAACCCTAATAAAAAAGGCCCCTCCAATAGAGGAAAACCTGAGAGCAACCCACCTTATTCCCTGCCTTACCTTCCCTGACTGGGCTATGCTCTCCCTAAGGCAAAACTTCTTCCCTCCTTATTTCATCCTTCCCTACATCTGGCTGCACTGGCTTTGCTTCCCACAGCCCAAGGCAGCAGCTCTCTCTTTCCTCGCAGTGTCCAAAGTGGTTACCTCTACATCACCATCATCTACAACTTCTCTGTCAGCCTGGCACTCTATGCCCTCTTCCTCTTCTACTTTGCCACCATGGACCTGCTGCGTCCATTTAAGCCAGTCCTCAAGTTCATCACCATCAAGGCAGTCATCTTCCTGTCCTTCTGGCAAGGTGGGTCCCACCATGGATGCCTCAGTGCTTCTCCTCCCACAGCCCCACCTGACCCACTGACACAGTACAGAGCTGATCCCTCTTCCTTCCCCTGCACAGGGACACTGCTGGCAATCCTGGAGAAATGTGGGGTGATTCCAGAAGTTCAGATCATCGATGGGAAGGAGGTAGGAGCTGGAACAGTGGCTGCTGGCTACCAGAACTTCATCATCTGCATTGAGATGTTCTTTGCTTCTATTGCCCTCCGGTATGCATTCACTTGCCAGGTGTACAGAGAGAAGAAAGAAAATTCAACAGGTAACTCTTCTTCTTTCTTCCTTCTTTCACCACTGACTAAAGAAAGTGGAGACCTCCTCCGCCCCCTTACAGCATAACCCATGGGGATGCTATAAATCACCAGGGGAATTTCCTTCTCCCTTTTCTCTCATGAGCGAGAGTGAGGGGATAGGAATTGAGACTGTGATGAGCATGGTCAGAACTAGAGGATGGCTATCACAGGATATGCTGCTGGTGAGGACCTTCTTTGGAACATGAAGCTGGGGTTGCCTTCCTTCTCTTTGGAACTTGCCACCACAAGCTGGCATGGCCCACAATGAGCCCCTGATGTTGAATTTGTAAGGGGAGGTGTTACTCCAGTCTTGGAGCACTTGGGCTTGTTGACTGTCTCATCACCCTCCCACTCTCCCTGTTTTTCAGCAAACCTTGCCCCGATGCAGAGCATCTCGAGCGGGCTGAAGGAGACCATAAGCCCTCAGGACATTGTGCAGGATGCAATCCACAACTTCTCACCCGCGTACCAGCAGTACACCCAGCAGTCGACGCAGGAGGCAGAGCACAAAGCACCGGGGGAGAACGGGCATATGGCCTCTAGGATGGATGGACTGAGCAGCAGAAAGAACAAAAACATTGAGAAAAGAGTGCTGATCCTGTCGGATGAGGAGCTGTAGATGGTGGAAGGGACAGTGACACTGGAGAGGTTTAAACCATTGAAATGGGGGGTGTCTCAAGCCTGAGACAACCTGGTCTGATCAGAGTACTGAGAAGCCAGGAACTACCCAAAAAGCCAGTCTCTTGGAGGGAAGATGCAATAACGCAGGGGAGGTTAAATCAAACAGTGCCAGCTTCTGCTGTCTCAGCTCTACTGGTCTTAGAGACTGGGCTGTCTTTGCTCCTGTGACTAAGCAGCCCTTAAGGGATCTGCTGCCCCACAGCAGGTGTCTTAATGTCAGACAGGGAAAGGACCTGGCTGCCCTCACCCTCCTCTTACCTCCAAGCAGTGCCGAGGCCTGAGAGAAATGCTTTTCTCAGCACAGTTCTGCTCTAGTTTCTCCAGATTTGAGCAGAAAAACAATCTCAAAGGGCCCCATGGAGAAAATCAGCCCAGGAAGGTGACTTCACTTCACCTCAAAACCCGGTAACAGTTGAAAGAAGTCATTCTTTATTTTTACATCTTCTCGTCTCTCCTTCCCCAGAAAAACCTAGAGTTGTGCAGAAGACCTTTACCAGAAAGGAAGAGCAAGTCATCCTCTTCTCCCTCCAGATGGGGATGCAGCTGTCTGAGTAACTCCCCTGGGAGCAGCGGTGGGACCTCACTCAGGGCTAACTCGAGGTCTCGCAGCTGCATTTCTGAGAGCAGCTGGTGACAGAAGCACTTGTTTATGTCTAAACCGACTTATCTCTGAACGGATCAGAAGTTAAAAGGGATTCCAGCTTCTTTATCAGTCTTTATTAGGGAACCAGACTGTGACTGGTGGCAGTAGGAATGCACTTGCTGGGAACTGTCTGTTTTTCCTAACCCTTCGCTATTTACCATCCCTGGGTTTTGCCCAACCTGCGAGAAAGCAGGCAGGATCTGGGCCCAGATGGGTGATGGTGGCAGGGATGGAAAGATGCTGGGAGATGCTGCTGCTCAGGGTAGGACCACTGGTGGGGGAAGATACTGCACAGAGGATTTATCCCATTATCAGCGATGGAGACAGAGCATCCTTTTGTTAAACGTCCCCTCTGATTATTTCTTCCCCTATTTATAGTCCAATTTCTATCGTTGTTAGTTGGATGATCCCTGGGAACTCAGTCAGGCGCTGTGCAGGCTGTTGCTTTGGGATGGTAACTGGGCAGTGAAAGGATGAAGGTGATCCTACGCCTCAGATTTGCACTCGTGTGGCAAACAAACTACTGGGTCAGTCTTAGAGCTGATTTACACACAGCTCCTGCCTGGTTGGTTTTTTCTCTGTTCTTAAGCTGCAAAATGTAAATTGCAACATGAAATTATTTTATCTATGATTTTTTTTTTTCTAATAAACAACAATTTCTACCACTGAATGAGCAAGTCTTTTCACTTAGCTCAGCAAGCAAAGCCCCCAGTCTGCCCGTTCCTGCTCTAATGCTGATGCTGTTAGCTCAGTGTCCTCCCTGCCCCTTGATGCTGGCCCAGCAGAAATACCTGCACATGCAGCATCCTGCACATTTTGGCATTCCCACGGGATTCAAGCTCATCTTTTTCATTCCTCTCCTCACACAGCACCTCTACCAACCAGCATTAGCTGGAGATGCTGCAGTTCAGAGCTGCTGGAGCCACTTCAGCCTAGACTCCAGCACCAAGACAACCTCTATTTATTATTACTGGAGAAATGGCATTGTGCTGGATGATGCCACATGAACAGTCTATAGCTAAGCCAGTCTTGCCAGTCCCTCTGCTCTGAAGCACCACCACTCATACCTACTTGGCTGGTGAGTCTGATGCCTTTTTTCCTATGCTGAGGTCCATAAACAAGAGCCATATTCTTGTTGCATCCAGGGCCCTGCACAGCCTGTGAGCAGGACCCCAAGACTCTCCTGACTACAAACTGCAGTCTCAGAGCTCCATAACACGGCCAGCAGCAGAGCAGGGACATCTCTCAGCTGAACATCTTGGTCTTCTCCACCCCTCTGTGAGAGGGGCAGCCAGAGCTGCAGGAACAGAGGTTGCTCTGGCTCCCAGGGCAAGGACATGCTGCAAAGGTGATGACGACACATCCATCGGTGAGATAAAGACTTGCACCAAGAGCACAGCAAGAAACACAGTTGTACTTCATTGCACAAATGATCGACTCCAGTGCACAATGGGCTGCAGTCATTGCTCCTGCCAGCAGGTGCAATTCCCACCTCAGACAGTAACATTTGCCTATCTATGTCAAGCCCTGGTTACTGTATTATATGTAAAGCAGGGCTTTATTGCAAGTAAAACAAGGTGAGGGGATCAGCTGTGATTCATCCAAGTCAGCAGTGTGACACCAGCCTGAAGGAGCCTGGACACCAGCTGGCTGCTGCACAACACAACAGCAGGCAACTGCTCTCTTCTCCAGCAGGTGTGAGCTTGGCCTCCTGGTTGTTCCTTTCCTTGGACAGGGGAGATGGGCAAAAGCTCAGGGCTCAGGCTCGGTGCTGTCATGGCCCTGAAACCATTCGGCTGTCAAAAGGCACCCACAGGGAACAGAAATGCCAACGGTGCAGGAGGCTGAACGCATTCCCCACAAGACGCTGTCCCGCGCTCCTCTGCTAACGTGTCTCCTCCACCCCTTCGGCAAGGACACAGGGAAAGCTGGCAGCAAGCACATGAGTGACCTACACAGGAGCCCGGCTGTGCCTGGAACCATGCCAGCAAGCAGCTTGGGAGGAACTGGCTTCCACTGCTGCCAGCAGCAGGCTCCAGTGGTCGGCAGCTCTGTTTTCCAGTTGTCATTTGTCCTCAGGCTGTCCCCAAGGACAAGGCTGGGCTGCGCCTATCGGTTCTCCCGGTGCTTTTTGGGGCTGGGTCAGGCAGATTCAGAGTCTGCTCGTACTGGGGAATGCATCCTTGCAGGGCACAGCCCATTCCACTCATGAGAGCTGGGGCTGAGCCTGCTCCTGTGAACAGAAGGAAAGGAAGGTGGCCCCAGCACCACAGCAGAGCCAGCACTCACACTCCAGCTCAATTCACAGCACCCACCCAGACACAGACTTCTCTCTCTGGGTGCTAGCACCGAACAGCAAATCCCTGGGCCCAGCTGCTGAAGGGAGTAGACTGCCAGACCTGCAGGAATTGTGCTTTTACAGCTTTTCACAGAAAATTTTCTCCAGGACTTTCTCTTCCCCTAAGCATGGTGAAGGCTGAGTTTCATTCCAGTACTGAACCTACACCTGGCCCATTCCTGATGCCCTCTTTCTCCTGAGCTAATGCTCCTCCATCCCTCCTGCAGATGCAACTGACCCACCTCCCTCTACTCTCTATCATCACCAGCTCCTTGCTGTCATCTCTCCAGGCAGGAGCTGAAGCAGATTATAATTTTCTTGCTCAGACAGTGCTGCAGTCACCCAGGGCTTCACCCACATCCCTGCTCAGCCAAGCCTGCCTGGCCCCACCTCTGGTCCCTAATAATCATCCATTACCTGCTGACACACAAACCCTTAGCAGCTCTGCTTCTCTCGACTTTGCTCTACCTCTAATTCCAACTTTGATCAACGCACCTGTCTGTCTCCAGCCAGCACAGGCCAAAAGCTTTTCTTCTTCAGCTGTGCCCTACAGAAAAATCAGCCCCTCAGAGTAGGGGATGAGAGCCAAAAGGGCCCCTAAAAGCGCACTGGCACAAGGTACCATCTGGTCTTTGAAGCCCAAACAGGGAAAAACAGAAAGATGAAATATTGATGTAAGGGGTTAAAGCAGTTTATTCACAAGCAGTCAGTAGAAAAAGGGGCAAGGGGATATTTCACAACCCAAGGGAGGAGAGTGTCTCTCTCAAGTACCATGACCTGTCTCACAGCACAGGGTCTCCAGGTCAGTTCTCAGCATCACAACAGCAGACAGGTACCTGCTGAGCCATTGCAGCCTGCCCGTGCTACCACAGACACCCACTGATCATACAGGAATGGTAGCCCAGGTTGGGAGAACAGATACACAAGGTCTAAGTATGGGATCTACCAGACAAGCAGCCTGGACAAGAGCTATACCTTCAGTATCTTCAGAGTACACCAAGAACAAACCAGAGCAAGACTGGGAGATGGGTGAACAGGTGATGCTGGGCTGGGTCAGATGCCTGCAAAAACCCGAGTGGCATCACACTGGCCTTAGCCCAGCCTGCCTCCCAAAAACCAGAAAACCAGGGAGAACACTCCACTGAAGACCAACTCAGGCTCCAAAACGCTGACCATAGACCAGGGCAAGTCTGAAACCAGAAAATGCTTTATTGGAAAGGTACAAAAAAACCAGTCACTGCAGCTAAATTTACAGCAATAAATTACGTTGTGGCTGTCAAGAGAAAGTAATGGACACATACACAGGGCTATTCGCCTTACAAACAGGAATCCACATTGCTTGGTATATCAATAATTTATTTTATAATAAAAAAGCAGCACAAAAATAAATATTGAAATGAAATTACTGAGTAACCACAGAGGATAGAATGAGCTGGTGATAAAAAAAAAAAACCAACTTAAAACAGAAGACTTCTATCATTAAAAAAATGAAAGCAAGTATCCACCATCTACGGAAACACCCCAGCAGACTGAAATACAGACGAAGGAAAACAAATCCACGTTACAAAAGTTTTTCATATTTGTTTTCTTTTTTTTTTTTAAATAAAAACAATCATGACAATGAAGTTTAAATGATTTGAGAGAGAAAAAAAAAATGCCACCTTCTCCTCTTCCTCCTCCCCAGGTCTGAGCCATCCCAGTGGCCTGACCACGCCACGCTCCCGTGGCATCGCACCCAGCCCCACCACCGCTCTCGCCCACCAGCACGTCATCCCCTCCCCACCATCCCTGGAGCTGCGGTGTCACCCGGCTTTCGCTCTGTGATCTCCAACAGTAGAGTTGGGCAAGAGCGGAGATGCTGACTCGCTTCAAAGGGATCTGGAGCTGCCCTGCAGGGAAAGGTTCCCCACTCCCAATAGAGAGCACAGCACACGTGTCTACACCAACAGCGATGTCTCTCCTGGTCCCTGCCCAGTGCTTTCCAACACTTTCACCTTCTCCCACATCACACCGTGATGGGGACCAACCAGAGACAGGCCAGGCCCAGGGGAGAGGATCCCAACGCTCAACTCAAGAGGGGCAGAGAAGAGAGCCCCAGCATCCAAACTACTGCAGCAGAGAGACAGGCAAGAGGTCCGTCTGCGCCCAGGCGACTGGGCAGGCAGTGACTGGGCAAGCAGCAGCCTGCTGCCCAGCACAGCACTCGCCCTGGGGGTCAGGTTTGCAAGTGCAGGACGGAGAGGAAAAAAAAAAAGAACCACAACAAAAACAAACAAAACTAAACAAGAAACCCAACAGAACCAAACCAAACCCCAGAGGAATGCAATGCGACAACCCCAAGCTGGAGGGCCCTCCGGGGTGGAGGGTGGAGGAGCTGGGTCTCCAACGCGGTCAACAGCTTTCAAGTCGTTCCTCCCTCCACGTTACCTTGCAATTCTGATCCCTCTGTGGAAGTTTAGCCAGGACATTTCATTCCTCTCCAGGTCACCACCCAGGGAGCCCTGGACTGGCAATTTCTTTTAATAAAGATTTACAGTATCAAACTTGGAAAAAAAACTGTTATTTTTTTGTATTTTTTTTTTACGAAAAATCTGTACGATAAAATGTATATAATTATATATTTATATATATATTTCTCTCTCTTTAAATATTTCCACGTGGTCCTTATGGATATCCAATATGGATTACCTACCATGGCTATGGTATCAACAGCTTTAACAACACCCAGGCCTCTTGTTCTTTAATCGAGTGACCAGAGATTTTTAAGTGCCTACCAGCACTAAACTAGCAATCACTTGGACAAGCCTTTGGCACCCTTCCAGGAACTGGAAAAATCAAATACTTGGCCACAAGGGAAGTGCCACGTAAAAGATATGTTTCTCAACTCATTCCACCAGCAAGAAGACCCCATGGACCAAAGTTCGACCTCCGTCCCCCTCGGTGCGACCGATTTCCCTGCCAGAGGCGGCGGGGGTCAAGGGCAGCCAGAGGGTGTTCCTATCTAGCCAGGAATGTTATGGAGCTCTGGAGCTGTTTTAAAGACTGGAAGCATTTGGGCATTTTCAAGTCAACTGGCCTTTCTTCATTAAAGTTTTCGTTTAAAGCCCCGTCAGTGCCAGGAGTCTCCATTTTGCCTGTTTACAGAGGCACCTGTAAGGTCTGGGAAAGTTTCCAATGTCTGTGAGCTGGAGAACATGAGAGGACCGGGAAATGACAGTAACATCTTTCTCTTCCTCAGCTTCTGCTGTGGGAGTCAATAACTGGTACTGATACACAGGACATCGATCCGCCTGTTTGGGGATAGGGAGGGAGTGGTGGAGAAATGAGGTAACGCTAAGTGCCATCCAAACTCTACGTGTTGGAAAATCACCTGAAGGAAACTCCCTGCTCCCCTCCATAACACGTGGGTCTGGCAGGGGTACCGAGCCTCAGGAAGCCTTTCACTCACACCCTTTCTGGCTCACTAAGGTCACGGATGTCGATGTTGAGGACTGAATGAGAACCAAGTCTGCGGCTTCTCTTTTCATTAACCTATTTCACAAAGGACCCTCCTGGGAAATCCAGAGACTCCGATGACAAGGTGAATAAAAAAAAGGAAAAGCAAGCTAACGACTTCTTCCAAAGACAAGTAGGGCTTCGCTAAATTTCTACCAACTTACTGCCAAGTCAAGGCACGACAAAGCCTCAAACAACAAATTAAACCGGGTGTCTGATGCCAGTTCACTGTCTCTCTCCTTCGCAACACGAGTGGCACTCGATTATTCTCTTTCAGTCCAAAACATGGGTGAATTCTCCGTGATCTCAGTTTTCTATTCTGGAGCCCAAATCCTCTAAGCTCTTCTCCTTATCCTAACCTTCAACAATCCCATTCTCTTCTCACCTGTGTGACAACAGGCATCGTCCATTCCACAAGTCTCTGACCTGCCCTGCAAAACTCACAGTCCCTTTTCCTTCCTACTTCAAAAGGAAAAAACAAAACAACAACAAAACAACACACAAACACCAACATAGCTAGGTTTGTTTTTTTTTTTTTTACAGTGACCTGGAAACATTCGTCTTTTCAGCTTCCCACCTCCTGCCCATTGCCGAGCCAGAAATCCCTCTCCCAAACCTCCTCTCAGAGCCCTACGAACGACTTCTCGATCCCAGTTCTCCCGTTCTCTATGCAGAGAGTGATTTTTCTTCCTGCCCTCCATGCACCTCTCGGGATAATGCACCCCTTCCCAAGAGAAAGCATCAAGTTTCAGGGTCACATTCACACAGGTTGTCTGAACATTGAGGGTTGTTCACTGTACTCTTTGGATCCCACCTTCAGCGCCTGACGTGCAATGGAGAGGAAAAGGCTTTTCCAGCTCCCATCCAACCTCCCCATAGCCCTTCTCTGGTCATCAAAGACTGGTGAGCCCAGCTCTTCAGCTGGGATGTTCATCTCTAACCTACCAATGCTTTGTCGAAGAGGAGGCTCTAATTCCTCTCCTCCCGTCCAAACGCTATTGCCCTCTAGTTACACTTCAGTGCTTTAAAAAACATCCTTCTGAAATACTCTGCACAAACCCCTTCGCATAGTGCTGATCCCAGCAGAACTGTCCCACCTTCTCACAGCCAGTTCCGCCTCCATCTGATAATACTTGCAGCATTTTTCTTCCTCATCTCCCCTTTTCCTCCCCATTCTCCACAGCATTTACTGTGCCTCCTTCCCTTAAGCTTCAGGGAATCCCAGAAAATGAAAAATAGTAATAAAATTAAAAAAAACCCACTACTTCAAGACTGTGGATCATTTGGAAGAAATAGACTGCATAAATATACCCAATTCACAGGCACACTGTAGGGAAGGAGCTATTGGGGAACTTGGGCTTGGAATAAAGAAGGCTGCAATGTAGTTTTTACAGGCCACACAGGTAACGGGGCTTATTAAAATATGTAAAATATATATTTTCCCACATTTTAACAGCACGGATTGAAAACAAAAGGTTACTCCTAATGGGGGTGGTCAGACCCAAGCATTAGTCTCCATCGTCTTCCCGCTCCCATCCACTCGCAGCAGGATGAAATCTAATCCTAAAAGCCTGTATCCCTGCCCTCATAGTATCAGATGGAAGCGGGGAAGGGAGGGGAGACCCTTCTTACGGGGAGTAGGATGCCACTAAAGGAAACTTTTTTCCATACATTCATCTCACATGATGATTTCTAAGGTCCGTCTGTTTCCTGGCTCTTGAGCATCATTCACGAAGACTCCGGAAGCTCCTCAGGTATCTTCTCCCAGCTGGAAAGCTGCCCATGGCTGAGAGGGCTTTGGGGAGGCACGGGGAAGAAAGAAGCAGATCTTGCAATTTGTACTGCATACAGAGCTCAAATCCTGGACACGAGACGTTGATGGAGCCACAGAGTCCAGACAGAAGCAGCCAGTAAAGTTCCCTTTGTAGGTTTGGGTTGGTTTTCTTTTTTTTTCTTTTTTCTATTTTTTGCGCGTTTGGAAGAGGATTGTTAAACTGCCAATTCTTGACATGACCAAGGACTCCGGAACAATGCGTAAGAGCCTTCTCCCCTCCCCACCGAAAGGCTGCTAGTTCCCCGCACCGAGGGCACTAGGACGCTGCTGAAAACGGCACAGAACTGGATGAGATTTCGGCTGATTTCACGATGGTGATGACACTGGTGGTGGCAACTTTGGTCGGGGTGATAGGCCCTCGCGCCACAGTACGAGCAAAGGTCTGGAGTGCTTCGTACTTGGAGCGCAAGGCGTCCAGCTCTAGCTTCATGCTGCTGTTTTCTCTGGCCAGCTTCTCCACCTCTTGCTGCAGCTCAACCCGCTGCCTCTCCAGCTCCTCTTTCTGAGTCACGCGCTTGATGCGGCAGCTGGCAGCGTAGCCCCTGTTCTTCAGCGTGCGCCTCCGCTGCTTCAGACGGATGACCTCCTCTTTGGTGAGACCCCTCAGGTGCTGGTTCAGCTCCCGTACGGACATTGACACGAGTTCATCATCACTCAGCACTGGGGCATTCTCTCCTGACTCCTCCTTTACCTGCAAATACCAATAGCATAGGGGTAGCAGCAACCCTACGTGAATGGATGCTCTGGAGAGTGAAGAGACAGGCCACCCCTCAGCAGTGCCATTTCCCTGCCTAGAAAACACCCCAAAGCACTGAAGAGAGTCCATGCTCCATTAACACAGCAGAGACCTCAGCGCTACTGTCACCTGAACCGAACAGTAGGATTTTTAAGGAGATTTATCCATATTCCTTGGCCAGGACACTGAATTCATGCTGCACAGCAAGAGTGACACCTTTTCCCAACAGTGTGCTGGGACACCAGTGCAGCATCTCAAAAGCAGAGCAGCAACTCGTAAGCAGGGTTTAATTCATCATTTTGTGGCTTTTTGCCGAGGACTGCTCATCCCAGTCGTGAACATAATGAACCCTGCTTGACATCAAGAAGCGCAGCCTGATCTGGTGTTCCTGGTGCACAGGCCAGACGCTGAAGTTACAAGAGAAAGACATCGAGGCCTTAGGTGTTTTTCTCACAATTTTTCTTCCAAAATCATTTAGGTTGGAAAAGACCTTTCAAGCTCACTGAACCTTTCAGACTTGATTGGCTCTTCAGAGACTGGAGGCTATTTGAACTAAGGTGCTAGAGAGAACCTGCGTCAATGCATGACAACCCATGTGCAGATCACCATTAGGCCTGTTATGTCCAAGGCATTAACGGTCTCAGGCTGAACTTGTCCTTCCCTCACTGCCTCACAGTCCTGAGAGTATCAGTACTTCACTGACAGGCTGGGAGCACTGGTTTCAGGATGCTGCCAAAACCCGCTACACTCAAAAAACCCTTCTGTGTTTCTATAGGAAGCTCTTCAGCACAATGGTGGAGACACTCAGGAATTGTCCAGAGAGGTTGTGGCTGCCCCCTCCCCAGAGGTGTTCAAGGCCAGGTTGGATGAGGCCTTGAGCAACCAAGTCTAGTGGAGAGGTGCTGCTGCCCATGGCAGGGGGTTGGAGTAGATGATCTCTGAGGTTCCTTCCAACCTGAGCCAGTCTATGACTCTATAAGGATAACAGAGAGGATTCACTTGCTTTCACAACACCCCAGAGTCTCTAACCTTTTCTGTAGATAGTGGGAAATTGTATTTGCACCCATTTGTAAGGGTCTCTCAGAATAAAAAATAAGTCATGTGCAACAGACGTTGGAGCACGGTTCTGCGACAGTCTCCCCTACCACCCAGCATCACCCACTCAGCCTTCTTCCCTACCTTTAATGCCTTGTTCGGTTTGGGATTAGTCGTCATAACCTGAGCACAGTCTTCTGGACAAAACTGCTCAGAAATTGCAACTGGAAAAACAAAACAAGATTTTTCAGGTTACAGCCATCTCAGAGATGAAGGTATGGAGAGACACCCAACACATGGCCCAAACACCCAACTCCAGCACCACTACCAGCGATAACCACACAGGTGTTTGTAACGCTGGGGTGGATTCAGAGAGCAGTTCAACCCATTCAGACATGAGAAAGACCAACCCGGGTTGACAGCAACCCTGATTTTAAACCTTCTATTTTGCTCCTAACTCCACCAAGATGAAGCAGGGAAGGGGGAAAGGACAGAGCTCTCGCCTGTAAACAACAGTCATGCAACCACCACCCACCGCTGTGCCATGTGCCACCCCTTCCCAAGGGGAACGCACAGCCCGGCCTCCCAGTCCCAGTCACTGCTCACCTCCCTCTGGAGGAATCCCAGACGCTTGGAACGGCTTATTAGGGACTGAATTAAGAGTTACCTCCGCTCATAAAAGGCACTGAAAAGCCACAAGAGAACAACTCCCTTCATTCTTATTTTGATTATTATTAACCAAGCTCAAAATTGAATCAGCAACCCAGAAAGAAGCTGCCTGGTCCGTAACCTGCTTTCAGTACTGTCCCCACCCAAAGGAGACGCTACCAGAAACCCCAAACAACAGGAACAAAAGCCCCCCGATAACAAAGCAAGGCAGGACTTCGCCTCTCCCGACACACTATGACTGTTGCTTTCCCCATCGTCTCGGCTGCAGGCTGACGGAGCTGACCTGTTTGCTATTTCCAGTGACTTGGAGGAGGCATGTCCACCTACAGAGAGACCATCCTCTGCCGAGACACTGCCCTTCACTCTCACCTTAGCTGCCGACTTCGATCGGCGCCTTGCGGAAAATCCACCTGCCCGCGCCTCCACCCAGACCCTGCGCGGTGACGGCAGCACGACGGTCCGTCGGGTACCTACCCTGAGAGAGGCGACTGCAGCCGTGCCACCATCACAGCTTATGCCTGTGGCTCCCCGGCGGGGAGGGTGCGAGGCACTGGTCCCCCTGACACACAGCGGCTTCGAGGGCTGCACAGCCAGCAGCACCGCAGAGCCTGTCTGGCGGGAGTCCTCCCTCTTTCTCTTCCCCCAGCTCCAGCCCAACCCAAACCCTCCCCATTTCCACGTCTGCATCGTGTCACACATCCTAATCATTCATGAAAAATCCAGCCAAAGCATCCCAAGCATGATTCCCTTCTGATAGTTGCCATGGTGACCTTGGGAAAGTAGCCAACCCGGAGACAGTCGCCATGGAAACAGAGAAGCCCAAAAGCAATAATGACTTCAGGTCATGTCTGTGCAAAGACATCACGAGGTCGTCGGAGAGTAAACAAACTCATTCATATCTGCAAACTGGGGGCGGCAGGATTTGGGGAGAGTGCAAAGGTGGGGTGTGGGGACCAGTGGGAGCTGAGCGGATGAAGGTGCTGGCTCAGCCCTTGCTGCTGTCACTTGAATTTTACCAGTCGAGACACCTCATCATCACACGACTTACGTAAAAATCAAGATGAAGAGCCGGGAAGGGAAGGGGAGGGGAGGGAAATAATCTCGTAAGTGCAAAGCTGTGAGATACTATCCTAGATATCAGTGAGTGTATGTAGGCACCTCTTCTATTTTTAAGACCGAGACAGCACAGCTCTCCATGTCTGGAGGAGGGACAAGGACAGCCGCACAGCGCGCAAGCCAAGATGCTCTGTGATGAATGGACCACTTACAGCAACTGGTGTGCACTGCATTTTCTAGAGCATCACAGAGTCCTTCTCTCTTCTCCTCCGGCACCGAACCCCACCCTGGGCACATCTCCAGCCGCTCCTGCCTTACAGAGGCCAACGGAATGAGCCGGACACAGGGTAGGGGAGCAGTTCCCCTGAGGAACAGGGATGTGCCTGACCTCTGTTCCCACCTGGCATGAGGGTGGGTGGGGTCTCCAGTGAGCACAGACCCCAGCATTTGCCCTTTCACGATCCATCGCTGCCCCTCCACACCAAACCACCCGCCCCTACCTCCACGCTGGAGGTGCAGATGCAAGCACAGAGGAGGAAGGAAAAAAGCTCCTCGTCTTGGCCAAGTAGTCCCGGTGAGTAGAGGAGAAGTGAGGAGCTGCCAGTGCGTCAAGGAAGCGGCCGCAGCAGCCTCCTCCCTGCAGACGCGGAGCCCAGCGGGCCGCAGGCAGTTGGTGCCATAGTTATGCAGTGAGTCACCAGCTGTTTACAGAGCTGGAGTCTCGCATTCCCACAGCATCAGGAACTCTTCCTTCCCTCGCCGTGCCCCCCGCACTTGCCGCCCCCATCCCTACAAGGGAAGGGGCACGCGGGACGTCCCGCCGGCGGCACCGCGCGCGGCTAAAAGCGGAAAAGGAAAGGCAAAAAGGAGGGGGAGGCCAACGACAGCTCCGTCACACCCACCGATTACACACAAAAAAAGCCTTTTGATCCTCGCCCAGCACAGCTTCAAAGCGCTTTGCTATGCCGGCCGATGGAAAATCTGAACAGGGCCACTTGGCCGTGCCGAGACGGAAAGCAACGTCAGCTATCGCAGAACGCGAGAGCAGGGAGGCTGCCTCAGTGGGGGTCCGCACGTGGGGTCACCTGCCACCTCTAGCAATGCTCCAGTTCCATGTGTGGAAACCCCTTCGGTCACCTGTTGCTCCATGTCAACAAAGCAGCATCTCCTTAACCCTGTTCGTTCCTCAGGTGGTGGCACAGATCCCCTCACGCTTGCTACGGGGTCCCTGTGCTGCCTGCCTGTCTGTCTCCTCCTGCACCCCAAAGTGCTCAGATGGACCAGTGCCCCCCCGAGTTGAGATCCATATTACTACACCAGGGACAGCATGCCAGAGCCACTGCTAGCACAGACATGAGCAACGAGGTTTAGGGTACCATCACGAATCACAACACCAGGCCTTCTTCAAACAAGGGTGGGAGACTGATTGGTGTCTGCCCCCGTGTTAAATGCAGAATTCAGGGCAAGCAGAAACACTCAACCAGGCTCAAATCTCACACTCAGACACAAGTGCCAGAGTGAGTCTTATCTCTGCACTAGGTGAACCCACAGGTGTGGTCTGGGCTCTGCTTGAAACCGATACAAGACTCGCAACCCTCACCAACAGTCCTCTGGGGCCTCAGGCTCCATCTCTCCCCGTACAAAATCCTTTCCATCAGGATTTTTTGGGACTATTCAGCTACAAACAACAAGCAACTTAAATCAGTACAGCAACTTGCACAGCTAGAAAGCAAACTCCGTAACTAAATCATAAACCATCCTGCAGACACGTTCTACTCAGCGGCAGCCCCTAAACACACTGTGCAGGGGTCTGCTGGGATCCTGGCTGCGATTTGATTATTAGAACCCTTTTAGTCTTTACCCTATTGCTGCCCTTCTTTTCTTAATTGCGTTTGCTGCATCACATCTAAAATTAGGAGCTCAGCTTTTTGGAACAAGGACTGCATTACACGTCTTCTCTGTAAGCAGTAGGGCACTCTGAACACTACATAAATACCGTGGCCACAGTAATGCACCAACTCTAAGGGGCAAAGGCTTTCCCAGCGCAGCTCGGCGCTTGTATTTAAAGCAAGTGTTTTGACTGTGGGTTACATAAAGAGCCCTTGTAACCCTGCAATAAAGTTACCCATTGACAGCCTTGCCAACGCCCTCTCCCTCTCTCTGGCAACTCCAATGCCTCTTGCAGCATCGTCCCAACCTGGAGGTCTCCGGCAGACATCCTAAACCTAACAGTCTCAGCTTGGGCCATCTAGAGATCCCCAGTTCTTTCGCTTTGAGAAGGGAAGATGGCAGAGAGCCTGACTGGGGCGGCGAGAGGACAGAGCTTTCCACAGGAGGTTGGCAATTAAGAAAGCAAACACGCCAGAATAAGATTTCCGACTTTCCACGCTACAGGGCTCTCAAAGCACGTTACGCACTAAGGAATTACTGTAAAGTCAGTGCCGACACCTGCGGATGAACTTGAATTCTGAAACTCTTCTACGCTGAAAGACAACCCCAGCCAGAACACGAGCGTCTGGCAGACAGCCCCGCTGGTGCTCAGCTTCCATCCTCAAACACATACAGCAAACTGGAAACACGCAACCCTCACCTTCAGCCAGGCCTGCGACGGCTTCCAGAGGACAGAAAACCAGTGCAAGGTTCAGGCAGTGATGGGGATCTCTGCCATCGTGTCTCAGTTCAGCACCAACAGTTATGCAGAGAATACTCTACTCGTTCCCAAATGCGGCGACTTAATTCCCAGGCAGCTGCTTTAAGGAAATTTCTTCTTTATCCGCCAGTCATTCCAGGCTCCAGAGTGCTAGCCAAATGGATGTGACCAGCCAGGAGAACATCTGAGCTGACAGGTGAAGGGAACTACAGATGCTTAGATCTTTGTCACCGTGCCTCTGCTGCTCGGAGGCACGACACCGATTTCCAGCACGCTGCAGCATGGCAGACAGAGAACCATTCCCCTCTCCATCATTCAAACAACCATTCTCCTGCTCTGACAACCTTCACACATCCTGCAAGGCAGACTGACGCTTGTCACTCATTTGTAATGAGAGCAGGGAGGGACCGGCTGATGGTGTGAATCAGAGAGTGGAAGCATATGCGAGGCAATATATTTGACATGAAGAGAGAGAAGACACAAGGAGGGGTGAGTCACTGTTTACTGTTCTAGAGGAGCTCCATGCAGCCCTCGCCCAGCTGGCCAGCTTTCCATTTCCCTTATGGATCGGAACCAGCATCCAGCAGCAAAGAGGAGATTCAGAAACCTTCAGAGCACATTTGAGAGCTGCCAGGACACGACACTCTGAGGCGCTCTCTGGGGAAGCCTGGACATGGATCAGACAGTCTTTGGTGGTTTGGTAAACAACCTAGTCAGATGCTGCAGAGAGCCTGTGGTTAGGGAGCAGCAGAGCAGGAGGTATGCTTGTGTGTCACCTCACAAACTTCGCGGAGGAGGTGGCTGAAGGAGAAAGGTACACGGTAGGCAGCCCCAGTACTGACAGGCATACAGCACATTCTGCACCACACACACAACACAGTGATGGAGCTACACCAGAACTACACCTCAGCATCACTAGCCCAAAGACACCTCTCCCCTGGACAGCCACCCTGAGCCATCGAGCAACAAATAACTCACTCAGCCACACAAGCCAGATGCTGGGACTGAGCTGGATTTCCTAACTCTGTTGCTCCTGATCCCACGTGCCTACCACCGAGTTGGATGTCTTCACCGACTGCTAATATTGAAACATAACAGCATCGCTATTCAAGGTCCTGCAGTATTGCAGAGCCATGGGATTCGCTACATAACCTGTCCCTCCACTCCGGAGCTCAGTGGCAGGGTCACCGCTCTTCCTCCTTCCTCTCCCAAGTTCTTGTGCAGATGGTGACAGAGCACTGCATCACCTGTGCTTGGGAGACTCACTGCCCGAGTTTGAAGATAGCCTGAAACAACAACTCAGACAGAAGTGGAAACTGCCTGTTCATCTCCACGGGGTGCTGAGCCTGAAACTTCCTGATAATTGAAAGTGCTAGCACTGCTCAAGCATTTCACAGCTGGATGTTTACAAAAAAGATCAGCAAGTGAGCTTATCCCACAAACCCTGACTGCCGCGGGGGCCAGCACTCCCAGCTGTCCTTTCTTCGCTTCCCAAACATCTCACACAGCTAGAGATTTTCAATACCCAGCTCTGCAGCACATTCCACGCCATTAATGATCTGCCAATGTTGATGGAAATACGAGCGTATCAACCTGATCAGTATTTTTCCCCTTTCAGAAGGCACACACACAGAGCTCCTCACTGCAACAGATTGCCAAGACGGGCGGTGGTGCAGAAACGACATAAAACATGACAAAGCATGCTGTCCTTGACAGGCGAGCAAAAAACCCACCAGGAACAACGCTAACAATTTCTGCCTCTGGTTCAGAAGCACTTGAGAAGCAGAGTAGGAGCCTGGCCAGTACAGGCAGAACTCCCAACACGGCTCGGTTACAAGCTCAGAGGCAGACAGGGTGTTCTGACAGCAAGTCACGACGCCCAGACCCCAATCTCACAGCAATTGCCCCGCTGCTACCAGACCACTGTCCGTCACCTCGGCCGGGTCAGAGCAGAGTTAAGTCCGGTGCCGCGCAGCCTTGCGTGCTGCCATTGGGCAACCGTCGTGTCCATCACCTCGAGGAAGTGACTGCACGAGGAAGGCTTCTCCACAGGCAGCTCCCAGAACACACGGAAGGAGAGAGGGAAAAGCCGAAGAACACGCACACACGCCCGTGTCACCAATGAGAACAAGTCACAAGGTATTTAAACTCACTCGCTGCCGAAACCCTGACGGCACCACGGGGCACAGGGCTGCGTTTCTCGACGGAGAGGGTTGGCAGAGACCGAAAGTGCAAGAAGGCGGCGTGTGGCTTCTCATGGGGAGCATTCTCCTCTCACCAGCTTTCGGGGTGAAACACTCTCAACCAGCTTTCAGGGGGGAACACTCTCCTTTCACCAGCTTTTGGGGAGAACACTCTCCTCTCACCAGCTCCCCTCACCCTCCACAGTCCCAGCTACGCTTTAGAACTACACTGGTGAAGGAGGGGGTGGCCAGGTGAAAGTGAAAATGGAGGCCCTTTCCCTTTTCAGTAACAACTCTGCCCAACGGGGGCTCGTTCCTAATTTGAGACCTCGTGGCCTGCTTTCAGCAGAGCCCATAAAACAAATCCTCCACGGAGCAGCCCACGAGGGAACCCAATGGGCTCTCGGCGTGAGGAAGAGGAGGAGGAAGGTCTTTCTCTAACAGCCGCTGACACACACTGTGAAAGCTCGGAGGTCTCAGTTCCCCTCGCCACGGCCTGGATGTTCCCCCACCCACCCCATTTCTGACTAAACTGCCCCGCGCCCACCACGCTGTCACACGCCAGCACCCGCTTCCAGAATGTCCCCTGTCCCCTCCCGCCGCTCAACACCCACTTCTCGGGGCTCCCTCCATCGCCACCTCCTGCGCTCGGGGGAGATAAGCGCCCCCCTCCCCAGCCTGTCTGATGGGCAACGGCTGCTCCCGACCGATAACGAGGGGATCGGAGTGGCTGCCGAGGCCGCTGCACCATGGCGCTGCCCGGTCCCGGCTCCCTCGTACTACCGAAGCCGCTATTTTTAGACGGCAGCGTCACAACAGGTTTCCTCGCGTGTATTTTGAGCACCATTGAGAGGCAGCGGCGGACGGCGCGATCAGCCTCGGGGTGGGGGTTCACAAGGAAAATAATAAGGGACAGGAGGCATCACCCCAGGGAACCCCATAGACCCTGGGCTCCCTGTCCCGGCACTGCGGGGGAGCCGTCGGGTCCCTCCCTCGGGGTCCCCGCGCCGGGCTGGAGGCATCGAGAAAAGGTGCGAGAGCGGCTCCCGTCGAGCCCCCGCCCCGCCGCTGCTGCCCAGGCACTGCGGAATGGCCGGACGCCCACCCCGTCCCGCGACCCCGAACCCCTCCCCGCCGCTCCGTCGGGTTCCACGTGCGCGCCGCCGGGCCCGGCCCGGCGCGAGGGGCGGCGGCACCACGTGCCCGGCGCGGTGGTGACTCAGCACTTTTACCTCCCGCCGCCCCGCCCGCCCCGGACCC